>OZ022239.1:17137185-17147185 GCA_963978895.1 Erpobdella octoculata
TTTAAAATCGATTGCAAAATTTGAAGAAAGACAGACAGACAGAAAAGTCAAGTTAAGTAAAAGTGTGTAATGAAGGCGTGGGGCGCTAGCAATAGCTATACAGTTTGTCTGTCTTACCAAAAGTAGTCGGATATCTGGAATTCTAAACTTTACTTTAGCCTATAGGTTGATAATATATTTTTTTTAAAGTTCTCAAAATTTTAAATCATTGAGCAATTAAACCATCTATAGTAAATGTATACGCCCGGCGCTTTTATTTTTAGTATTAAACATTTTACCGTTTGTTCTACTAATAGCCTAATGTTGGTGAAAAAATTATTTTATCCTTTAAATGCATTTAAATAAAAGCGTGTCTTTAAAAATCTTTTTTAATAGTATTATTTATTGTCCTGTTTTTTCTTCTTTTACCCCGCTTTTTCTTCTCTTTTTCTTTTTTTGTTTTTTATGAGCCTTTTCATCTTTTTTGTGTGTGTCTTTCTCCCCTCCTACTCTTTATTTTCTTTCTTTTTCTCTTTTTTTCTCTCCCTCTTCTTTTTCTAATTGATTTTTTCTCTCTTTTCTTTCTCTGTTTTTGTTTCTCTCTCTTTTTCTTTCGAATCGCTCCTAACATTTTAGCATGTTAATGTAGATGTAAATACAGAAATTCATTGCGATGGGACAGGCTCTGGGCTATTCCGGAAAGATTTAAGGAATTACGTCAAAGAGTTAAAAAATGAAGAAAGAGGAACGGGAAGAGAAAAAGGCTCAGCAAGAACAAGCTAAAGAAGAACGTGAACATCAACTTCTGCGTGAGCGCGAACAACGAGAGCATGAGCGCGAGCAGCGAGAGCATGACCGCGAACAACGAGAACATGAGTTAAAAAAGTTAGAATTGGAGTCCCAGTTAAAAAAAAGAGCCATAACCGTTGGCGGAGGCTACTAAGATTTTTTATCCAATGTTTTCTGAAGGTGACGACATCGATGCATTTTTGCTGAGATTTGAGTCATTGGCAAAAGCCAATGGTCACCCTCAGAAAGATTGGGGAATGCTTCTGGGATCACTGCTAAGTTCGAAAACATTGGAAGTGTTTGGCCAGCTTAACGATAGTCAGATGCAGGAGTACGGGTCGGTAAAAGAGGCACTCCTTCGTCGTTTTGGGAAGTCGGCAGAAGACTACCGCATAAAGTTTCGAGAGTCAAAGCCTGAACCAGAAGAGACTTGAGAACAGTATCTAGTGCGACTGGATAGTTACCTCAGGCGCTGGGCGGATCTCGCGGGTACAAAAAACTTTTTGTTTTTGTTTTTGAAGGAGCAGTTTTTTGGAAAGTGACCATCGGGAATGGCTGAATATTTGTTGGAGAAAGAAAGCGGTGATGTCAATGAGTTGAGTCGCTGGGTCAACAAGTACAATCAAGCCCACACAGAAAAAAGATTAGCAAAAGTTGAAAACATGAGTAAGAATAGTGAAAATCGGGATCAGCGGGTCACTGACTCTGGAATGGCTGGACCTCGAAGAACTTTCATTTTATTCGTACCCATTGAACAATCCCGATCTTTGCATTAAATGGATTAAAGCGTATCCTCGATTAAATTTTGAACCTAACAGAAATTCAAAAATGTGCTCCTTACATTTCTTGCTGTCAGATTTCATTACCGAATTCAAAGATTCGAATAAAACAAGGCTGAAAAAGAGGATGCAAACACCAACGAGGTTTAAAGTTAATTAATCCATCCAGCATTAAGAAAGTTTCAGTAAAGCTTGCTGTATCTATTTTCTCAGAATTAGGAGTTAATGCCTTGAGTACTACATTGAAAATGAAGGTAAATCTGAATGGAGAGGTATTTCATGGTTTGTTGAATTGATAACAAAATTATGGAATGTTTTAAATGTAAAATCATCTTCCAAAGGAAAACGAAAAAAACTACCATATGGATCCTGTAAAGTCTTGCGGGGAGTGGAAGTTGGACTTTTTGAAAGAATTTGATGAATTTTTTTGTCTGATATAGATAATTTAATTGACGATGTCAGAGATTGTTCAAACAATGTGGATGATTAAGCAACAAGAATTGCAAGCTCGTTGAAAAATGTAATTTCTCTTAATGAAAGTGAAGCAACAACAATATACTATGAAGCTGGAGCTGGAGCTCATTCAATAATTCATCAAACAAAATGCCAATATTGCAAAGAACTTCTTGTTGATGAGGATTTTGATAACTTGGATAAGTTGAATTTGCAACTACTAGATATATATCTGAATGATATCAATCGAGGAGGTCTGTTAAAACCTTCTGAATATACTTTCTCAGTTTGTTTGGAAAACTGGAAAGTATTTTATGCTTTTGAAAAGTTCAGAAAGTAATTTAAAGTTATTTATATCACCTACAAAACATAAAGAACTTTTCATAAAAATAGTTGACAGATTGCTAGTGGATGATTTTTTTTGATAGAAAACTTTTGTGCAGCTAATCACAATCTTAAAGAATTTATAAGTTCCAAGTTTTTTAACTGCATATCAAAAAATTATGTGAAAGAATTGAATGAAAAAATGAAAATTGCAGCAAGCGAAGAAAATTAGATAAACTTGTTAAATAAACATGACTTTTCAAATGAATACTAATTAGAAGTTTGTGTATGTTTATTATGTGTGTTTAAACATGTTTCAGATACTTTTAAGTTTTGTTTCATTAATAAATTTGCACCAAAACAGCTGTGATTAATTTATTCTCAATATTAAAATACTGACATTCATTCTAAAGAGTTGAATAGTACACTCAACACTTAGGCCCAAACGCGTATTGTGATTCCAGATGTTATATCTAGAATTCCATGGCCCACGTCAGATGACCGGAAGAACCAGACCATGTGTTTTGATCAACGGCACAGTACGTGTTGTTCCTACAGCAATAGTTAAAATTAAAATAAACTGGTTCAGAGGAACTACAGAAGTGGTTTGTATGAAGAATCTGTTTTGTGATCTGGTGCTGGGAAACGTCAATGGGATAGGAAGTTCAAATGCGATGGCTGCAGGAGAAAACATTTACCGGCAGCCACAGAAACCAACTTACGACCACGACAACCCGCAGAAAAAAAATCGGGCGAGTTATACAAAAACGCCTGCTGAATCGGTTTCATATCAAAGAAAGAAAAAGAAAACGTGTGCCACTTCAAAATTGAGAAATGAAGTTGAGGCCAAAGGTCAAGCTTGGACTTTGCCAAAAAAAAAACCAGAGCTCCGTCTTTTGCCTAAGAACAAGTTGGGAAGAGCAATTGAGCAAAGTAGATTGAAATCATCAATTTTCGGAGATGTTTACCCAGTTGACACAACACGCAGGGAGCAAGAGATTAAAATGATGTTTAGAGAAAAATCAGGCTATCAAGAAGCTGCTTGCAATTAGAAATGTATAAGCAGTGTTAAAAACACCAAGTGTTTTCTTTGGAAGAGGAGGGATATGTAAGATGAAGATGTCACATCTTACGTATATTTGTGTAAATTGCTTATTTTATTGTCTTTTATTATGTTAATTAGTGTATAATGTATGTGTGTCGCTTGTATATGTATCCTGATTGGTCTGTGTATATATACGTGTATCCTGATTGGTCCTTGTATATATATATATACCTTTGTTCAAATTGGTCGGCATATATCTATGTATATATATATATGTCAAGCCTTTTTCCATTTTGTAACCTCAGGAGTTAGTTCAGTTGAGTTAAAAAAATAGAGTTAGTAGGTTTGTGAGATCTAGATTTAGAGTTTTGAGAAGCGACTCTGTAGTTAGACAAGGTTGACAAAAGTTATCTAATAGAATCAAAATAGTTTTGAGAATCAAGAGATTTCCTAAACGTGAGATTTAATTAGATTGATTCAGTGCAAAAGAAGTACTAATCGCTAGCGAGCTAATTCGGCAACGTTTACACAGATGTCTCCCTCTTGATTTTGTCAGTTTGTTTTTATGGCATTTTCGAGTTTTGGGGCCAGTTATCATGACTTGTGACGGCTTAAACGGTTTCTGGGGACATCGTAAAAAAGAACATGACTCTTTTTCTATAAAAGACTCCTTTATCTGTTTATCTTTTCTTTTTTTCTAATTTTTTTTATTTTTTTCTTTCCCATTTTTTTATTTTTTATTATCTTGTCTAATTTCTTCTTTTTTAGCCAGTTCTATTCTTATATCATTTTTTCTTAACCAGGTGTGATTATTACGCAATACCATCAAACTATCTTTAAACAACAAAAATAACTGTAAAACAATCCTCAACAGGTTTTCACCTGAACACACACACACAGACACACTAATACACACCAATAACATACACACATACGAAAATGACGTCCTGTGTTCCATTACAGTTAACAACCAGGCATCCCGCTTCTATCAACTTCCATCATCGTTGCAGAAATTCTTTTCAAAAACAGACAATCAAACTAACAAATGACTTGCACTTTCTGACCTCGCTTTAATCTTTAATAAAGGTAATGTTTTCTTTTTTTTAATTTTTTACTGTAGATTTTATCTTTTGTTTGATTTGTTGATTGAGTGTAAGTTTGTTTGTTTACAGCAGCAGATACAGGAAAGCCCAGGAAGCCCGGGCTTTCTTAGAAGTTTTAACAAAATATTTGAACTTAAATATTTTACTTAGCTCGCAACTTCATTCTGTTTGTCTGTATCCATAGGTTTGATCTTTACTAAATTCAACTCTCCACCATCAATAGTTCTGATAATTGGCGGATATTTAAACATTTCGGGTTCTTTTTAGACCAATCAATGCAAAATATAATTCCAATAACATTTCAACAAACATTTATAACGCCACCAGCAAGTCCAGCAAAAAAAAATTTGAAATGACACTTTTCTTTTTCTAATTGGTTCAGCTGTAATCATTTGTAATATGAATGAAAGCTGAAATAAAAATAGAAATGTGGCCGGATTTCTTCATGCCGCAGATTTAACAAATACCCCAACTTTCTTTCCAAAAGTTTGATAACAAACTGACATCTTAAGGGGGTCCATTGAAACATCTTAAATGGCCTACGTCACCGTCATAGGTAATCCGCATACCTATAAATAAAAGTCCACACAGCTCTCTGAAGTTGTAACTTTACAGTTCTCAGGCCATTTTTGGGGCCTGATTTCTAAATATTGGGGGCCTGAAACTACGTGAAGAGAACCTATTTAAAAATTAAGGGCAATGGCCCCCACACCCCAATTGACGTTTTTGGCTTTTTTGGACGTGTGGGTCTAATCGTAGATTATTGTTGATAACCGAAGTATTACATCGTAACAACTATAATGGGCATGTTCCATGCGTGTAAAGCAATCATCAGGTATTAACTGTTATATTCAATCTACTTCAACTACCACCTAAACTTGGCTGGTTGCAAGACCTGTGATGATCTGACAATCAGGAATATGCTCAGATGTAAGAACAAATTTTGTAATTTTGTAATTGTATGCTTTCTTATCCAAAGCGTGTAAAAATGATTGAACAGTTCACTGACTCAGCCACAAAAGAGTTTTACGGGTTCTTAAGTTTCTGCAAATATTTGAAACCTGCTTGGCTAAAACGGTTTTTTTCAGCATGTCTTAGGGTTTACCGCAAAACATCGGAAATTCCATAGCGCAGTTGATGGTTATACGGAAGGTTTTTGATGACAAAAAAGGGCATTGCGGATGAAAATTTTTATTGAATTGTCATCAATGCATCAGAAAATACATAAAAGCCCTGCAAAATCTAACAACTCCAAGAATGTGAAAAAAAAACAGAATTATAATGCAATTGTTTTTTGGTTGGTCCAGTAGAGTAGTACAAAAAAAAACATTTTTATTTTATTCTAGAATCATTTTATCGACCGGCGGTTTAGGAAGGCGGACGATTTTTAAAATAATAAAATTCATTTTAAAATTTCAATTGTCTGATGACCTTACTCCAAAGCACGATAAAAAATGGTGTCGGGCTAACTGCTCAAGAGGGAAAAATACAGAATAAAAGTGAGAGAAAAAAGTGAAAAAAGATATATTTATTTATATCTTTTAACAAATCTCTTAACAATCTAAAGCACACAAAAATAAATCAATAAAGTTTTAATTGATCATTTTAATTGGAACATTTATTGCCAACTAATGCTCAAACTCACCTGTAAGACCCGTAAGTACCCCTCCGCAATAAACCGTGCAGTTTGTTGAACTGGATTGGTTGAATACTTCCTGGTAGGTGAGCTGCTTCGGGCTACCTGTTGAAATTTCGCAACTTTAGATGTATTTTCATGAAATTTAAAGTTTTTATTTTAATGAAAAATTGTTAATTTATTAAACGAGACAATTCAACATTAAACGCGCTTCATTTTCAAGTTTTTATCTTGAAATTTGTTTATAAAAAAGCATTCACACTGTGTAAATTTGCTATAAAACAGAACAATTAAAATGAAAACCTTCTTTTTGACTGCTACTGAGTGGCTTCCTGGTTGCCCAGTTGGTTCTTATTGCCCTGCTTCCCAGCCACTGTCCATTCATGCAGCCTATCGCGTTCTCAGCATCCTGTAATAATACTTTTGTTGTTGCAGTACAATCAGAACAATGATGCACCATGGCTCACCATGGCTGCCGATACAATGTTGATTTCAACAATAGCCTACCATGTACAATATGCCCACTATGTACAATATGTCCACCATGTACAATACGCCCCCCATGTACAATATGCCTACCATGTACAATATGCCTACCATGTACAATATGTCCAACAAGTACAATATGCCCACCATGTACAATATGCCTACTAGAGTATAGCACAGGCCGATTTTTTCGAACCCGCTGTCGGCTACTTGGCCCGGTCCAGCCCTTTTTATAGGCCAAAATGTTTGGGTCCGGCATGTTTTCACAGGCCTAAAATCTTTATACTTTGTGCAAAAATATCAGTCTGACCCGTTTGAAAACCTTAAAATTAAGACGCAGTCCGTTTGAAAACTCATGCAGTATTTTAATGACTACCATGGATAATATGACAGCCATGTACAATGTGCCTACCATGTACAATGTGCCTACCATGTACAATATGCTCACCATGTACAATATTGCCTTATTGCCTACCATGTAAGTAAAATATACCCACCATGTACAATATTGCGTACCATGTAAGAAGTACAATATGCCCATCATGTACGTACATTATGCCAACCACGTACATTGTACAATATGCCTATCATGTACATTGAACAACATGCCTACCATATTCGTACAATATGCCTATCATGTACATCAGGGCTGCACAACCTCCGGCTCCCGGGCCGAATCCGGCCCGCCAACGTGTTTTGTCCGGCCCGCGGGATAATTTTGTTAAACACATAAATCTGGCCCGCGAGCCAAATTCGTTTTCAAAAAATTTGAAACATACTTATTTTTATAATACTCGTTAGTGCATCTATCGACTTTTAGTGCAGCACATCCCTACAAACTGGAGGGGTGGCTATTATAAATAGAATCAAACTCTGTCGGCCGCCATTATTATAATTGCTATTCATTGTTCGGTATCCATTGTTCTCCCGGTTTTCGTGTTGATTTTGCTTTGTTACGTCGTGGATCGTTTATAATTATTTATTAGAATTATTAATCGGTAATCATTGTCATATTTTACTCGTGATTTATTATCTGTGTTAATAATAGCTTTCAGCTAGTATTCTTGTGTTTCATATTCTCACATACACACACAAGTTCTTACATCCTCATCATCAACATTGCTCTTGACCTGTCCTACAAAGTTTCAGGTTAATCTTTTATTAAAATAAATATTATTAACAATAACTTTTAACAGTATGTATCTCTATTTATTTTATATCTATCTATTTTATATCTTTACACGTGCTTCTCTTTAAATTACTCATTTTATTTTTACGGTTACCGAAGATGTCTCAACCCATGAGTCAATTGCAACATTAAAGAAGAAATTTGAAAATCGTTTTCAAGACTTCAGGAAAAGTAAAGAATTGTTTAATTTTATGTGTGACGCCTTCGGCTGTACAGTGGACGAATTTCCTGGTGAATATCAGTTAGAGATCATTGACCTTCAGTGTTCATCTGATTTGAAAGCGGCTTTCAAAGACAATGATATTTTGACCTTTTTCAGATATCTTTGTCCAAACAAATATGGCAGAATAAAGGACATGGCTTTAAAGTTGTTTTCAATGTTTGGGAGTACTTATTTGTGTGAGCAGACTTTTTCTATAATGAATTTGAATAAAAACAGTTTGAGATCGAGCTTGACTGATGGCAATCTCACTGCCATTTTAAAGGTTGCAACAACTGAACTAGAGCCAAACATTGAAAAATAATAAAAAACATTCAGTCGCAACCATCACATTAGAATGGTTTCTATTCATAATTGGACTCAGCTAGATTTTGTTGATTGCAAAATAAAAAAATAAAAAAACTGATTTTCATTTCTTTGTAACTCACTTTGATACTTTCTTACAGTAGTAAGACATGTAGTTCATTTACAATTTTTGTATATTAGCTGTTAATATTTAACGTAAATTCATATACTAGTATATATTTAATTTGCTATTATAAAACGTGAATTTTTTCCGGCCCTTGAGCTATCTGAGAACATACAATTCGGCCCATGGCCTCAAAAAGGTTGTGCACCCCTGATGTACATTGAACAACATGCCTACCATATTCGTACAATATGCCTATCGTTACGTACAATAAGCTTACAATGTACAATATGCCAACTATGTACAACATGCCTTCCATTAACAATATGACTACCATGTACAATATGTCTAACATGTACGTACAATATGCCTACCTTGTGCAGTAAGCCTATCGTGTACAATATGTCTACTGTGTACAAAAAGTTTACTCAATGCATTATGCTTACCACGTACAATATGGCTACCGAGTACAATATGCATGGCATGTTACAGTATGTTCACCGTGAACAATATGCCTGTCATGTACACTGTACATAGGTTTTAAAAAAGGTATCAGGACTTTTCTCCCCCTGGACGATTCGCACCCTGGACAATTCGCCCCCTTCCTAGACGATTCGCCCCCTGGTCGATTTGCACCCTGGACGGTTCGCCCCCTGGTCGATTCGCACTCTGGACGATTCGCCCCCTGGTCGATTCGCAAAACTTCAAAACTTTTGTTTATTTATATTTTTATACTAGCGGGTGCATCCGGCGTTGCCCGGGGATTTTAGAGGTTTTTCTAATGTTTTTCTCTCTCGCTCCCGTTTCCTTCTCCGCTTTCCCGTTCCCGTCGCGTTCCCGGTCGCTTTTCCGCGTATATATATATATATATATATATATATATATATATATATATATATATATATATATATATATATATATATATATATATATATATATATATATATATATATATATATATATTCTTTTAAACAGGCTCTATTAAACACAATTGACCACTTAACGTTAGTCATCTTTCTTAGTAAGTTTTTAAAGCCCTTTTCATCCATTTGAAACGACGAGACATATATTGAAGAATTTATTGGTTAAAATTTATGAGTAATAAAACGATCAGGGTTAACTGGCCAGTTTCAGCTATAAAAAGCCATCTTCAGAACCCTATGTTAAACAATAAATTAAATATTATAAAAGTTGAAAGGGAAGAGATAAAAATCAGAAATACTTAGGCTTAGACGGAGACATTGAATTAGAGCTAGGCTGAATTAGTTTTCAGTTAATAAATTAATACGGCTATTGATAGATGAAACACATTGAAATTTAGGTTAAAAAAAACAGAAGGAAAAAAAAGCGACCACATTAAATGAGTTACAAAGAGCGAAACTCACTTTGAAATTAAATAGAATTCGAACAAAGTAGCCCAACAAAATCGATGATATTTTTTTCGATAATTTAGAACTAAATAAGTAATTAAAACACAGGAAAGACAAGCTAAAACACGTTAAACGCTCGATAGGTGAAAAACGTAACCATACAGAGCGGCGTTGTACGACTTGTGAACAACACAAAGAACGACAAGCAGTAAGCCTAA
>OZ022239.1:17152185-17167185 GCA_963978895.1 Erpobdella octoculata
AATTATACAGGCAAACAAACATACAAACAGAAATACAACACAAACATACAAACAGAAATACAACACAGACATACAAATAAAAATAGAAATAGACTTGCAAAAAACATGCAATGAAACCTACTTGCAGAAATACAGTTAATGAAAGAGATACTCTTATTTAAACAATTAAGCATCTTTTTAAAGTAATTTAAAATTAATGGAAAATATTCAAAACTTTTTATTACAACATGAAGACATTTGTCGTTGAAAGTTGAAACGAAAATTTGAATTAACATTTGGTTGTTCTTCTTCTGAAGATCCACCACAACCAACCAACTGGTTTATTTGTTTTTTAATTGCACCTTCTGCTTTATTGTTCCTCAGCAGTGCACGTCCCTTGGGTTACATTGTCTCATTTCTTCATTTCTCAGATGTCCTCTGTACATTCTTCAATGGCTTCACTTTCTTTCTCTTTATCTCTCTCTCTTTCTCTCTCTTTCTCCTACTCTTTTTCTCTCTCTCAACTTTTTTGTTTTCTATGAGTTTATGTTTTTTTCTGTTTCCACACTATATCAGGACTTGTTTAATAAATTTGATGGCGAATAGTTTCATAATTACTAAGGACCAGATTGTTTGCTTACAAGCCAATTATTACAAACTTTTATTTAAGTTACAAGCTCTGTTTGTGTGTGTGTGTGCGTGGCTTTCTCTGTACGCCAATCTTGCAAGTAAAATTTAACCAGCTTTTTGACTACCTAGGAAGCTGAAACTTTCAGCATACCTTTATATTGGATGACAATACATGATTAAATTAAAAAAAAACTTAATTTGAACATCTTTCGTATTTCTAAATTGAGCGTATTTGAAATTAAATTTTGTGTCAAAAACTCGTTTTTTCCTTTACTTGTTATAAATTTGACTTTTGAAATGTATCATGGCATCTTTTAATGATAATTTATTTGGCATGAATCCTAAAAATTCCTGATGGGGATAGTTGGCATCTGATAGAAATGAAAGGAGAAGAAAAATGGAGGGGAGTCCTATCGATTCGAAATTATAAATTCTTTCTTGTTTCATTGCCTCACCGTAAATGACGTCATCAATTTGTTTATTCTTCTTTATTATCAATCATCATCATCATCACCATCATCATCATCAGCATCATCACCATTATCATCATCATCATTATCATTATCATCACCATCATCATCATCATCATCATCATCGGCATCATCAGCAGCAACATCAGCATCAGCATCATCATCATCACTATCAACACCACCACCACCACCATCATCACCATCACCATCACCATCACCATCACCATCACCATCACCATCACCATCACCATCACCATCACCATCACCATCACCATCACCATCACCATCACCATCACCATCACCATCACCATCACCATCACCATCACCATCACCATCACCATCACCATCACCATCATCATCATCATCATCATCATCATCATCATCATCATCATCATCATCATCATCATCAACGTTGTTGTTACTGTTCTTGTTTTTCTTGTTGTCGGAATTAGATTTAAAAAATTATTTTTATTTTATTTTAAAGTACTTGTTTAGCTTTTAGTTTAAAAACAGTTGCTCGTATTTATTAAACGTGCTATCTGACATTATTATTATTAACCAAATTGTTTGGCATTAACCATATTATTTGAAATTAACCATATTATTTGACATTAACGATAATATTAGACATCAACAATATTATTTAATACTAACCATTTTATTTGGCATTAAACACAATATTTGACATTAAGCATATTAATTGAAATTAATTTATTGTTTGATGTATTACAGATTTACAATTTTAAAGTAATTTCTTTAACAGGATTTCTATATTATTATAGTTTAATTTTTTTAAAAGATTATTATGTTATTACATTTCAATAGATTCTTATAGTTTAATACGTTTTTATAGCTCAATATCTCTTAATTATTAGATTAATCATTATATTTTAATTTATTAAAACAAAATTATAAAAATAACTCATTTGCATTTTTTCACTTTCCAAGCCACTCGAACGGCAACTATTCAGTTAGCTCCCTCATCAACAATTTCTCGAAACAAAAATTTCTCCAAGAGATTTCGCAGCGTTCAGCTGGAATTAGGCAAGATTGATGACACAAGGGTGACTTCACTATTAACTTTTTCACCTCAGCAATTGATTAATTATCACCTGGACCACCTGGTTCACCTGGTTCACCTGGTTCATCTTCTTGGCGCTCTCTGTCGTGCTGCTATCTCTGATCAAGTTCTAAAACAGGTTTTTTTTCTTTTTATTTGATTCACTTTTAACTCATTTTGTATTAAAATAGTAGCTAATTCATTGAGCCATTAAAAATAGAGTTTAAAATATTGTATAATATAGTAATATTAAATATATCGACTTTGTATGATCACGTGAGTAAATAATGGGAGGAGCTGAGACATGCAAATGAGATGACTTTCAAATTGCTGCGTTATATGTTGGAAATCGTTTGGTTCTTTCCGCCTAAATCGCTTTGAAGTTGTCATGAATATTTAATTAATTTGTTTGACGGCAGAACAATTAAAAGATTATTAGTTTTTTCATTTAATAAAAGTTTTGTTGTTGTTTTTTATATTTTCAACTTATTACTAATTTTTTTTCTTATTTCAAACATATGCGTGTTTGAATCTCTTCGAGGCTTCAAGGTTTTCTACAAATTGAAAATTATCTTCTTCGATTAAAATTTCCCATAAAACATCAAATTTTTTAATAAAAGACATTTCAACTAACTAACAAATTTCAACAAACTAAATCGTTTATTTAAGTTCTTATCACTTTCAGCATTTAAGACCAGCAACGAACAAAAGTTTACATGGCACCCTACAAACCGTGGCACTCTTACTACGCATTGCATTGTTATAGTAATTATTGTCCTTGTGCAATTTTTATCTAGTTGAGACGTAGTTGAAAATTTAAGATAACATTTTTCTATTTGCCTGCTTTCCGTTTCATTTTCCAACACCGGTACACAAGAATGACGTCATCACTTCATTGACCAATGGGATCTCGGATTTCATGGCAACATTACAAGTTCCACCACGCTCGTTTTCACATTATGTTTTCCAGAAGTGTCCAATCAATGCTTAATGCTGCTTTGATTGCTGCGCATCGCCCAGGCGTTTCCCACCATTCCATTCTGGAAATTTCCAAATTCACGTCCGCTTTATACTTCCTCCCTGGTACCAAAGATAAGAAATTCAATTGAACTCCTTTTAAATTGCGTCACTAGATTAGAAAACGTTTGCTTTTATGCTTGATCTTTGTGTAAATCACTGAAGAATTTTATGACTTTTTTGTCGATTCCATAAGAGTGCGGACGCACAGCATGCATTTGCGGACGCATGCTGGATATTTGGTAACCAACTGTTACCTTAGCACTAATGATGCAGACCAATCAAGTGGTGAGCCAAGCATAAATTTTCGCACATACACAAATTATGCGCCGCATAAATCAAGCATTTATTGCGTCATTCATAAATTCTGGCAGTTCTTTATGACGTAATTGAGAGTTGGTTATTTTATTGGAGTCTTGTACCTACATACATACATACATACATACATACATACATACATACATACATACATACATACATACATACATACATACATACATACATACATACATACATACATACATACATACATACATACATACATACATACATACATACATACATACATACATACATACATACATACATACATACATACATACATACATACATACATACATACATACATACATACATACATACATACATACATACATACATACATACATACATACATACATACATACATACATACATACATACATACATACATACATACATACATACATACGTACATACATACATACATACATACATACTGTTCGGGAGACTTTTTGTTGAGAATTAACTTATATTTAGTTTCTTTGGCTTTTTGATTTTCTTCCAGCGAGCATTGTTGTTGTTTCGAGTTGTTAAAATAAAGAAAGTTCTCGAAGGATTGTCGTCGAGTTGCGTGGTGTAAAATAGATATTAGCGAAAGAATTTCTAACGAACAAATTTGGTAGCAGAGCGTGGTTTATATTGTAGTCTATTCCGAAGTCGAATTTTGAAACGTTATTACGAAATAATTATCGAAAATGTCGAATAAGGCGAATTCAGAGATAGACGAAAGCGCGACTATGCTCATTCAAGAAAAGGAAAACGAAATGCAAGCTGTAATGTGCAAAGCCAGAGCACAATTTACTCGTGAATATTTTCAGTTGAAAAAATTGCTAAACAGTAACGACGTGTCTAAAATTGCAGAAATTGAAGATAGACAGGAACGTATTACGGAGATCGAAATGCATGCAATAGAAAGTATGGAAAACCTGTTAGGTTATTATGCAGAGATAAGCGAAACGTTGAAAGAACAGCAAATACAGAAAAATATTGCTACTCTAGAAACTGAGTTTTCTACAATAATGGAAAAAGCAGAACATTTTATAGAAAATAGCAAAAGACAATCATCTCCTCGTCCTCAGTCATCTGCCAACTTAATATCGTCCGAAGCTGGATTAATATGTCTTCGAATGTCTGGACGTCGAGAACTGTACCAACTGTCGTCCCGTTCTCATCCCATGGCGGTTTCGTTCTATTATCTACCACCACTAACGACTACCGCGTTCACTCAGCAAGCTTTCTCTCCCAAGCTCAGCCGAGTATCGCAAACCATCATTCTTCCGTTCAACCAACAGCCAGCGATGTCGGTCATGACTTGTGGAGGCAGCTAAAAAAGGTATCAATTCCTGTATTTAACGGAGACAAATCAAAATATGAAGCGTGGAAAGCAGCATTTATTGCATGCATTGACAAAGCTCCAATGTCCGCTGAATATAAATTGCTTCAGTTACGTCAGTACCTTAGCGGTGACGCCTTGAAAGTTGTGGAAAACCTAGGACATTCAGCGGAAAGTTACGAGGCAGCAAAACAACGTTTAGAAAGAAAGTTTGGTGGCATTCGTAGACAAGTTGCCTTGCAGCTTGAAGCCGTAGATAACTTTCGTCCGCTTAGAGCTGGTAGTGCCATCGATCTAGATAGATTTGCCGATCTTCTCGATTTGACTGTAATCAACTTACGTGAATCTGGTCGATATGATGAACTGGGTTGTGGCTCAATGTACCACAAGATTATTAAAAAAATGGACGAAGCCATGAATGCGTCTTTTCAGCGTTGGCTATTTGAACATCAAAGAGTCGAATATGTAGAAAATCTGCGTCATTTCGTACTGCAAGAAGCAGAATTTCGAACAATTGCATCCGAAGTGGTTCATGGACTATCAAAAATTGAAGTCAGTTCTCAACGTCGTAATCCGAATCTAAAATCATCTTCGTATTTTGGACAAAATGATGATGTAACAACGAAGACTTGTGAATGCTGCGGTGGATACCATCCAATCTGGAAATGCGAAGTGTTCAGCCAAAAAACTGTCGACAGCAGATGGAAGCTTGCCATAGAAAAACATCTCTGTTTTCGGTGTTTGGGTTCATCGCATAGAGGCTCAACATGCACACGCAGTCGGTTGTGCGGTCTAGAGGGTTGTATGAACACTCATCATCGACTTCTCCACGGTAGATATGAGAATCGTCAACTTACTTCTGTTCGACCTCTTGCTAACGTACGAAGGGGAGAAGCCAACGACAACAAACAAGAAAACGTAACAATGACAGCGACTGAACCAGGAAATAACAACGTGATTGCATTACGAACCGTGCCAGTTATTCTAAGAAATGGGTTCAAGTCAATAAAGATCAACGCTTTACTTGACGACGGGTCGACCAAAACCTACATAAACTCCGACGTTGTTGCAGAACTTGGTCTCCTCGGCAGTTCACGTCATGTTACTGTGAGTATGCTAAATGGTCATCGAGCTGGTTTCCAGACACAAGCAGTGGAGGTGGAACTTCAAAGTTTGAATCGTGTAATTAAGATGAAAATAAATGCCTTCACAACAAATAAAGTCACTGGTGATATGAAAGCGGTAGATTGGAAGAAGTTTCAGATGAAATGGCCGCATCTACGTAACATCAAGTTTCCATATATTGAACCGCGTGCAAAGATCTATATGCTCATAGGATTAGATTATGCAGATTTACATTTTTCTCGACAGGAGGTGCGTGGCAAAAGAGGTGCACCAATTGCAAGATTGACTCCGCTCGGATGGACTTGTGTTGGAGCGTCGTCGCCAAATCAAAACCAATTCAAGACTAATTTTGCATATACGTATTTGATTCAGAAAGAAGCCGATCTCGATTTAGCACTGCGCAAATTTTGGGAAGTAGAAGAAATGAGAACAAAGAACGACACGATGTCAATTTTAGATCAAGCAACAAAAATGCATGTTGGCGACGATGACGATGTATTTCCTGGTAATGAAAACATACTTACTGAATCAAATGAGAACGGTTCTAATAGCATGAAGAGCAGTATCTTTGTAACGGCTGATGATGATAATAAAATTGCTGAAACTTGTCTTTCTCACGATTCACAACGTTCTGATAACGTGGAAAATAACTTGAGAAATAATAGTCGAGATAAAGATGCAGGCACCAGCGAGATGAACGATCAGAAAAATGAGGTCGTCAACGTTATCGACAACAGTTGTTCTCAGGTCAACGATGGAATTACTATAAATCAACCAAATTGCCGACAAGCCAGCTTTCTTTCTGAAAGTTCCAAACTTCAAGGAGGTACAGTCATTGTAGAACTCGGAGGTGCAAGTTTCAAAGAGGTGTCGTTGTCATTGCGCGTCGGAAGAAGATCTGTTTCGGAAGCTCTTGGAACTTGCAAGTGCCGAAAGCAGCCCAGCAGCGACAAATTCCATCAAGCAAGCAGGGAAGATGACTTTGAGTTGAAAGTCATAAACCAGGTTTGAGCGCCTCGAATTTAGTTGAAATTAAAATATCACTGATCGAGAACCCGATAAGTCTCAACGAATCTGCTAATCTTGAGCGCAAAGTTCTTGATGAATCTTATGACCAAACTGATGTAGTGAATAAAATAAGCGATATTATTGTAGAAGCTGGTGAAAATAATGGAAACTTGAGCTGCTGAAATAATTCGAGAAGAATTCAAGGAATGTTATCTGCGAGAGACTCGGTACAAAAAAGATCAAGCTTTCAAAACGATAGAGCTGTTCTCGATGAGTTTGCCTTAATATTGAGAATTGAAAACCAAGCTTCAGAACATGAAGCTGCAGCAAAACCGAAGAACATCTTGAAGGAATCGATGAGTGTAAATTCTTCCCAGGCCTTAGAAAGAAAAATCGAGTTGAGAATTAACAAAATCGGAGGCAAAAATGAAAATCGTGAATCTGTAAATCGTGAAAAAGAAGATATTGAATCAACCCAGCAGTTTTACAAAATCAATGTTGATGTTTGCGAGAGTAATCTCTATATTATTGTTGACTCAACTAGAAATGATGTTAACAATGGAAAACAATCCCATGAAAACGTCAGACTCAGTAATCGTGGTAACGAAGAGATTGTTGACACCGTAGCATGTGAGAAAAATATTGTTGAACATTTTGAATTGCCAGAGGGAATCCAACCGGCCGAAATTCAAATTAGTTTGGAGGCTGAAGATGAAAATGAAATGTCTTATGACTCTAATGGATGCCCTTGCAACACTTTAATCAGTAACGACACTGACATTAGCTTGGATTCGGAAGATATTGCTTCCATGAACGAGAAAGTCGTCGATTCAACATGCCTGCCATGTGTCGCTGCTAAACTCGTCAGCTTCAAGAACAGACACAGTAGCTGCCACAACATCGACAGCAACAGCACCGTTAGCTCACAATTAACAATCGTTGCCACTACTACCACAACTGTTCCGGCAAGCAAGAATGATACTTGCGACACTAGCCGGAGTTTCCTAGACGACATCAAAGTTCTCGGAAATGCGAAGAGTTACTTCCAGAGTAGAAAAAGCGGAGGAGAAAATTCACAGCAATGTGACAACGAGAGAGACGACCAGCCACAACATCGCTACTTGGAAACGAACGACCAGGAACAACAACGCCAGCAGAAATCTTGTACTTGCGACCAAACGACCAATCCTCGTCACATCCCGACATCTAGACACTGCAAGAGGACAGTGGCCACTTGGAAGAGTTGTTGACGTGATGCCTGGCAAAGATGGTCATGGACGAGTAGTGAAAGTTCAAGTGGGTCAAACTGTCCTGACACGAGCGATTAGCCATCTCTCTCCTCTGGAAATCGCCGACGATTAAATGTTTTCGATAGTTTTGCCTGAGCGTAATAACATGATCTTTTTGAATAGAGTGTCCGAATAATATTAGACTTTGAAATACTATGAACATTAGGCTTCTTTAAGACGTCCGAAAGATTGTAATTACTTTTGATGATTTCATAGAGTGATCATAAATTTAATTGAATGATTAGTCCATTAGACGTTTAGGAATTCTGATGATGATCGAGATGTTGCAATCACTTGCAATTCAATATTATGATAGCAATATTCTATGAGATTATTACGTTGGTTTTGTTGACTCGATATTTATTATAATATATGATCGTTATCATTTAGACATTAAATGTTATTGACATTTGAATTCTCAAACTTCAAATTTTGTTGCTCTGTCTGTCCTTGAAACTGAAACATTGAACCTATGACTGACATGGCATTTGTAATATGGATTATTGAACAAGTGTGATCACACCTTATCCGCGCAGTTGAATTTAATTTGATATGATGAGCAGATTCGAATTTCTCATTCAAATTAAAATGTTTTTCATGATGTTTTGACTTTAAACGCGAGTAGATAGCTTCTGCAGTTTCTGGTTGTTCCAGCTTATTTGAACTGGCTTAAATTGTAACAGCTTCTTTATTGAATTGTTTGCTTTACATGAATTGAATTAAACGTGCGACCGAATTACTGATGTACTGTCATTCCGTCCTAAATCTGTAACATAACAATGTGAAGTTTAATTATCGATCAATAGAGATTAATTTTAGTTTCCGTCCTTTGAGTGATGTTGATACATCACGAAGGGGAGAATGTTCGGGAGACTTTTTGTTAAGAATTAACTTATATTTAGTTTCTTTGGCTTTTTGATTTTCTTCCAGCGAGCATTGTTGTTGTTTCGAGTTGTTAAAATAAAGAAAGTTCTCGAAGGATTGTCGTCGAGTTGCGTGGTGTAAAATAGATATTAGCGAAAGAATTTCTAACGAACACATACATACATACATACATACATACATACATACATACATACATACATACATACATACATACATACATACATACATACATACATACATACATACATACATACATACATACATACATACATACATACATACATACATACATACATACATACATACATACATACATACATACATACATACATACATACATACATACATACATACATACATACATACATACATACATACATACATACATACATACATACATACATACATACATACATACATACATACATACATACATACATACATACATACATACATACATACATACATACATACATACATACATACATACATACATACATACATACATACATACATACATACATACATACATACATACATACATACATACATACATACATACATACATACATACATACATACATACATACATACATACATACATACATACATACATACATACATACATACATACATACATACATACATACATACATACATACATACATACATACATACATACATACATACATACATACATACATACATACATACATACATACATACATACATACATACATACATACATACATACATACATACATACATACATACATACATACATACATACATACATACATACATACATACATACATACATACATACATACATACATACATACATACATACATACATGCATACATACATACATACAGTTCAAATTTTACAACATAATTAATTGATTTACAAACAAAAATGAAAAACCAATAATTAACGTCATGATAATATTTCTTAACAAGTATTTAATTCCAGGGGGGCCTGCCACACTCTCCCTCCTTACTGCGGGTTAGAGCAGCTCAGCCACACATCACCATCAAGTGCAACCCCATTCTTCAGAATTAAATTGACACCACCCATAATTTTCAATCATCCGACAACATCAACATTACTTGCCTCGCACACGCACACTTTTTCCACATTCACATTGTACGTGTACACAGCATGCACTCTCATTTTTCAGTTTCTTCACTTCTAACGGTAATGGATATAAATCGAAAAAAAATCCTTAAATTCGATTTCTCCATCAACACCACAGGTATGCAGGAGACAAAGAATATTTGTCACAAACCGGACTATCACCAACAAACCTTCTTGCCAAAACTCTGGGTTCTTATCAACTAAGTCAGCAACTGTCGCAAAAAAATGTTCAGTAGTCGCAGTTGTTGAAAACTGCACAACTCTGAAGCCGACTACGATGATGCTATGTCAACCATCTTCAACGAGAGGAAAATGAGTTCGCATTGTAAATGTATTTGTGAGTTCGCATTGTGAATGTTTTTGTGAGTTTGCATTATGAAAGTATTTGTGAGTTCACATTATGAATGTATTTGTGAGTTCACATTGTGAATGTATTTGTGAGTTCACATTGTGAATGTATTTGTAAATTCGCATTATGAATGTATTTGTGAGTTCGCATTATGAATGTATTTGCGAGTTCGCATTGTGAGTTCACATTGTAAATGCATTTGTGAGATCGCATTGTGAATGTATTTGTGAGTTCGCATTATGAATGTATTTGCGAGTTCGCATTGTGAATGTATTTGTGAGATAGCATTGTGAATGTATTTGTGAGATCGCATTGTGAATGTATTTGTGAGTTCACATTATGAATGTATTTGTGAGTTCACATTGTGAATGTATTTGTGAGTTCACATTGTGAATGTATTTGTAAGTTCGCATTATGAATGTATTTGTGAGTTCGCATTATGAATGTATTTGCGAGTTCGCATTGTGAGTTCACATTGTAAATGTATTTGTGAGATCGCATTGTGAATGTATTTATGAGTTTGCATTGTGAATGTATTTGTGAGTTCGCATTGTGAATGTATTTGTGAGATCGTATTGTGGATGTATTTGTAAGATAGCAGCGACATTGAGTTGTATACGTGTAATATTTTTTGTGTTTTTTAAAGCGAGTTGACGTTTTGAATTGAATAAAAACTGAAACGGCAGAATCAATGAATTTGAAATTTGTAAACAAATAGTTTTTAAATGCATTAACGAACGATAAAAAAGAAACTTATATTACATTATTTTAATATTAAAACTACATTTTGTTTTATAACATGATTTTTATTTATTGAATTTCAACAAATAAAAACAAATTTCCAAAGTACAACATAAAAGATTTTTTTTTTTAATTTGTTACACACTTAGGTCAAACGGCAGTGAAAAAAACAAGGAGATGCAAATCTCAAAACAACATAAACAACACTTTGAACTTGATTAAGAACTTCTTAAATCAACATTCAACTTTAAACAACACCATCATATAAACCTTCCTTTCATCTAATTGGTCATTCGTGATTATTCCACGTAACTTTCAATTTTCCACCTCCTCCAGCCCGCTATCTTTCTCACATTTTCATCACATATGCGAACTCAAAAATACATTTCATCACATTTTTATCACATCTTTATCACATCTTCATCACATATGCGAACTCAAAAATACATTTCATCACATTTTTATCACATCTTTATCACATCTTCATCACATCTTCATCACGTCATCATCACATTTTCTAATTTCTTTTTAAATTTTTTGTTTGTTTTAACCACATATTTAGTTTTCTATTTTTTGCATTTAATATTTTACTAACGGTGTTACCCGGCGTTTTTCGGGGTTTTTAGAGGTTTGTCTATCGTTTTTCTCTCTCTCTCGCTCTCTCTCTAGCTTTTTCTCTCACTACCGTTTTCATTCCCGCTTGATATCCCGCTCCTTATTGCTTTCCCGCTTCTCTTTTTCCCGCTTCCAATCCCGCTCCCGTTCGTTTTTCCGCTCCCGCTTGCTCTCCTTTCCGCTCGTTCTCCTGCTTCCATCCGCTTTCCCAATCCCGTTCGCTTTTCCGCTCCCGCTTGCTTTCCCGCTCCGCTTATTTTCTGTCTTCTTTTCCCTTCTAGCTACTTTTTGCCCATAAAACGTAAAATAAATTGTCTAAAAGTTGCTTGAATTCTTCAAACACATTAAATTGTCTGAAAATTGACTTTTTGCTTTAGTAAATTATGTTTTTAATAAAATATCACTAAATTGTTTATTTAAAAAATGTTTTAAACTGAATTCAAAAAATGTATTCTCGAGCCAGAATGAACAATTTTTTAAAAGTTTTTTTTTAATAAGTTTATTTTCCAAAAACCACCGGACGACCGCTGCAAAAACTCTCAAGTGCATTTGAATTAAAGGAATTTGTAAGCACACAATCTGGTAATAAAATATCTGATTAATAATTAAGAGAAACATCAAGATGATTCCTGACGCGAGTGGTAGATGATAAAGTGCTTCAGAACCATCTCGTGCTTTTCTCTAATTTAAGGCAAAACTGAGGTCATCTATCTTGACTTCCTAAAGACATGGATGTGAAGGTAAGACAGTTGTGGATGTGGAGGTAAGACAGTTGTGGATGTGAAGGTAAGACAGTTGTGGATGTGGAGGTAAGACAGTTGTGGATATGGTAGCATAGTGGAGCAGATATTTCTGTGTTAAATGTGGGTAATTCATTGAAAGGTGATTTTTTTGATAAAGCATGGAGGTTAGATTATAGATGGGGTAGCAATTGGTGGTTAACATAAAAAGTTGTTGAAATCAAATGTGGGTAGAAACAAGGTGGCAGGTTACCGGTGGAGTAAACACAAATAAGTATATTAAAAATGAAGGAGATATAGTTGGGTCGATTACAGAAAGGGCCGATCACAGATTGGGTTGAAAGAGGTCGGTAGATTGCTCATTATGTAAGAATAAAGAAATAGATCGAATAAAGGAGGAATAATTAAAAAAGTATGATAGTGGGCGAACTTAACATATGGAAGCGAATACATTACTTATCATTCAATTATGTTTAACAATTTAATATTCAAAAAATGTATTTAATTTTAAGTTATTTATTCAAAATAAGTTAATAAAGGTTCTGGAAAAGAGATGATTTTATATGACATAGGTATTTAATAAATTCCTTCATTTTTAATATTTACTTGTTGTTACAACATTTGTTTATTTTGCATTAATTTATTGTTGTTGAAACCAATAGAAACCATAACTGGGTGGCCTGGAACTTGGCTGCTATTTGTTTAGTTGCATCTTGTCGCGCTGTTCAGCACCAAAAGAAGGTGGGAATACACGTATATATCAGTTTTTTTGTGCACGTCTGTCCATCTTTATATATATATATATATATATATATATATATATATATATATATATATATATATATATATATATATATATATATATATATATATATATATATATATATATATATATATATATATATGTATATACATGTATTGTATGTATATATTAAACATGTATTGTATGTATTCAACGATGTGTTGAGAGTTTAAAATATTTACTAGAAGCATTGTTGCACAATTAAAATAAATAAAACGCACATTTTTTTCTTCAACATTTTCTTAAAATTTAAATCTCACCAAATAAAAAAATTTACAAGTAAGTTTAAAAAAATTGTGTGACTTAATAGGAATTTAATGAAATTGTTGGTGAGACTTATTAAATCATTCAAAATTCATCACACATGCTCGAGTTTTAACTTTAAACAAAACTTTTTCTTCTAAATCTAAAAAGATTTTTCTGTTGGAACAAATTTTTACACATTTTTTAAAAGAATAATTTGTTTCTTTGGTTCTTTCAGTTGGGAACTTGTTTGATCTGAAGCAAGTATTGTGAGGACACGTCTTGCAGTCACAGCGCTGTTTCAGGACGGCTGACATTTAAGCCGGCCATCGACGCGTTACAAAGAAAAAACTTGAAAGTTTTTATTTACAAGTAACACAAAAATATTTTTGTTTATTTTAAAATTTACAGTTTTGCTGTTATGTGATTGTTTCGATGGTTATCAACTATGTTGTGCGAACAATAATGATAATTTTTTTCTATCAAACGTTATCGGGTTGGTAGGGTCGGGTCTGGTCGGATCTGGTCGGGTCGAGTCGGGTCAGGTTTGGTCGGGTATTTTGCTCTTATTTTTGTTTTACAGAGTTTTTCATCTTCTAGAAAATTATCTATTATAAATTTGTTTATTAAATAATAATTTTATTTTTTTTAACTTTTAAATTATTTTATATCTGTTTTTTTGTGCACGTCTGTCCATCTTTATGAGATTTTTTGACTAAATGAAACACAAGCGGGACAATTTTATTCAGACTCTTTCAATTTAAACTTTTATACTTTTATTTTTGGTTTCATGTAATTGTTAAATATGTGTTTGTCAAAATAAAATAAATTTAATTGAATACATTTTAAAGCTGGTTTTCCAGTGAAAACACGTGTTGTATCGAAACGAAAGGGTTCGCCTTTGAAATATTCATCGTAAAAATCATCGCACACAAAAAAGGTCATAATTGTGTTATGAAAAAATATGAACCAATTTCAGATCAGCGTATTAAAAATGCATACTGGCTTCATAAAGTTACAAGTAAATTAGTAGGATTGAAAAAAATAAAAATAATAATAACAATAAAAATATCATGTCATTATCGTTTCCGCTGAATTTTTCATGATTTTTTTGTAATTGAAAATTTTTCTATATTGACCTGGCTAATGTTTGATTCGTTCATTGACAATCTTGTAAATTCTTAAACAAAATTCAAAACAAAATAATTAATTGAAATAATAATTGGCTTCATTGTACAATACTGAATAATTTTTC
>OZ022239.1:17172185-17174685 GCA_963978895.1 Erpobdella octoculata
TTTTGCTTTGTTGAAAAAATAATTATTGACTTATAATTTTGCTATCTGTAAATAATTGTTTGTGTATTTAAACTAAATCAATAAAAATGTGTAAAACATAACTTCAATTAAAACATTTTTTAAAAGTATTTCTGTTGTTTTCCAACAAAAACATTTAAAATTTCAAAGCTTCGTGACGTTTATACATCCAAGTAAAAATGACATCTGATGAAATGCGCGTCGCAACACACATTACAGTACAGTACATGTCACAGTACATAACACAGTACATGTCACAGTACATACCACAGTACATGTCTCAGTACATGACACAATACATATCACAGTACTAGTCACATTACACGCCACAGTACAAGGCACGTCAAACACAGTTAATGACACAATCCATGACACAGTACATGCCACAGTACATGCCCAGAATATTTCACGGTACATGTCACATTATAGGACACGGTACATGGCAGTACGTGGCATAGTACATATCTCAATACATGACTGAGTTCATGCCACAATACCCGACACAGTACATATCACAGCACACATCACAATACATGACACAGTTTATGACAGTACATGACACACTACATGACATAGTACATGATACAGAACATATATCAATACCTGACACAGTGCATGGCACAGTACGTATCTCAATACATGAAACAGTACACTAGTCAACACAGGTGACCATTCTGGTCACATAGTGCATCACATTGCATATCAAAATGAACGTTAGAATGCATGTCACGTCACATTCATGCAATTTATTTTTAAAACATTTCAAAAATGTTTCCATCTTGATTGGAAGAAAAAGATGGACAGTAAATTTATAAAAAAAATCTGCGAAAGTTCTTAACAAAAAAACTAATATTATTTATTAATATCTTCTTCTTTATTTTTTATGTTCTTTTATCGGTTATTTACGTTAAAACGTCTTCAAGAATGCATGGCAGATGGTTTATATGGAAGATCAGTTGTTCGATCTTTCTTAGATAGGATCAACGGCAAATAATCTTTTAATAATCAACAATAAAGTGAAAAAAACCAATAAATGACAACTTAATGAAAAACAAAGCATACATAAGAACTGATTGTCAGAGCTTACAAATCAAAGAAGATTTTCACGCATGAAAACAAAAGTGTTTCTTTATATTCATTAATCACTCTCTCTCTCCCCTCTTTCTCTCTCTCTCTTTCTATCTCATTCACTCCTTTTTTCTTTTATCTTTCTTTTTTTTCATGCCTCCCCTCACATGGAATCATGCATATAATCCACTTGGGCTGCATCTTCAATGGGACTTCTTGCATTTCTTTCCTTCATTAATTATGCCACCATCGTGTGGCAGGCTGCTATTAAAAGATCTTTTTCTCCATCTGAAACAACAAAACGACTCGCTTATTATTCCATACCAGATGAATTCATTGTTACAGAATAACATAAACTAATAAATAACTTGAAACTAATTATCGTCACACACACAATCAGACACACACATAATCAGACAAACACACACACATACACATATGTATATTCTATTTTATTCTGTGTTGTGCCAGGATAATATGACTGACCCAAGACTACAAATGAATTGGGATCATCTACACTCCATTAATTACTTGACCAGGCACTGTCTTATAAGAAACGTGTTTTGAAATTTTATGCAAGCGTGTTTGTTCAGTGAAATATGGGATTTAAACGACAACATGTTTCATAGTTTTATATTGATTGGCATAAGAGGGCTGAAATGTAATAATTATAATGGGAGATGGGTGCGATTGAATGGAAGGTATTGGATGAAATTTGATGGAATGGAAGGTATTAGATAAAATTTGATGGAATGGAAGGTATTGGATGAAGTTTGATGGAATGGAAGGTATTGGATGAAATTTGATGGAATGGAATGTATTGGATGAAGTTTGATGGAATGGAAGGTATTGGATGCAGTTTGATGGAATGGAATGTATTGGATCAATTTGATGGAATGGAATGTATTGGATAAATTTGATGGAATGGAAGGTATTGGATGAATTTTATGGAATGGGATGAGCTGGAAGAGAGTAGAACGAAGTGTCCATGCATTTAATCATCAGTTTTATCACCCAATCCTGGCCTTGAATAATCTGGACTACAATCGATCCATATGGTTAGAAATTATTAGGAAAAAAACAAAATTTAAAGTTTTCAAAAAATATTCAAGCTTTTCTTAAAAAACAGCTTTAAATATTAAATTAAGCTTTATCTGTTGTTATTGAAATAACTTAGTTATACACTTAAATAAATTTGATTAAATTAAAATTATTTAATTGTTTTTAATTATAGCACAATGAAACTGTCAGATTTGAAGATATCTGCAATTTAAAACAAAATAAAAAAATAATTTCCGACTAGAAAAAACTTTTTGTGAATAAACACAAAATATTATAATTTGTTGAGTTATTTAAAATAATAATGATTTATTACAAATATTTGTAATGTCTTTAAACTAAAACGAGCTCCTAT
>OZ022239.1:17177185-17189685 GCA_963978895.1 Erpobdella octoculata
TTATTATTATTATTATTATTATTATTATTATTATTATTATTATTATTATTATTATTATTATTATTATTATTATTATTATTATTATTATTATTATTAATTATTATTATTATTATTATTATTATTATTATTATTATTATTATTATTATTATTATTATTATTATTATTATTATTATTATTATTATTATTATTATTATTATTATTATTATTATTATTATTATTATTATTATTATTATTATTATTATTATTATTATTATTATTATTATTATTATTATTATTATTGTTATTGTTATTATTATTATTATTATTATTATTATTATTATTATTATTATTATTATTATTATTATTATTATTATTATTATTATTATTATTATTATTATTATTATTATTATTATTATTATTATTATTATTGTTATTGTTATTATTATTATTATTATTATTATTATTATCGTTTCCTATTGTTATCATTTGTTCATTATATTTTTTGCAGGAAAGAAAACAGAGATTGTTTATGGATAAATATAGTTACCAGTTAGATGCACCGCAATTGTTTATGAATTAATTTATTTAGCAGTTAGATGCACGGCAATTGTTTATGCCATTTTATACAAATATTCAAAACAAAACAATGTTATTAGAAACAAAAGCAATATGAACGCCTGTCTGTGTGAATCCACCCGAGGAGCAAACCCACACACACACGCACGCGCTCAAAGAAACATATCCAGACAGACAAAATTATTTACGTTGTGATAACAAAGAGTTTTAAACGGATTTCAGCAATCTCAATAAAATGTTTCCTATTTATATGCTAATGTTCTTTTTATGAAGATGGCAGACGGACGTTTTTAACTCTCTCCATTCTACTTATGTTCAGTTTTTGTTAAATCAGTTGAGTTTGGAAAAAATAATAAAATAAATAAAAATATTAGATATCATATAAATAGTTATTTTTTCTAGGCTTATGAGAATATTTTCCATTTTTAAATATGATTGCATGAAAACGTGAATATATAAGTTAATTTGATGCTTTAAGTCATCAGATAGATCCATTAGAATGTAAACAAAAAACTTTCAGTTGTTAATTTCTTTTGGTTTTAAAGTTTAGAAAAATTCAATTTCAAATTTGACAAAACAATTTAAATCTTTTCAATATTCATGACTTGTTTGACGCGTGCACAAGTTTATTTAGTAACCCGGTAGAACTGACAAGTTGAAATTGAATTAGGCGACAATTCCATATATGGCCGTTCAGTGGAACATGCTGAGGTCATTTCATAAACGACCATCAAACCGTAAAAGTGAGCAAATTGAATTGAGACGATCCTCCGAAAAGAGCTTAAAATGACTCGAAATTGCATTTATAATCAAAAGTTACGCCTGGGACATTCGCCCTCTTTCCCTACCCTAGTATCCATCTCTCTCTTCCCTCTTATTCCTCTCTCCCCCATGCTAGCCCTCCCTCCATTACGAACAGACGGCAGAAACTTAATCTGCCTTTATTGCTCGACTTCAGAACTGCTAAAAGCTTCAGACGATATTGAGGTGATGGCGTGGCCACATTAATGACTTTTAATAACACAATTCTCTTTTCTTGTATTCATTATTTTTCATATTATTATGACAGTTTCTTCGAAAGATAAAATCAACCAGTCAAAGTTCATTTCATACTAATTAATTATTCATGAAAATGGAAAAAATTTAAACTACGCCGAAGACGACGATGATGATGACGATGGAGACGATGGAGACGATGGTGATGATGATGATATATACACTTTATAAGTACATCTGATTTTTTAGTTAATTTTTTTAAACACCGAAATTATTATATTAACTTTTTCAAAAAGCGCGGTGTGAACTATACACTTTTTAAACAATACTATCATAATTATGAAATCAAATTTATTATATTTTTCAAAAAATGAAATATTATTGATGAGATCATTGAAACAAAATAACAACAGCTGGAATATAATGGAGATCTTTTTTATCTTCTCAATTCTAATTCTTTCTTTCTCTTTCTTTCCTAAACTACATGCAACAATTCTTCTGCTGATTTCATCACCGTTGTCATTTATTCATTCCATATCTTTTTTTCTTTTAGTTTTTGTTTTTACAAAAATAAAAAATGTATTAATGAAGCAGAAGAAGCTATTGAGAAACAAAATTACTTCAAACAATAAATAAATGTTGAAAACATAAAAAAATCAAATTTGGACAAAACATTCAATAATTTTGTGATAAAGTTTGTAAAAAGAATTTGAATTTAATAAATATATTTAAAATAAAATAATAAATGTTTTGAGAAAAGCTTACAGTTTAGTAGATGTTTGTAATTTTTCATAAATTAAGAAATAAATAAAAACTCAAGTTAATAAAAATTTAATTTTAGAACAAAAACTAAACCCGTGACACACTTTTGAACCTTAAATTCATCATTAAATCCGTCAATCAACATTATACTCATTATAATAATCAGCATCACTATCATATTTATCTTCTTAATCATCAGTCATCATCATCATCATTATCATCATCATCATCATCATCGTCATCGACATCATCATCATCATCATCATCATCATCATCATCATCATCATCATTATCAGCAGCAGCAGCAGCAGCATCGTCATCGTCATCGTCATCGTCATCGTCATCGTCATAGTCATCGTCATCGTCATCGTCATCGTCATCGTCATCGTCATCGTCATCGTCATCATCATCATCATCATCATCATCATCATCATCATCATCATTATCATTCCTTGTAATCATCATCAAATTCGTCTTTCTCATCACTATATTCGTATAAATTTTGTATTGTATTGTATTATTAATGCTATCCCAGACTTCTTCAAAGAAACACTGGCAAACAGCAAAACAAAAAATGTTTTTACGACAGCTTCATTAACCGACTTCAATCGATAGTTTTAAACTTACTGACATCATGCAAAAAACATATAAAAACGAACTTCTACAAAATACAATTCATGAAGTACAAATATAGAAATACTATAAAAATTATAAGTGTATTTAAAATTATTGATGTATTTATAATTATAAGTATTTTCATATATAACTAATATAATACATTTTCATTATAAACTTTTTTGAATTATAAAAAATTTGCTTTGATCCTGCTAGACGAAACAAGGCCATCCTATCCAATTCTACTTAAATACATTGACTCAGTTTCTTTTTTCGGCCAATCACAACTGTTTCAAAAATAATACTCAAATTATTTTTTAAATCAGCCAAGGGCGTTATTAGGGGGCGGGGGAAGAAAATGACTCTCCCTAGGATTTTAAAATAAATATTCCAATAAAAGTATATATTTTGTTTTTACTTCTAATGCACTAAAAGATAAAAATAATTTTGTGTGTTATCCAACTATATTTCTTAAATAGTTTGACGAAATATAAGTGTGGGACATTCATTTTTTTTACAAACTCGTTAAATTATTGAAACATATAAAATGAACGTCCCATACTATTTCTTGTTTTTTAGTGCATTAGAAGTCAAAGGATATTATTAAAATGTTTTTTATATATTTTTATTTTACTCTTTCTAGTTTCTAGGCAAAATTTATAGTCTTTTAGAAATTGTTTTGGAAAAAGTACCTCTGACTACATCTTCCGATCATTAGCTATTTTCGGAGTGATTAGGGCATATAGCCTTAGAAAATATTTGGAAAAGAACCTCTGACTACTCCCCACCCCTGGTCATCCGCTATTTTGAAAAAAAAGTTAAACATTTAGTACACTTTGAAAGGCTTGGGTCGTTAAAAACTTTGATCCCCAAAGTATTTCTAAAGATTTTGCCCCTCTTCCAATGAATTTGCTGAATTGACGCATGTGAAACAAGCATTTTTTGTGTAACTATAAAAATGTTTATTTAATTATTATTGATAAAAGTAGTCGACAAGGGCAAAAGTCATTCAAGGAAAAGAAACAGCGCACAAATATCTCTACGCCTGCGAAAGTAATGTCAATTAAAATAAACATTGTTATCAAATAACTTATCCAGTTAAGTTTTAAATAAAAACAAACTACCGAGCTTTACGAGAAGTCTAGAAAAGTTATTCCATGCCAACAGTATTCATGCAATTATTTCATTCCTCTGTTAATAAAAATTTTTCAATGGCCAGAAAGGGGTAAACTCTTGTTAATTTTTTCACTTTCCTTTTTAAATGATGATCGGAAAAAAAGCTGAGCGCAACTTTTTGCTCCAGAAAAGTCAATGGACCGGGTGGGTAATTTTTGTTTAAAAAATGTCAATAATTAAGACCTTTGCTTTAATGTATATTATATACATTTGTGACAACTCTTAAAATGTTGTCAGAAAAAATATGTTGCCTCTCCTCTTAGCCAGTCGTGTCAACAATTTGAACTTTTGGCCTCCTGTTTTATCATCTAGAAAGACCGAAAATCTCGGACAGTGAGGCTCATACGGCTGACCAAACACCATTCTATAAAGTAGTATGAGATCGACTTGTTTTTTCTGTATTCTTCAAAAGGCAGTTCCAAAAGTCGCAGTCTTTCTTTAAATTTGAACTTTTTTACATGAATTAACCAGTTTTAGGGTTTTCTTTGAAATTTTTCTCATACATCAAATTTGTCTATTCATACCTATCAAACTCCGTTTATAAGAGTTTTACATTTGTGCCACGATCTCTAGTTAAGGGTTGAAAAACAAGTGTTTAAAGTTTTTTTGCATTAAAGACTTGTTTTAAAAGACTGCACTTGTTACCGGTGAAGGGCCAGACAATCTCTCACCCACCCTTTTTTGCAGTTGATTGTATATATTGCCTGACAGTTCAATACTGCGATCTGCTGAAAAACTGATGTTGCTAAACTTTTACTTCTTTTCTGAAGAAACAATACTTGCAGTCTGTAACAAACACCTTTTGATAAACTTGCCATCTATGAATGGTTTCTCCACCTTAACAATCTTCTTGCTCACCATATAGCTGGCTTCGACTGCTGCATCTCTCGTCTTTGCATGCTTTCTTGAAAACATTTTATTACCTTGTTAGACATGTTTTAAGATTCCTGATCCGGTCTTCTCTCTTCTGTATTTTGCAGCGTGACTAGTTGTGTAATGATGTCTTTGTGCACCTCAACTTTGAGCAAATAAAACATGTTGGGGTACCCATGTGCTTAATAAAAAAATATTCAGTTTCCAATTGTTCTTGAAATGTTTTGTGCTCGTTTGCAATTTTTCTTTTCTTAGGAGGCTTTGAGAAAAACGTAGCGAAGCTGGGTAAAAAGAAAAAAAAATCTTTAATGTTATAATAACAGTTTATTTATTAAAAAAATAGTTTAATTCAGTGTGATAATAGTTAATTTAAGCTGAGGGTCCGTCGTTTTTCAGATTTCTTAATGAATACTTGACGATTATTTTATTAGCTAATTCTGAGAAATTTTTAAATCTCACACTTATTAATTTATTCGGTTACAAAAGGAAAAGAGTGTCTTAATTCGCCGAACAAAAATAAAAACCAGAAAAGAAATAGGCATTAAAACAAAACAACAGCTACAGTCATAAAAAAAAAAATATATTAAAAAATATTTCCAACTACAGTTTTAAAATTATCTTAAAAAATCTTATTTTAATTTTCTTTGTTATCGCCAAGGCAGGCCGCAATTGCATTAAACGTTGATATCAAGTGAGGCCTTTCCGCGGGCCGCAATTGGCCCGCAGGCTGCGTGTTTGAGACTACTGATATAGAAATTCTAGGCCTAGAAAAACGGGACTGACTCAAATTAGCCTCGCCGAGCCGGGTCCGGCCGAGCTGGACCACGAAAAATCATCACGTGCAATACTCTAGTTCTTCATGTAGAGAAATTCTAACCGATTCAAACTTATCAGATCTGTTGAGTTTTTTGTAGTGAACAAAGACGAAGAATATGACATAATGATATATTTAATTCAATACTATTAATAACAGGCAAATGGCGTTAACAGAGTTTTATTGATGTAATTTCTTAAAAAAATTAAATATTTTGTAACAATTACTTCATCAATAGCAAGCAAAACTCCATGGATGGAACGGAAAAAAATAATTTATGAGAAGTGAACAATCACTTCTTATTCAAATTATTATTTATTAAGTTAAATTTTATTAAATTTCTTATTCAAATAATTTTGAGAAATAATTCACCTCTGTGCACTCCATCTATAACAAAGTTAGTTGAAACAAATTCGGCTTATAACGAAATCACTAGTAATAAAATTACATTTAAAATTATACATGCACTAGAACTACTCCTTCAAAAATGACAGGTTTTTTATCAAACTGTCGGATATTACAAAAAAGTTTTCCATTTTTACTATTATTCTAGGAAGTTCAATCAAGTCAGGATCTCAATCGCTGTAAAGGATTAAAGGAGATAATTAGATAATATGGTTGCTCTACCAGCTCAGCAATATTAAAAGTTATTCGAACTTTTGTTCAGGCAAATAAAAAAGGCCTATTGTGTTATTATTGATTACATCATGATAATGAACTAATTGATGTAACGGTAACAGGACGTTTCGCCCCCTGGACGATTCGCACCCTGGACGATTCACACCCTGGACGATTCGCCCCCTCCCTAGACGATTCGCCCCCTGGTCGATTCGCACTCTGGACGGTTCGCCCTCTGGTCGATTCGCACCCTGGACGATTCGCCCCCTAGTCGATTCGCCCTCTGGACGATTCGCCCCCTGGTCAATTCGCACTCTGGACAATTTGCCCTCTAGACCATTCGCCCCCTGGTTGACTGTCTATTAGATTTAAATATTTTTTTTTATTATTTCTACTACGTTTTTCTTGACTTGCTTTCTTGTCTGTCTGTTTGTTTGTCTAAGGCTATATAGATATATGCATACAAGGGTTAGGCGCTTATAAATGGCTGCCTTTGCAAGTACCCTCTCTCTCTCTCGCCTTGAGCAAGACTTGTCTTGATAAGGCGTATGCTAAATCTCAATAATATATAATATATATCTTAAAAACATATATATCTCGATAGCTATTAAATTAGCTAGTGACGGATTGTACGCCGTACAACTTATAATACTATCGAGCATTGATTCGTACCCATTCATAGTCGAGTGTTGTGTTCAACATACCCCAACAAAAGCGCTTAACAACCACTGTTTTTTGGCGGTGGAAGTGGCGCAGATGGTAAGGTAGTTGGCATGATGCGAGGCGGTGTTGCCGATCCGACAGTCGTGGGTTCGAGTCTGAAGTTGAGACATTTATATTTGTGTGTTATTTCGTGGTGGATTGTACGCCATCCAAGTTTCTGATATATGTGGCTCGTAAAAACATATCAACGCTATGTTTCCTTATAATATATATATATATATATATATATATATATATATATATATATATATATATATATATATATATATATATATATATATATATATATATATATATATATATATATATATATATATATATATATATATATATATATATATATATATATATATATATATATATATATGCCGCTGTTTTGTTTCATTATAATACGTTTGAAGTTTTGGACTTTTGTTCACGTAACCGCCACTTTTTGGATTTATTGCTTATGTAAATTTTCAATTCTTTTTTATTCAACAACCAGGGTATATATATATATAAATCTATATTTCGGCATGCTATATTTGAGTTTGCTTTATTCAAGTCTAGTCTGCTTTTACTTTAAGAGCAATTTTAACTTGTATTATGATGTCAGCTGTTTATGATTGCGTTGTTTGTGCAATAAAGGTCTAGAAGAGACAATATGCAGTTGCTTGCGATATTTGTGAAAAATGGTGCCATCTAAGCTGTCAAAAAGGTATTTTAAGACATAACTATTATACAAATATTTAAAAAAAAAACAAATAATACAGTTGATAACAAAATCTATAACGCGCCAACGGTAAAAAGAAAAGTTTCGGTTGAAAGTGATCAAAGAATAATTGACTTTGTTGACTATTTTGAAAAAAACATGGATAAACAGTCAGGTCTGGCCACCTCACGCCTGGTCGATTTACATGGAAAACCGTCAGGACAAACAACGATGTTGAGGGTGAATATTATCTAAATCAGTTTATTTATATTACATTGCTGCTAAGAGTAGCATATTAATTATATTTTTATGTTATTAATTATCCTAAAACAATTGTTTTTAGGATGGCCAGGCGTGGTAAGTTGGATTTGTACCAACTGGCGTCGCTACTCTTCAACGAAGCGGAATATGTTACCCTGCAAGTCAACCTGATATCCAAGAAAAGACTTCGCAGGTACCAAAGGACGACCTATGCCAGACTGCAGGGAAAATTATCCGACGTGTGGGAGAAGTATGCGGAACATGAAATAACCACTTCTAAACTTCTGCGTGCCTGTGCGCGCATATATGGGCCAGGTCAATAAAATTTACAACAAAAATGCAGTGTCTATCATTTGTTAATCTGTTTTCAAACATCATTATATACTTATTATAAAGTGAGATAACGATTCGTAGCTTAGTCATTACTAACGCTACGTTAAACAATGTCAAACTTCTTAAAATTGAGTTCCACTTAAAAGATTTGTAAATTAAAAAAACCATTTAAACCATAGGCGTAGAGTTTGGGAAGGGGTCATCAAAAAATAGCAAAAGAAATTGAAATTGATATTAACATTTTGAAAAAGAAAATTAATAGCATTTTTGAAGAAGTACCTTCTTAACTTTCGTTCCCTGTATGAGAACTACCTCCATAGTAAAAATAACAAAAAAATAATATTTAAGCAAGTTAAGAAAACGTGGTAAAAATAATAAAAAAATTATATTTAACTCTAATAAACCGCGAATTGTCCAGAATGCGAATCGACCAGGAGGCGAACCGTCCAGGGTGCGAATTGACCAGGGGGCGAACCGTCCAGAGTGCGAATCGACCAGGGGGCGAACCGTCCAGAGTGCGAATCGACCATGGGACGAACCGTCCAGGGTGCGAATCGACCAAGGGGCGAACCGTCCAGAGTGCAAATCGACCAGGGGGCGAAACGTCTAGGGAGGTGGCGAACCGTCCAGGGGGCGAATCGTCTGGAAACCGATGTAACAAACAACAGCAACTCTAGAAAGTATGTCACAAATTATGATATAACTATGGCTTAGCTGGTCGTACCATTTAGGCCTATTTTATTAGGTTGTGGATCCAGTAGTTATATCAAAACATCCACGGGAAAAACGTTTTGGATCTTTAGGACTGATAGTGTACAATTGCGTTATAACTTTGATTACACGCCTGCGCGCACTAATTTTAGCAACTGCTGACCACCGCGGCCTCAGCGTTATTAGAAATTGCTAACAAACATACATACATACATACATACATACATACATACATACATACATACATACATACATACATACATACATACATACATACATACATACATACATACATACATACATACATACATACATACATACATACATACATACATACATACATACATACATACATACATACATACATACATACATACATACATACATACATACATACATACATACATACATACATACATACATACATACATACATACATACATACATACATACATACATACATACATACATACATACATACATACATACATACATACATACATACATACATACATACATACATACATACATACATACATACATACATACATACATACATACATACATACATACATACATACATACATACATGGAGATTGTGTGTATTGATTGATGATTACAAAACTGCATTTAAAATTATACAAACGTTACAAAATTAATACGCTAAACACGTTAGAACCAGATAATAACTGCCTTGTTTTCATAAAAAGCTTTTTAACTGAAATATGTCACAGATGAGAATAATAAAAATAATATTTATAATTAAAAGTAATTTACAACAATAATAAAAAACTAACATAATAATAATAATAATTGAAAAATAAAATAAAATGGTAATCGAATGAAGTGTTGATTAAAAATAACCGTTGGAAGAAGAATGGTGGGCGAAGGAAAAACTTTGTTGCAAAGGAAAGGTGTGGTCATCAAATCCTGACCCAATTTTGGACTCATCAATGGTGCACTCATCTGCAGAAGAATAAGTGTTCACGTGATTACCGGAATTATGACGTAATAAAATTAAAACGAAATATAATGGGTGGGTTTGCGAGTGAGTGAGTGAGTGAGTGAGTGAGTGAGTGAGTGAGTGAGTGAGTGAGTGAGTGAGTGAGTGAGTGAGTGAGTGAGTGAGTGAGTGAGTGAGTGAGTGAGTGAGTGAGTGAGTGAGTGAGTGAGTGAGTGAGTGAGTGAGTGAGTGAGTGAGTGAGTGAGTGAGTGAGTGAGTGAGTGAGTGAGTGAGTGAGTGAGTGAGTGAGTGAGTGAGTGAGTGAGTGAGTGAGTGAGTGAGTGAGTGAGTGAGTGAGTGAGTGAGTGAGTGAGTGAGTGAGTGAGTGAGTGAGTGAGTGAGTGAGTGAGTGAGTGAGTGAGTGAGTGAGTGAGTGAGTGAGTGAGTGAGTGAGTGAGTGAGTGAGTGAGTGAGTGAGTGAGTGAGTGAGTGAGTGAGTGAGTGAGTGAGTGAGTGAGTGAGTGAGTGAGTGAGTGAGTGAGTGAGTGAGTGAGTGAGTGAGTGAGTGAGTGAGTGAGTGAGTGAGTGAGTGAGTGAGTGAGTGAGTGAGTGAGTGAGTGAGTGAGTGAGTGAGTGAGTGAGTGAGTGAGTGAGTGAGTGAGTGAGTGAGTGAGTGAGTGAGTGAGTGAGTGAGTGAGTGAGTGAGTGAGTGAGTGAGTGAGTGAGTGAGTGAGTGAGTGAGTGAGTGAGTGAGTGAGTGAGTGAGTGAGTGAGTGAGTGAGTGAGTGAGTGAGTGAGTGAGTGAGTGAGTGAGTGAGTGAGTGAGTGAGTGAGTGAGTGAGTGAGTGAGTGAGTGAGTGAGTGAGTGAGTGAGTGAGTGAGTGAGTGAGTGAGTGAGTGAGTGAGTGAGTGAGTGAGTGAGTGAGTGAGTGAGTGAGTGAGTGAGTGAGTGAGTGAGTGAGTGAGTGAGTGAGTGAGTGAGTGAGTGAGTGAGTGAGTGAGTGAGTGAGTGAGTGAGTGAGTGAGTGAGTGAGTGAGTGAGTGAGTGAGTGAGTGAGTGAGTGAGTGAGTGAGTGAGTGAGTGAGTGAGTGAGTGAGTGAGTGAGTGAGTGAGTGAGTGAGTGAGTGAGTGAGTGAGTGAGTGAGTGAGTGAGTGAGTGAGTGAGTGAGTGAGTGAGTGAGTGAGTGAGTGAGTGAGTGAGTGAGTGAGTGAGTGAGTGAGTGAGTGAGTGAGTGAGTGAGTGAGTGAGTGAGTGAGTGAGTGAGTGAGTGAGTGAGTGAGTGAGTGAGTGAGTGAGTGAGTGAGTGAATGAGTTACTAAGCTAGTTAACCTCTGAATGTGGTCGTGAGATTTTTAAAAAGCACCAGAATTTATTTCAGATCAGCCAACCTCAAAATGACAGCAAGCAGGTGTCATGTTATTATTATATTGCACTCTCGATTTTTCCCCATCATAATTTTTGGTTAGAAATTATTTATTATATCATGCTGATAATAATTTTTAGAATGATTCAATTTTAGACAATGTTGTCGCGTGACATCATTGAAATTAAATATCGGTCGAACAACTAAATGTTTTGAACGGCTGTTTCCTGAGGTTGTAAACTTGCGTTAATAAATCCAATTTACAAAAACGTTTGAAAAATTCTTATTGATTTCCTGTCATTATCTTATTATTTCTGTCACCATAGAAACAGAGACGCCCTTCTCTTACACACAATTTTTGTTTTATCCCTGACAAACAAAAATAACACATTCACAAGAAATAAGTATGATGACGATGATGATGACAATGACAATGACAATGACTAAAATGGTGATAATGGTGATGATGATGATGATGATGATGATGATGATGATGATGATGATGACGACGATGGTGACGATGGTGATGGTGATGGTGATGGTGATGATGATGTTGATGATGATGGTGATGAGGGTGATAAGGGTGATGATAATGATGACGACGACGACGACGACGATTAATATTATTGTTATTATGAATAATATTGTTAATATTATAAATTATATGATTATTATTGTTATTATTATTGTTTATGTTATAATAAGTCTTCGTTTTTTTATGATTATAATTTTATTTTAATTTTTTAAAGGATGAAAATAGTAAAATGACAACAAACGGAAAGCTAAAATAAAACACAGTCCAGTATGGAAGGCAGTTCGAGTGCATATAATCTGGTGCAAGTGCACGTGTACCTACAAAGTTCCAGATGTTCTAAAAATCGATGCGCCAGTTGTTATGCTAAAACAACAACAAAAATTGCACTAACAGCTCAGGTCTGCAAACGTGTTAGCGTCATATTTGACAAAGTGAACAACATTGGTCACTTACAGCTTCGACATCGGTCAAATGAACAACACTGGTCACTTACAGCTTCAAATGCCGAATTGCACGACTTATTCATGAG
>OZ022239.1:17194685-17202185 GCA_963978895.1 Erpobdella octoculata
TCTAATTCATATCATACTTATATATTCTAACTCATAGCATATTTATATTTCTAATTCATATGATATTTATATTTCTAATTCTTATCATACTTATATTTTTAATTCCTCTCATACTTATATTTCTTATTCATGTCATTACCAAACTCTGGGTTTTTGTTCTGAATTTGTTAACTTCACCAGCTAATACCTGGCTAAGGTATGTTATGACCGAATAGACTTTCAACATTTTGTCTTGTTACCGTATTTATCGCACACTTGTCATTCACGATAAGAAACAGTTTTTTAACAGCGATAGCAAACATTTCGCTAGCGATAGTTAACGCTGCAATGTATGAACGTTTAACAAGTAGACCAACCACATTGCATATTCATTTCAAGCCAAACTTTTACACATTTAAAAAATACAAACAAGAGGTTAAAAGGCGGTTGTAGAAACAGGGAATGAAAATCTGTCAGAGGAAATTTTTTGGTGTTTTCAATCAGTTCCTATTTTTTAAAATACTTAGTGTAAATTATAGTTTATAGTATTTAAAATAAAGAATATCCCGCATACAAAATAATGCATGCACCAGTGTTTCAAATTAAAATTTATTTGGAACTGCACTGATGAAATATTCTAAATATTTGACGACAGTTCTCGTACTAGTTATTACTTTAAGAATAACAAACAGGGTTTTTCACAAATCCCTTATATTTCAGGATTTGCCGGCTTTTCATTTTTGACAAAATATTTCCTTTTCAAACGAAATCTTTTTGAATTTATTTATGTGAGCATGTATATAATTGTATTTGATTTGTGTTTTTTTAAACATAAAAATTTTTTTTTTTAATTACAAAGAGTTTGTTTTCAAAATAATTTATAATCTCAATAGAATGCATTATTGTCAGCTTGATTGGATGACGGAAAGTTGGTTAATTTTCACTTTTCAAATTTGAGTTTGCAAGCATTCAAGCAAGCAAGCAAGACCGGCGGTGAAGTTTATATAAATGATTTTAAAATAATAAAACTTTGTTTTTCAAAATTTTTAATGTGTTAACCTTTAGCCATAGTAACGAATTTTATTTGTTTTTTAATATGTCTACCTTAAGAGCGAGAGAAAGTAAACAATTGACATATTAGAAAAGGCATTGTAAAACTAGTTCACATGTAGAAGATTTTTTTGCTTCCAAAACTGGCTAGGACTCGTAAGTCACATTCATAATTAGATTTTAACAGCCTCCGAGAGAACCTGTTTTAAAGCGTGGAAAAAGTCGACATTAAATATTAATGGCTATTTATAGCCAATTCAAAAACTAGCCGCAGTATCCAATCTTTCATAAATGCAATTAAATGCTTAATTCATGATGTAGCGGACTAACCGGAGAATAATTAGAATGGTCAAGAAATAAACAAGATATAATGAAATTTAGAAAAACTCCAAAAGGCCTAGTAAAACTCAATAAAACCCGGTAAAACTCGTACCGGATGAATATCATTTTGACGCCACGTGACGTGATAACGACTGCTTGTTTGATGGATGCTTGGAAGGGGAAGGGTGGAGGTGGTGGAGGTGGTGGAGGTGGTGGAGGTGGAGGTGGTGCCATTGCTGTTAGTGTATTCGATTTTGTTGAAAAAAAATGTTGCTCGTGTTGTAACTGCTCTGGTTATTGTTATTGTTGATAGATTTTGTTGTTTTTGTTTCTTTTGAAAATTTAATTAGTTTGTTGACAGTGTAGTTTTTGCTTTTGTTGTGAATGTTCATATTGAATCGTAGCAATGCTGTAGTTGAAATTAGTGCATTTCTCGAAATTTAAATCAAAAATTGATGCTGTTCCTGTTGTTGTGATCCTTACAGAAAGTGTTGCAGATGTCAAAAATTTCAGTTGTTGCTAGAGATTTTCTTATGGTTGTTGATTATTGTATTTGTTGTAAGTGCTAAACAGTCTATGCATATAGTTGCTTTAAATATTTTCACTGATTCTGCATATTTGTGATGCTGAAGTGCGAAAGCTAGTAAAGCTAGAATTAAGGAAAGGTTTGCAGAAATTAAAATTTGTTGTTTAGTCACTTCTCCGTCAGTGATGAATGTGAGAAATATTTAAAAAAAACTTCTATAAACATATATTTCAATAAAAAAAACGTAAATTTTAATAAAAAAAATATAATATATATTTTAATAGAAAAAAAACATTAAATATTTTAAATAAACTGAATGTTTGCATGTCATGTTTAATTTGTGAAATTACAGAAATTTAGAATTACGGTTTAAGTAATTCTTTAAAGGTTATAATAGTCTTATTTTTGGGGTTGAAATTTGTAAAAATATTTATATTTCGGTAACATTTGTAAACATTCACATTTATAAGATTTATAATTTGGTAAAATTTGTAAACATTCACATTTATAAGATTTATAATTTGGTAAAATTTGTAAACATTCACATTTATAAGATTTATAATTTGGTAAAATTTGTAAACATTCACATTTATAAGATTTATAATTTGGTAGCATTTGTAAACATTCACATTTTCTCAAACAAATGTCGTTGCTGCCGACGATATTTGAAAATTGACAACATCAACTACTATCATAACTCAACCTATTCTTTACACACTTTTACTTAACTTGACTTTTCTGTCTGTCTATCTGTCTGTCGTCAAATTTTGCGATCGATTTTAAACTAACTTCCCGATGAGCTAGAGACTTCATAATTTAAACATACCTCCGAACTAATTAATAGTGCATTCTATCAAATTTTCGGATCGATTGGACAAAATTTAATTAAATAATTTCGTGTGATATTTTTGTCCATGCTAATATGCTCGTTGTTTATGTAACATAACACAATCGATTATAAAAAAAAGTGTGTTTTTAAATTTGTAATATATTAAATGAAAATATTTATTAAAAAAACTTAACATAAAAGTATTTGCAGTAACAATAACAAAAACGAAAACGAAAACGAAAACGATGACGATGACGATGACGATGACGATGACGGCGACGGTGACGGTGACGGTGACGGTGGCGGTGGCGGTGGCGGTGGCGGTGGCGGTGGTGGTGGCGGTGGCGGTGGCGGTGGCGGTGGCGGTGGCGGTGGCGGTGGCGGTGGCGGTGCAGTGGCAGTGGCAGTGGCAGTGGCAGTGGCAGTGGCAGTGGCAGTGGCAGTGGCAGTGGCAATGGCAATGACAATGACAATGACAATAACAATAACAATAACAATAACAACTAAGAGGCCCACCAGAAAGGATTGACCTGGGTTTCGTTCGTCGTCAAATTTTGCAATCGATTTTAAACTAACATTGTATCACATTATTGGTAATGAATACGATGTTACTTGATAGGAAATACTTGATAGAAATTACTTTATATATATATATATCCTATCAAGTAACCTCGTATATATATATATATATATATATATATATATATATATATATATATATATATATTTGTTTCTTTTCGGGCTCTGATGATGACAAACTAACTGTCGAAACGCGTTAGCCCTGTTTATAACTTTAAACTTATAGGTTACACCTTTTAGTTTATTTTATTTATTTTATAACATAATTGTCTTTTTAAATTTTTTACAAATAAACGTAAATACGGCTGCAAACAAGGAATTCGTTAATAGTCTATCTTCCCAACAACGGGCTTCCCTTCGACGTTTTGAGTCTTTAGCGAAAAAATTAACAAATACAAAATGGGCAATTATATTCAATGGAGTTTGTGTACAAGAATATATATATATATATATATATATATATATATATATATATATATATATATATATATATATATATGTCTCAACTTCAGACTCGAACCCACGACTGTCGGATCGGCAACACCGCCTCGCATCATGCCAACTACCTTACCATCTGCGCCACTTCCACCGCCAAAAAACAGTGGTTGTTAAGCGCTTTTGTTGGGGTATGTTGAACACAACACTCGACTATGAATGGGTACGAATCAATGCTCGATAGTATTATAAGTTGTACGGCGTACAATCCGTCACTAGCTAATTTAATAGCTATCGAGATATATATGTTTTTAAGATATATATTATAAGGAAACATAGCGTTGATATGTTTTTACGAGCCACATATATCAGAAACTTGGATGGCGTACAATCCACCACGAAATAACACACAAATATAAATGAAGTTGAGACATTTATATTTGTGTGTTATTTCGTGGTGGATTGTACGCCATCCAAGTTTCTGATATATGTGGCTCGTAAAAACATATCAACGCTATGTTTCCTTATAATATATATATATATATATATATATATATATATATATATATATATATATATATATATATATATATATATATATATATATATATATATATATATATATATATATATATACATATATGTGTGTATATATATATATAAGTGTGTTTTTGTGTTTTTAAACAACTTTGTTTTTGCTTCACTTGTTCTCTTTCTCTTTTTCTTTTTTTTCATTCTTCTCTCTCTCTCTCTCTCTCTCTCTCTCTCTCTCTCTCTCTCTCTCTTGTGTCCTCATCAAAGAGCACTCAAAATTCAAAAGCACACACGTGAATACACAAAAAATGCGAGCGGGAAAAAAGAAATTTCACGAGTGGTCAGAATGTTTTCTAATTTTGATTATTTGTCTTTTTTGTTCGTTTGCCTTCAATCTGTCTCCATATTTCTTTGTTTGCTCGAGCACCTGACTATATTTTCGAATATGTTTTTGTTTGTCTTCTTGTGTGTCTGTCTATACTACTCTATACTACATTTGCTATATGTGTTTATCTGTTAGAGTATCTGTCTAAACGTTTGCTTGAATGGTTATTTGGCTGTCATTTTATTTTTTTATTTGTTTACTGCTTGGCTACCTGTCAATATTCTTCTCAATTTGTTTGTCTGACTGAATGTTTAGCAGTGTTTGTTTGTTTTTTGTGCTTGTTTGAATTACACATGAATTACACAGTGTCAATAATAATAATAATAATAATAATAATAATAATAATAATAATAATAATAATAATAATAATAATCATAATAATAATAATAATAATAATAATAATAATAATAATAATAATAATAATAATAATAATAATAATAATAATAATAATAATAATAATAATAATAATAATAATAATAATAATAATAATAATAATAATAATAATAATAATAATAATAATAATAATAATAATAATAATAATAATAATAATAATAATAATAATAATAATAATAATAATAATAATAATAATAATAATAATAATAATACATTATTACCCTAGAAGATATATAGGAATATACTGCTAATTAAAAAAAACTAAATATCTCAACAACTGCTGTCTGGCATTTAAATTGTTTTTTTGTTGAAGATTTTTCAATTTTTTGCCCGTTCGAAAAAAAAGTTTTTGTGGTTATTTTCAGTTAATAACTTCTATGAACTAAAGCACTCTATAAATAACAATTTCAAAATTAAGAAACAAATCCTTAAAACACTTTGCAGCAGCTTTGAGACTCACTTTAGTCAACTTACATTTTTTATGTTGTGAATTTTTAATAAAACATTCACTTCAAATTTTGTATTTAATGTCACATGAAAAGCCCACATATCGTCACGTCAAAGCATATCTCATCACATGAAAGACACATATCGTCATAGCTAATTCACATATTGTTGTATCAAAACAAAATGAGACTTCTCTCATTCTCACATTCAAAAACATATAATGTTTCATCCTCGCATCTGAAAACACATTGTCACATCATCACATCTAAAAACACATATCCATACATAACAAACACATATCATTACATAACAAAACAGATACCATCGCGTTAAACGTATACAAAATCTCATCAAAATAAATTCAAATATTCACGTATAATTTGAAATATTAAAACGACTGGCTGACTCAAAACATTGACCGATCGCATTGAATCAATCACAAATCTTTTGTTTTCCCGCCCTTGTACAGCAAAACCACGGGCGCATCGTGTAGCAGCACAATATGACGTCATCAATAATTTTAGGCAATCAATCAATCGTAAATTATTAATTAAACTTTAAGCAAATTCATCCACTTTGACAAACAATTATTCACGAATTGTTTGTTATTTGTAATAATATTTCATCCCAAATATTTATATATACTAGCGGGGTGCCCGGCGTTGCCCGGGCTTTTTAGGGGTTTTTCTATCGTTTTTCTTTCACGCTCGCGTTTCCTTTCCCACTTGCTCTCACGCTCCCGGTCGTTTTTCCATATATATATATATATATAATATATATATATATATATATATATATATATATATGTTGCGAATAAACTGTGGAATCAATTTATCTTTGAGACACGCTCTAAGAAACACAACTCGCCATTTGGCAGAAACAACTTTTCGAACCAAATTCTCGACTTTCGGCACAAAACTCTCTGTTCGAGACTACAATTAGCCAAAGACTTTTCCATTAAACTTTTATTGTCAGATCGACGGACCGTTTCAGCTATGTCAGCCATCCTCAGGGTCAAAAGTAAAACGAGAAAAGTAAACAAACAGAAGGAACCGAAATTGTCAAAGAATTAGCACACTAACAAAAGAAAAAAACGAAAAAACACTCTACCTATCAAATCAAAATAATATAAAATTTATACTATTGGAAATCAATTTTTGCGTTTTCGCTGTGTTATATTAGAAGAGACAAGAATTTCCTCAGATACATTACAATGAGATTCGTCAGGAGCAGCCTCAACAGCCAAAGTATTTGTGTCAGAGGATGAGTCAGAAGTATCATCATTTATGTTATCCTCGTCGTTAGAAGGAATACAGGGTAACCGATGCATATTGCTTTCTTTGACACCGAATAAGTGGAGAATCTGTGGAAATTTATCAAATTGTTTATTAATTGCGGGTCTCATTAATAAGATATAGAGAGCCTCTTTAATTTTCATCCTCTGACACAAATACTTTAATACGTCGGTCTGACAATAAAAGTTTAATGGAAAAGTTTTTGGCTAATTGTAGTCTCGAACAGAGAGTTTTGTGCCGAAAGGTCGAGAATTTGGTTCGAAAAGTTGTTTCTGCCAAATGGCGAGTTGTGTTTCTTAGAGCGTGTCTCAAAGATATATATATATATATATATATATATATATATATATATATATATATATATATATATATATATATATATATGCATATATTTATATATGCATAAATTTTGGCTTATGAAACGGATCGGGACAAATTGTCGACTGACCGGGCTGCAAAAAATTGGCCCGTGCACTGCTCAATTTTTTTAATTTCAGGCGATCGAAGCCGCGACGGGCACTGCTAGTATAGTATAAATATAGATTAAAAACTTGTATTTATTGAATTATGTCTAAATTGCATGAAATTATTAAATTATAACATATTTTTATTAAGACATGTGTCTATCATATAAATTAAATTTATTAAAATGATGAGGGAAAACTTTATCAAAGTAAAAATGCCTTCCACGAAAGCGTCAATGATATTTCCACTCAGCAAATTGTTG
>OZ022239.1:17204685-17227185 GCA_963978895.1 Erpobdella octoculata
TTTGTCCATAAAACTTAAAATAAATTTGCTAAAAGTTGCTTGAAATATTCAAACTTTGTTACCTAAACTTAATCTAAATGTTGCTATGCAATAACCATTGATGTTCGCACATAAGCACTTTGGCAGTTTTGGTTTTTGGTCATAAAAATTCTTTAAAAATTAAAAACTATTCTGTTGTTTACTCTTTAAGTCAAATTTTTTTAAAATTAATATTAAAAAAAGGCAAACCGACAGACAACCAGTTATATATATATATATATATATATATATATATATATATATATATATATATATATATATATATATATACTAGCGGGGGCACCCGGCGTTGCCCGGTGTTTTTAGAAGTTTTTAGAGGTTTTTCTAATGTTTGTCTCTCGCTCCCGTTTCCTTTTCCGCTTTCCCGTTCCCGTCGCGTTCCCGGTCGCTTTTCCGCTCCCGGTTGCTTTCCCGTTCTCGGTCGCTTTCTCTTTCCCGCTCTATCTTTCGCTTTGACTTGGCTTCCCGTTCCCATTTCCGTTCATTTATGTATATATATGTATGTGTGTATATATATATGTATATAGTTCCCGCTCACCCACCCGCTCCGCTCCGCTCATTTTGTGACGAATTTCGGATTTTTTTCTTTATATTTGATTCCCCTTGACTCTCAAGGTTGTGTGAAAATTTCATTACGATCGGATGAATGGTGTAGCAATGCATAAAGGACGTACATACATACATACATACATACATACATACATACATACATACATACAAACATTCATTTACATATATATATATATATATATATATATATATATATATATATATATATATATATATATATATATATATTTATATATATATATATATATATGTACAATGGAGTTTGCGTACAAGAATATATATATATATATATATATATATATATATATATATATATATATATATGTATATATGTATATGTATGTATGTATGTATGTATGTATGTATGTATGTATGTATGTATGTATGTATGTATGTATGTATGTATGTATGTATGTATGTATGTATGTATGTATGTATGTATGTATGTATGTATGTATGTATGTATGTATGTATGTATGTATGTATTTATGTATGTATGTATGTATGTGTGTAGAATCGGATCTAGGGGGGGACTGAGAGCGAAAAAATGAGCGGGAAAACGGCAGGGAACGGATAACGACCGGGAGCGGGAGCGCAAGCGGGAAGGAAACGAGAGCGAAAAAGAAACGCATTAGGTAAACCTCTAAAAACCCCGGGGCAACGCCGGGTGCCACCGCTAGTATATATATAAATATATAAAAATATATATATATATAAATATATAGATATATATATTAATATATATATATATATATATATATATATAGATATATATATATATATATATATATATATATATATATATATATATATATATATATATATATATATATATATATATAAATATATATATATATATAAATATATATATATATATATATATATATATATAATTGTAATAACTCATATTACATTTATTAATAAGTTTAATATTAAGTTTCACATGAAACAGTTTTGCACACAAAAGAATAAAACTTTTTATTCAAAAGAATAAAACTCATTATTCTTTTTCTAATTGTTGTTTTTATAAACCTTTTAATTTATAAAAAAATTTCCCCTCCAAAAAATCGTCTGTTGCTCTGGAAATTAGTTTCATCAAGCTCTTTTTATGTTTTTTGAATAAAAAAAAATTAAAATTTTCATTAATATTTAGGGTAAATCAATTTCAGGAGATTTAGTAAAATCAAGTAAAACATCTACAAATCACATGCAATAAGAAAAAACTTATTAAAAAGTGGATTTCAAATATTTAAAACTAATTGAAGTACTAAAAAGAAAGGAAGGTGATTTGTTACGTGACAGCCCACGACAGTAGTGGACATTGGAATACCGCGACAGTAGTGGATTGGGGACAGCCCACAACAGTAGTGAATAGGGGACAGCCCACAACAGTAGTGGACAGTGGACATTACTGTTCTTTTGCATAAAAATAAATGATTAGACAATTTGGATCTTTGAAAGTAGTTTTAAATACATTCAGCGTTTTTGTCGATTATTTTTAAGCTGAAAATATTTTGTTCAGTTTTTTTTATATAAAATCTGTTTATTATAGTTACGTTGTAAGTGGTCACAAAATATTTATAAATAAATTTAAACTGTAGGATAAATAGATATGGAATAGAAAAAAAGATTTGTAGTAAGAAAGAAAAATATGAAGTAAGAAGGAAAGAGATAGAATAGGAAGGAAAAAAATAGACTACGAAGGAAATAGATAGAGTAGGAAAGAAAGATATGGAGTAAAAGAAGAGATAAAGGGCAATTGTATTGTAGAACTTTAAAGACAACTTCTAAACAAGATGAGATCAAACTGTCAAGATAATATTTTCATCCAAACTGACATCCAGTAAACTAACAGTTATAAAAATTTGAAAAATCGAACAAAACACTTCAATTGTTTTTTGTTAAAGTTTAACTAAAAAACGATTTACCCTTCTTCCCGTTTTGTTTTTCTATAAACTGGGGGAGGTGTATGAAAACCTCTCGACTGGGGGACGCCACTGAACAACAGCAGAAACAACAACAACAAATTATTTCGAACCATCCAGAGTCACATTCGCATGTCTCCTATTTATCGATTCATTCTCAGAACAAAAACAAGTGCTGGAGTTTTATCAACTCTCGTGTTTGCTGAATATATGCCATGTTTTCTATGTGTGCCCGTCATATTTTGTATATATGCATACCAATTTTGTATGTGCTCATGTCATATTATGTATGTGTGTGTTTATGTATGGATGTATGGATGTACGTTGTATATGTTTCGGTCATAAATATTGGTATAAAAAATTAAGACATTTTAATATAAAATTAATTTTATAAAATTAAAAGAAACTTTTTAAGAAAAGATTCCGGCATCATGGAGAGCTTCAAAACCACAATCTGGAATACAAAAAGTGGAAAATTTTGTAAAGAGAAACGTTTTTGAAGCTGGATGAGATTTAGATAAACGAGATGTATTAATATTGCGGTTGAGAAATATTGTATTTCCCATTTGAGACCCAACATCTGAATGAGGATCTGAGCCCCCACTTTACATGCAGTTTTAGGCGCTAAAAGCGATTCTACGTTTCAGTAAGAAAATTCCAAAAAATCAAACTTGCATACCTATATTCACATGCAAAAAGAACGTTATTCTGTGTGTCATAATGTTTTTGAATGTCTGTCATTTTGCACTTAAAGTTAAACGTTGCCATACAGATTTTGCATGAACACAAAAAATATTGCATAAACGGAAAGTCATGTGGCATTCGTTCGCCTGGTGATGTTGCAATTTCCCTGTCAACTCTTTTGGAATCTGTTCCGACTTATGGATATCTGGTTGATATTCAATATTTTCTAGGTGCTAGGATAGACGCGTCAGTAGAGCATCAGACTTGAATGTGAAGGCTTACGGTTCAACTTCCACATGGGAAAAATTACAGGTAAAATCGTTTCTTCGTGGAGCATGTAGGACAAGCGCCACCGAGATCTGTAAAAGGTGCTCTCTAATATTTACATTGACGAATTTTAATGTAAAATTTAAAGATGGGAGTTGTACCCAAGGTTCGGTTGTCTTTGGGTTCGAATTTGTATTTGTTTATTAATTTTATTTTATTTGTTTATTTATTCATTCATTCTCTTCTTCATTCGTTCTCTTCTTCATTCGTTCATTCGTTAATTCGTTCATTTCTTCATTCTTTCATTCTTTCATTTCGTCATTCCTTCGTTCCTTCATTTCTTCATTCTTTCATTTCTTCATTCTTTCATTCTTTCATTTCGTCATTCCTTCGTTCCTTCATTTCTTCATTCTTTCATTTCTTCATTCTTTCATTCTTTCATTTCGTCATTCCTTCGTTCCTTCATTTCTTCATTCTTTCATTTCTTTATTTTTTCATTTTTTCATTTTTTTATTTTTTTATTTTTTTATTCATTTATTCATTCATTCATTCATTCATTCATTCATTCATTCATTCATTCATTCATTCATTCATTCATTCATTCATTCATTCATTCATTCATTCATTCATTCATTCATTCATTCATTCATTCATTCATTCATTCATTCATTCATTCATTCATTCATTCATTCATTCATTCATTCATTCATTCATTCATTCATTCATTCATTCATTCATTCATTCATTCATTCATTCATTCATTCATTCATTCATTCATTCATTCATTCATTCATTCATTCATTCATTCATTCATTCATTCATTCATTCATTCATTCATTCATTCATTCATTCATTCATTCATTCATTCATTCATTCATTCATTCATTCATTCATTCATTCATTCATTCATTCATTCATTCATTCATTCATTCATTCATTCATTCATTCATTCATTCATTCATTCATTCATTCATTCATTCATTCATTCATTCATTCATTCATTCATTCATTCATTCATTCATTCATTCATTCATTCATTCATTCATTCATTCATTCATTCATTCATTCATTCATTCATTCATTCATTCATTCATTCATTCATTCATTCATTCATTCATTCATTAATTCATTCATTCATTCATTCATTCATTCATTCATTCATTCATTCATTCATTCATTCATTCATTCATTCATTCATTCATTCATTCATTCATTCATTCATTCATTCATTCATTCATTCATTCATTCATTCATTCATTCATTCATTCATTCATTCATTCATTCATTCATTCATTCATTCATTCATTCATTCATTCATTCATTCATTCATTCATTCATTCATTCATTCATTCATTCATTCATTCATTCATTCATTCATTCATTTATTTGTGTATTCATTTTTTATTCGCTAGAAAACAATGATAGAAGCAATTAACAAGCATTCAGATGCACGCCTTCTTGTGAGTATACGCTGAGAGCATAAAACTCTCATAAATGAAAACCTATCCGTCGTTAGATATAAAGGCAAGCAGACTTTGAACAAAGGTAGCGCAACAGCTCCAAACAATAAACGACATCATTGAAGCAGAAGACCATTTGCTGCAACTGCTCTGTTTCCATTTCTTGCTAAAAAAAACACAATGTTTTATCATAGACCAGTCTACCTCTACTACTGCTACTGCTACTGCTACTGCTACTGCTACTGCTACGGCTACGGCTACTGCTACTGCTACTGCTACTGCTACTGCTACTGCTACTGCTACTGCTACTGCTACTGCTACTGCTACTGCTACTGCTACTGCTACTGCTACTGCTACTGCTACTGCTACTGCTACTGCTACTGCTACTGCTACTGCTACTGCTACTGCTACTGCTACTGCTACTGCTACTGCTACTGCTACTGCTACTGCTACTGCTACTGCTACTGCTACTGCTACTGCTACTGCTACTGCTACTGCTACTGCTATTGCTACTACTGCTACTACTACATTTACTACCAGTATATCTATTTTGCCATTATTATTATTACTACTACTACTACAACTTCTGTTGATCATTTATTTTCTCAGAAACTGATCATAGTTTAAACCAATGAAATGATATTCCTTCAGGTAAATTAAAATAGTTTTAGAAATTTTCCAGAGATTATAGGTATTTAAAATTAATATTTTTTTTATTCTAAAGTTAGTCTAAAAATTTAGGACTTTTCTGGATCTTTTTGATTGAATTTTGCCTTTTAATTTGCGAACGATGGTGTCGTGACGTTTTCGCCTAGATCCATCGCTCTTGGGACAAATCTGGATCATGATTCCCAATGACTCGAGTATTCGGCATTCAGTGTTGCATGACGTATATGCTAATGGTCGTCCAGGCGATGTTCTAAGCTTGTTGTAAAGAATGACTGCACTATTTATATTTAATGCATTTGAAGCAAACATTTGATGGCGGATCAATCTGTTCTCAATCCAGTCACTCAATCCAATTCCCGACAAATTTTTTTTATAAATTATAGTCATCCAATGATTTATATAATTGTTTACACTTTGCTGCTTTAGATTTTTTAATATTTACTTCCATTTTTAAGTTGTCTAATTTCAGACCAGTACTACCATACAGATGAACTTTTCTCAAAACATTTTGCAAAAACACAGCCTTACTTTTTTGGTCTAAATAAAAATAACTGTTTAATTTTTATATTTTTAGAATAAGTGTCCTGGCTGTAAAACCCTGAACAAACTGGCAATGGAAGTAATTTTCTATTTGGATCTTATATCATTATCTTGATACGTACAAAACACACTCACCATTTTGAAAGCACACACACACACCACCGTTACAAACAAGCACTCACATCAGCTAAAACTTATGGATCATGGTGGATTAAAATTGAAGAAGATGAATAATAATAATTCTATCGTTTCCGTATACACCTGCACCTAAACAAGCAGTGCACGTGCACCTCACAAAGACTTCTATGTACTCAACTACTTTGACAAACAAATTATTTAAAACGTAATCACGGAAAATCTCCATTTATTAATTATGGAATGAAACATTTTAAAAATTATTTACTAGTATTAAAACATTTCTTTCTACTATTGCTAATAATGGTTTTAGATAAAGAAATTAATGATATAATTCAAACAAATGTTCAATTTTTCCAGAAAATGTATTTTTAAAGAAACTTATTATTATTAATTATTAAAATGTAATGAATAATTAAATTAATAATTTTTTTTTAAATTTCTCTCTTTTATTAACACCACACAACTAATAAATATTGAGTGTAGTGAACAAAAAATATATTCCACACTACATTTACAAGCGTAGCTTCCGTTGCCAAAAAATACTGGAAGTACAATTGTCGGCCTGAATGATTTAAAAAAAATAATGATGTGTAGTGGTAGAACATTTGGAGTTAGTTACAAGTGTGATGGTAGAACATTTGGAGTTAGTTATAATTGTGGTAGTAGAACATTTGGAGCTGCTTTTCATAACAAAACAGTTTGCTGGTTAAAAATATTTTCTGAATTCTCAACCAAGAAAGAAACATAAAAACGTTTTATAGCGTTCTGTTCATAATTTATTAATATTTTTAAAAACGTTGGTACATTTTTACATTTTAGAGACAAATAAAATAAAATTCAAACCTGAACGGACGACAAGTCTTTTTCTACAAACGGAAACTTTCGGAGATTTTCTTGACAAACAAGCAACGTTGGAAATGTTCAAAATGAAATTTATGAATTTTATTGTTTTCAGAAATGTGGACGTTTTATTTTATTTTATTCCGGTGTAATAATATTAATATTAAATATAATAATATTTTCAACTTCAGCTAGTTATTGACGTAAAAGTTATCTTAAATTTACCACATCACCAATCAAGCTTGTGGATAGAAACAACAAATTCATAATTTTATTAGATTCAAAATGTTTATGTATATACGTTTTTAATTTAATCAATTTAAATAGCTTGTGTTATTTTCTAAGAAAAATAATTTGATGACCGTTCTGAGGTGTTTGACATCCTTTGTGGAAGTGCGAGGAAGAAGAGGAAACGAAACATTTAAGAAAGTCTTCCCGCGAGTGCCTCAATACTTCATTGCACGATCTGTGTTTGTGTATGTGACTGCGCGTGTGTATTATTGTATATATATATATATATATATATATATATATATATATATATATATATATATATATATATATATATATATATATATATATATATATATATATATATTATTCAAATAATTAAGTGTTAATTTTTCGTCGATGCAGGCTCGGTTAAATTTTATAGACCAAGTTTTGTTGCAAACTTTTTCTATTATATGAGATAGTTCACGTAATTTAATTTGCCCACAAAGTTGTTCGAAGAATGCCCGATTGTACAAATCTTTACTACTTTTTAACTTGCAAGTTTCGGCTATTTTTTCAGCCATCTTCAGAAAAAGCAAAAGGCCGGGCGGTACAGGACCAAACGTAAACAAAGATGAATAAAAACAAATAATGAAATGTCAAAGCACATAGACAAAAATAAATAAATAAAATTAAGAGCAAAAATAAAACACAAAGGGATGGATTAATTACCATTAAAATCATAAGAGCAAATATAAAATAAATATGACCGAAGATAATACCAAAACTAGAAATCCAAGAGCGAGAGAAACGTCTACGTAATGTAATGTTTGGGTTATTAATTAAATGAAGAAAGGGGGTGTTATGGTCACCATTACTAGTTAAAGTAAACAAACGAGGAATGTACAGAGTTCGACTGGTAAGAATCATGGTGAGGAACCGTCTCGGAGAAGAAGCACGTTCACTATGACAGGTTCTAGGAAGTAGGAAGGATGGCGAAGGAGAGAAACCATGACCACAGTTCTGGGAATGATATCTTTGGCGGGAAACCTTTGTATTTCCTGGTGACGAACTCTTTCCTAGTACCGAGTGCAGATCTAAGACAATGTAATGGACATTCAGGTTTGTGCTCCACAGGGGGCACATGGGCAACATCAGTTGGGTGAAGAGGCAAACAAAGACTGTATGGAGTATGCTGGCAATGCACATGCACCTCACAAAGACTTCTATGTACTCAATTACTTTGACAAACAAATTATTTAAAACGTAATTACGTGCTGACGGTCAGACGTAGACGAGAAGGACGTTCTTTTTTTATGATAGTTTATAGTCCTTTACACCAAGTGTTTTAAGACTGAATTGGTTGTATGTAAAAAACACACAAATACTTCCTGTCGTAGATCAAAGTTTGATTTTTTTGACTGTCCCTCCTCCTTTATCCAGGCTTGGGACTGGCTCGCAATTAGCAAGGTAGAGTTAGAAGGACGTTCGCTATTGTAGTTGTGAACACCAATTCAAGGAAGTAAGAAGGATGGTGAAATTGAGCAATGGGGACCACAGTAGTGGGAGCGAGGTCTTTAGCGGGAAACTTTCATAGTCTTTGGTGACGAGCTCCTAGTGCAGAGGTCAGATGCAATAGATTTTCTGAGACACGCTGCTTTGTGGTCAATGGAGGATGAAGAAGCGCAGGTAGGTAGATGAAATAGAAAACCAGGACTGTACTGAATTTCATTAGTTGGGATGGAGCGTCGTAGAGAAGAACATTTGCTATGGTAGTTATAAGCAACAATTCTAGGGTGTAAAATGGATGATGAAGGAGAAGAACCAAGATTATGGTCCTGAGAGCGAGATCTTTGGCGGAAACCTTCACAGTCTCCGTGACAAACTCTTAGTACAGAGTACAGATACACTAGATCGTATGGGACGTTCAGGTTTGTGGCCGACGGTGGGCAAAGAAACGACGACAGATGGAGAGGAGGGCAATGCGTTAATCATTACATCTTTAGAAGTAATGGTATGAGCATTATGAAGTAGGTTTATGTTATGAACTGAGTGATTAGTAGCTGTAGCAAAAAACTTTAGGATATGTCCAGAGTGATCTTCTTGTATATTTATGGAAGGTCGGTCACGGACTATATAAAGTGCCTCGGCAATTTTCAAACGAACTGGTTCTGGCACGTGGTGAAACATAATGGTATTATCCACAAGTGTTTGTCTAGGGAGTTTAACACGGTGGGCAGTCTGGAAATGTGCTGCTATGCTACCGCCTTGCAAGGGCATAGTGAGGCGCCGAGATAGAGTGGTGCAGGTGTGTCCACTATATGTTTCTATTGAAGTATGTTTTAGAGAGCAGGTGAATTTATACACGACGTTAGTAGATTGCAAGCGATCAGGTTGATGTGGTGGTCCGTTTTTGGTAATCATAAAGTGTGATTTCCTGTTTTTATAATATATAGAAAATTGAAGTCGATGTCGGTTTCGGTCATTAACTGTCACACAATTTCCGATAATCTGACACAAAATCTTTTCATCAAGATGATAATTACGAGCTAATAAGTAACTGTTGTAGATAACACTTTCCTTGTATTTAACTGGACAGTAACCAGCCCCGTTCACACAAAGACCTTCGGATGATGGCTTCACATACGATGAGTACGCTATACCGGTATCACATTGGGTAAGCAATACATCCAAAAATGCCAAACCGTGTTGTGGACCGCTATTTTCTACTGTGAACTTTAAAACTGAATGTTGTTGTAATGTAACCCGGGGGTCTTCAAGTTGAGTAGCGTCTTAATAAATCACAAAAACATCATCGACGTAACGTACATACATTGACGGATTTTTTGCAAAGTATATAGAAATTGTAGGCCTGTAAAAACGGGCCAAGCCCAAATTAGATGGGCCGTGCTGGGCCTGAAATTTTGGCTTATGAAGCGGGCCGGCCAAGTTGTCGACGGACCGGACCGAGTCGGGCCGTAAAAAATCGCTCCGTTTATTTCGCTACCGTGGATACGTATTCTCTTTTTCAAGCGAGCGAAGCCGCGACGGGAATGCTACTTTTGAAATATAGATATTTTCAGTACATAAATTTTCAAGCAAATAATCCTTATGTTTACCCCATAAGTAAAACCCAAAATACTAAGTTTCACATCTATAGCATTTTCAGTTTTTGAGTGACATTTATTCAAAAAAAACCTATAACCTATCTTCCACCCTACATTTAAGGTTCCGAAAACAAAAGTTTCAAAAATGTTGGTATTCGACATTTTAATCTTTTCAAGAAGAATCTATGTAGATACCGAAATTCAAAACTTTCAAGTTTTTGGTTTTTGAGATATGCGTTTATTGAGAAAAATAATTTATCTTCCTGTCTTATCACCTAAGGAGCACAATTTTTAAAAACTCTTTTTGAGTGGATTCCTGCGCTATAGAAGTAATATAAGTTCCAAATTTCATGTTATTAGGATAAGGCTCGGCGTTGATATATGAGAATAAATAGAACCTGGACTTACTTACTTGCCGGCAACAATTTTTCCGTTCATGCGCTTTTACCGACGGAGCTACGCACCATTGTCATAAAAAGTTTGCTCGTAGTCCCTGTCCATAGGAAATACAGATAACCGGTTTAGTGACATTTAAGCGGGCGACAGTTAGGCGCGCGACATATAGGCAGCGACATATGGGCAGATGTACATATGAGCGGAATGACATTTAGGCGTAGCGACATTTAGTGGCGCGACATTTAGGGGCGAGATTTTTAGACAAGGACAATTTGGCTGTTAATATACTGATTTAATTTAGCCTAACATTGTAGTCAAGGAAATTTCCTTCTGTTGTAAAATTTTTTCCCTGATATGACGTTTTCTCTGACAGATGAAAGTAAATAAAATAATGTAGTAGTGTGAATTTGTGGTTTTGCAAGAGTTCACCATGTTAAGGTGCATTAGCTGAAGCTGTTAAATGCTTATAAAGATGAAAATCTCGTGAAGCATTTTAGGGGAATGTTGGATGTCCTGGCTTAGAGAATATCCTCCAGAAAGGTTAATAATCTGGTAGTGGTATGAATACTTGGAACACCCTACATCTAACCCTAACCCTAACTCTTACCCTAACCCTTACCCTAACCTTTACCCTAACCCTAACCCTAACCCTAACTCTCACCCTAACCCTTATCCTAACTCTAACACTAACCCTTACCCTAACCCTAACCCTCACCCTAACCCTTACCACAACCCTTACCTAACCCTAATCCTAACCCTTACCCTAACCCTTACCCTAACCCTTACCCTAACCCTAACCCTTACCCTAACCCTAACCCTAACCCTTACCCTAACCCCTAACCCTTACCCTAACCCTTACCTTAACCCTTATCCTAACCCTTACCCTTATCCTAAATCTTTTAAAAATGTGTTTTTGTTTGTTAGAAAAACGTGAACTCTAACTCTACCCGGGGGGAATGTCCTACCCCAGGGAAAAAATGTCCGGGGAAAGGGAAATGTCCGGGAGGGAAAAATGTCCGGGGGGAAATATCCGGGGGAGAATGTCCGGGGAGGAAAATGTCCGTGCACCTGGGTTTATGGGTCAACTTTTCTGTAACTACTGCTTGATCTTTTGTCTGTGAACATTACATCGTTCACGAAACAAATCAAGCAATTAAACATAAACATGCATTTGCAGTCACTGTACAGTTTGGAAATACAGCACTTAAGGAAGTCATTGCTGTTTTCTCAAAATTAACAAGAACCGTACGTGGACTAGCTTCAGGAATGAGTTTATTACAACTTCTTATTCACCTCAAAGATGATCCTTTAGGTAGGGCATACACAAAACCTTTAACGCAATCTTTACGAACTCGATTTGCAATATTTCTGGATACGTCATGTCCAGATTTTGACCCAGTTCCAGCAGCAGCCTGTCTTATTGACCCAACAGTTTGCGAAGTAATGTACCGAGATGACATGATGAAGCCACTGGCAGCAGCCAAACAATTTATAATCGTTAGTATTAAATTATTCTATTTTTTAGTGCTTGATTATAAATTTTTGGTACTTATTTTACTTTTCAATTAACATGTTGCAAATTATTTTTATAATGCATTGCCACTAATACTGAGTTTTTTTAAATTTTAACAGAGTCTCATCAATAAACATAACATAAAAGAGAAAGCAATGTCATCATCAGTAACTCCTTCAACTACAGCCAGATCTGGTATGTCTCCACAAAAAAGCGCTTTAAAGCACTTTTTGAAGATACAGCACTGTGTGCAGCGCCATGTCCCAAAACCACTTCTTTATCCGAAGAGATCAATGCAGAGCTCTCATCCATTCGGACTGCTTCTACAGCATATGAAAAACCAAATGGATTAGATTTTTGGACAGCTCCTGGTGTAGAAGCTAAATATCCAATTTTACATTGAAAGGGTTTTTTCTGTGTGTGATGATTTGACGCATGGAAAAAGAAACAGACTTACAAAAAATTTAGAACTATGGACATTTGTTAAAATGAACAAAATTTTATTAACTGGGTTTTCGGCATGAAAATAAAATCTTGAATCGATATCTATTTTGTTTTCCTGTTTTGAATATTAATAACTGTTATACTAACTGTAATAGTAACAGAAAAAAATATTAACTCTAATATTAACTGGAAAAAAAGAATTAAATTAACTTTAACTGTAATACTAACTGAAAAATATTAAATTGACTAACTTTAACTGATACTCTAACTGAAAAAACCTAACTGAAACAACACTGCCAGATAACCATTCTGGGAAAAGTACTCGTAAACTCCAGTTCGTACCTAGTAAGCAAAAATTCAGATTTTGTTAAATTGAATCAAATTTTTAAAATAATTGTTGAATTATAATGTTTGGTAATGAGATTATACAACATTTTCTTTGTATTTGAAAAGATATTCTCAGCCAGAAAATTAATGTATTTGATTATTTTAAAAATAGTAAGTGATGAGGCCTGGTTTATTAATTCTGTAGTCTGAAATAAATTCAACCATTCCAACCGTGTGCCCACGAAAGCCGTGTAATTTCGCCGGCCACCCAATGCCCCAAACCTGAAAATAATACACGTTTTGCGTCACATAAATATAAACATAAACACGTGTGGCATTGCTTGTTCCCGACCTTTGTTTTTATTATTTTTTTTGTTTCAGTATCTGTCTAACAAGACAATTAGGATGTTATATGTGCTAAATGAGTGTGCGTATACTATTATCGGTTAGAGGCCAATCCGTAGGTAGTTCAATACCGCTCCGAATTGCTAAGAAAACACAGATTTTTGAGCCTATGTATGGTTATTGGTTATGTATGGTTATGTGTGGCTATGTATGGTTATGTATGGTTATGTGTGGCTATGTATGGTTATGTATGGTTATGTGTGGCTATGTATGGTTATGTATGGTTATGTATGGTTAGATGTAGCTATGTATGGTTATGTATGGTTATGTGTAGCTATGTGTGGTTATGTATGTGTTATATCTTTATTATTCTGATTAAAATGCTAATAATAATAATCTAACTAAGTGGTTGCTAAACACTTGCTATCTATCTGATTATTATTGTTAGTATAAATTTGCTTTGATCATAATATGATTTAAAAGGAAATAGAATAAAAACTCATTGATATATATATATATACATATATATATATATATACACATATATATATACGCTCATATATATATACGCTCATATATATATACTTATGCAAACACATATATATATATATATATAACACCTCCCCCTCTTTATAGAAAATCATATGATTTCCTACTGGGGTCCAGTACTATCCGTTTTGGAGGGTTGCAATAACGTTTAGGTCTTGCCTCCGGTTCTATTCCTGTTGGAATGTGTGTCAATTCCTCCGGATTGGCTTCATTATCTATATGGCTCGGAACATGATCTCTTTGTCTATTCTCTCCATCCTCATTCTCCGTAACCCGAGGGGTTGCGTTAATGTCTGGTTCCAACATTTCTTCCTCTCCTGGGAACACAATTCTTACCGGGGCTTTCTCTCCATCACTTTTATCTTGAAGGGGCACTGGCATGTCGAATGTCTCAAACATTTCTTTAAGTGCCCAATCTAAATTCCTTGGTCTTAATTGATTTGTATGCCTTCTTGTAATCCTTCTGTCAATCTCGACTTCGTAAACCGTTTTTCCAACTCTTTTTAAAATCTTCCCTGGTATCCACCTGGGATGGTTTGGATTTTTATAATCTCTAGCGTACACCGTATCTTGTTCTTTAAAAACTCTCGGTCTTGCCCCATTCCTTTTGTCAAATTGTCTCTTCATGCAAGACTTTTTTTCTGAATGCTTTTCGTCTGTCTTAGTACTTAGTTGTAAGTCTGATAGTGGTGTTCTAATTTGTCTCCCCAAAAAATTTTCTGCGGGAGATTTTTGATGTGGACTAGATGGGCATGGTGTAGATCTATAACACAACAAAAACTTTTGTACCAATTCCTCAGTAATTCCTTCACCTTTTAGCTTTTGTATGGTTCTTTTGAAAGTATCAACAAATCCTTCTGCTTGACCATTACTTTGTGGATGAAAAGGAGGTATTCGGATGTGACTGATAAATTTTGACTGACAAAATCTTTCAAATTCCATAGAAGTAAATTGTGTTCCGTTATCTGATACCAATGTTTTGGGAAATCCATACCGAGCAAACATTCTGTTCAGCTCGCGAATTGTCGTTGTTGAGGTAGCCGCACTCATTTGTATTTCTGACCATTTTGAATATGCGTCCACAACAACCAGAAACATTGAATTCTCCATTGGTCCCGCAAAATCAATGTGAATTCTCTCCCAGGCCTGTGATGGTTCAGGCCCTGGTGACAACGTGTTTTTTATAGGCATTTTAACTGCTTTTTGACATGCATCACAGGTTTTCACCATACTTTCAATATCTCTATCGATTCTATGCCAATACACCGACTGTCTGGCCAGCATTTTCATTCTCGTAATTCCTGGATGACCCTGATGTAGCATCCTCAATATACGCTGTTGCAGTTTTTTTGGAATTACTGCTCTTACACCCATAAATAAAATGCCACCATGTAAAGTCAAATCAGTTGCTTTACTTTGGAATGCATTCCAGTTTGATCCAGGTTTAACTTTTGGCCAAAATCCTTTTTTAATGATCTCACATAACTCTCTGAGTTCAGAGTCTTCTTCTGTCATAATTTGAATATCTTTCTTACTAACAGGTAATTGTCTCATCGTATCCTCTTGTATCATTGTGATGTCTTCGTTTACACCTGCTATTATCAAATCCTCATTTCCTGTTGTTTCATCCGGGTCAGATTCGTCACTAAAATCTGACCCTGAATATTCGGTGCCGTCGTTTGTTATGGAGGTTTCCGTTTCAGAACCGTCGCTGCATGGGCAAAAACCATAGTTGTTATTGCCATTATTATAATCATCATCGTCACTTTCATCCTCATCATTTTGCATTTCGTTTTCAACATTCCTCTCATTTTCTTTAATTTTGTCTTCGACGTCCAAACCGACTGTATCACTGACACCATCTTTGCATGGTTAATCTTGAGTATCCTTGCAATGTTCATTATCATGACCTACTTTGACAGGCACATCATCATGACCGTTTTTGACAGGCTCATCATCATGACCATCTTTGCATGGTTCATCTTGAACATCTTTGCATGGTTCATCTTGAACATCTTTGCATGGTTCATCTTGAACATCTTTGCAAGGCTCATCTTGCACATCTTTGCAAGGCTCATCACCATGACCATCTTTGCATGGTTCATCTGGTACATTCTTGTATGGTTCATCTTGACCATTTTTTTTGTTTCCGCAATTGTTTGTGTCACCATTGAGGAGTTCAAGAAAATTCTTCCTTTCTTGCAGTGCTGCTCTGTGTGCTGCTCTGTTTTCCTCCGCCATTTTATTCAGAGCATTCATGTTAACTTTGACGTATTTATTGTCCTGCATCATTGAAATTAACTGAAGAAATCTTTTTTCAGTTTCTTCTTTTTCAATTCTCTTTTCAATTCTCTTTTCTTCTTTTTCTCGAGCCTCTTTTTCAAGTTTTTCTTGTTTTTCTCGAGCTTCCCTCTCTTTTTCTCGAGCCTCTTTTTCAATTAGAAACTTCAGCAATTGTACTATGTTTGAATCTTGGTCCTTTGACATCCTGGTCGCCAATGTTATATCTTTATTATTCTGATTAAAATGCTAATAATAATAATCTAACTAAGTGGTTGCTAAACACTTGCTATCTATCTGATTATTATTGTTAGTATAAATTTGCTTTGATCATAATATGATTTAAAAGGAAATAGAATAAAAACTCATTGATATATATATATATACACTAGCGGGGTTACCCGGCGTTGCCCGGGGTTTTTTAGAGGTTTTTCTCCACTTTCCCGTTTTCGTCGCGTTCCCGGTCGCTTTTCCGTTCTCGGTCGTTTTCCAGCTCCCGTTCGCTTTCCCGCTCAGAAGTTTTGTTATCGATTTTCTCTCTTGCTCGCGTTTCCTTCCAAACTTGCTCTCCCGATTCCAGTCGCTTCCGCGTTCCCGGTCGCTTTCCGCGTTCCCGGTGGCTTTCCTGTTCCCGGTCGTTTTCCAGTTCCCGGTCGCTTTCCCGTTCCCGGTCGCTTTCCCGTTCCCGGTCGCTTTCCCGTTCCCGGTCGCTTTCCCGTTCCCGGTCGCTTTCCCGTTCCCGCTCACGCTTGCTCTCCCGTTCCCGGTCATGCTTGCTCTCCCATTCCCGGTCACGGTTGCTCTCCCGTTCACGCTCATTTTTTCTTTTCCATTCTTTCATAACTTCTGTTAGCCTATAAAACGTAAAATAGATTTGCTAAGACTATATATATATATATATGAATGTTTGTGGGTTAGTTTGTCTATTATAGAAACGGGAAAGCGACCCGGAACGGACAGCGAGCGGGAACGGAAAAGCAAGCGTGAGCGGGAATGGGAGAGCAAACGTGAGCGGGAAAGCGACCGGGAGTGGTAAAGCGACCGGGAGCGGGAAAGCGACAGGGAGCGGGAAAGCGACAGGGAGCGGGAAAACGACCGAAAACGGGAAAGCGAACGGGAGTGGGAAAGCAGGTGGGAAAGGAAACGGGAGAGAAAGAGACAAACATTAGAAAAACCTCTAAAAAACCCGGGCAACGCCGGGTATCTCCGCTAGTACATACATAAACACACACACAGACACACATACATGCACATACACATACATACATACACACATACATACGCACATACATATAAATATAGTTCCCGCTCGCTCACCCGCTCCGCTCCGCTCATTTTGTGACAGATTTCAAATTTTTTTTTTATTTGACTCCCCTTGACTCTCAAGGTTGTGTGAAAATTTCAGTACGATCGGATGAATGGTGTAGCAATGCATAAAGGACATTAACATACATATATACAAACATTCATTTTTATATATATAGATATATATATACACACATATATATATACGCTCATATATATATACTTATACAAACACATATATATATATATATATAACAGTATGGTTAGACTTACTCAGCCTGCCGACTACAACTGTGCCATATCCAAGCAGAGTAGACAAACCAACCTCTCCTTTTTGCCATCCACCTTAGCGATTTCGCTGTTGAGAATTTGATAGTCTTTGTCTGTTATTTCGTGCGATGCACTTCTTGCCATAAAAAACTTCAAAAGCGTCTGTAAAGTAGAAAAAAGTGAATTTATTAATTTTACTTATTTTCCTTAAAAATATGAATTTTAAAATTTTTTATTTATATTTCTTTATTTCGATTTTAAAATTTCACTGAAAGAAGAAGCAACCTTCCAGTAACTCAATCTTCACACCTAAAATTGGCACTTCGCCAAGAAAATTTTCTATTTAATTTTTTCATTCAATTTTTTTTCTGCCGAAATTTTGTAAACAAGCGAAGATGTTTGACACTTGCATGAGTAATTCCGCTTTTCAATTCCACGCTTTACTGATCACGTCTGATTCCGTTTCCCATTCATTCCAGGCGTTGTTGATGAACTACAAGAGGTCAATATTTGGTGTGTAATTTTTTCGTTTTTTAGTTTTGAATTTTAAAACTTATTGAGTTAATAAACATTTTCAATTAGAAAATTAAAAGTGCTTATAAAAATAATTTGAAATGTACATATTCATATTAATTTACATATTCATTAGCAGTTCGCTAATGGTTTGGGCTGAAAATTGCTTGAAATCAAGAAATTCGATTGCTTGTGTGTTAATATTATAATTTATAAAAATTATTAAAAAATGCTTGAGAGAAAAAAATATAAAACAAAAAAAAGAAAGACAACAAGAAAAAAAAATTAAAAAGAAAAAGAGAGGAAGAGGGAGAGGGAGAGGGAGAGGGAGAGGGAGAGGGAGAGGGAGAGGGAGAGGGAGAGGGAGAGGGAGAGGGAGAGGGAGAGGGAGAGGGAGAGGGAGAGGGAGAGGGAGAGGGAGAGGGAGAGGGAGAGGGAGAGGGAGAGGGAGAGGGAGAGGGAGAGGGAGAGGGAGAGGGAGAGGGAGAGGGAGAGGGAGAGGGAGAGGGAGAGGGAGAGAAAGGATGAAAGAGAGGTAAAGATTATTTTCAAATTAAATTCACGATGCTACGTCAAGCAATTCAATTTCATTCAAACTCATTCCTTCTCACATCACCATCAAAATCATTATCATCATCACCACTACCACCACCACCACTATCATCATCATCGTCGTCGTCGTCGTCATCATCATAATCATCATCATCATCATAATCATCATCATTCCTTCTCAATGCTCACGCGATCTTCTTTGGTGCTGACGACTTCCGGTCAGATATTCAGAAATAAATGTGGAAGGCAGGAGCTTTCAACCAAACAGAATCTATTTGACTATCAACAAATGGAAAATCTTCGTCTCAAACCAAAATTTTATTTTAAAAGTACAACAAGTGAAGCAAAAAACAAAGTTTTTTAAAAACACACTTTTATATTTTTACACTATTCAAGTGATCATTTGCAGACTTGTTGTCCTCGAGACTTTGGTCTTGAACTCGAGTGCACTCAAAATCGTTTTTCAAGGTCTTGGTCTTAATCTCAATCTTGTGTGTTAAGGTCTCGGACTTGATCTTGGATTTGGACTCAAAATTCTTGGTCCAAGATCAAGTCCGAGACCTTAACAAGGACAACAAGTCTGATTTTTCTGTTTAAAAGATTCTGACTTAATTTCAATGGAACATTTAATTCAACCATTAAAACGCGTATAATGAACGAAGAAAAATATTGGCGCAAGCTCAATTTGGTGTGACGATGAAAAACAAACAAGATGTAGACTATTCAGGAATTAAAAAAAGGTGCTACATCGTCACATTTAATAATGATTTCAGTCATTTAAAACATTTTTGGTCTAAAATATTGTTCCTTCTATTAATCATGAATTGAAAATAAGCAAAAAAACGTTCTATGTAGTGGGAACTGCTGGCTAAAAATAAAAAATGATGACAGATTGAAAGTTCTGGGTTCGTAATTTGAAAAGATATTATGTGTACCAGCAACTTCAGCGCCAGTGGAGTCATGGAGATTCAATGGGATTCATGAGACCAAATCGAGCTCGTTTAGGACAAAATTTGTTATCTAAACTTGTGTTTACTAAATGCAATAAACATTTAAAATAATATCAGTTTCAATTTTAAACAGTTTATTAATTTAGTTATTGACTTTTTCATGCTTCAGTTTCTTAGTTGAAAAAAAGTTTATTAAGACGTCTTCATTTTGAATGATTTTTACAAAGTCTTGGCCTTAAACTCGGTCTTTTCTCAATATGTCTTGGTCTTGATCTTGCCTTGCAAATAAAAATCTTGGTCTTGATCTTGCCTTGCAAATAAAAATCTTGGTCTTGATCTTGCCTTGCAAATAAAAATCTTGGTCTTGATCTTGCCTTGCCTTGCAAATAAAAATCTTGGTCTTGATCTTGCCTTGCAAATAAAAATCTTGGTCTTGATCTTGGTCTTGGGTTCAGTGGTCTTGATAACAAGCCTGCTTTTTATTTGTTGCAAAAATATTTCTTTTAAAACGACAGTTTTTGGAATGTATCTAAGTAAGCAACTTATGACGAAAAAGCCTATATTTTAAATTTCAGCTCGATTGAATGACGGAAAGTTATTCAATTTTCAATTTCAGCTAGGTTAGCTGAGTTGGTAGAGTGTTAGCCTTGAATGTGAGAACTTCACGGTTCGACTCTCACTCACTGCCTAGTAGCCCTTTTCAACGGAAAACTTAGCGGGTAAAATCGTTCTCTCTGTGGGGCATGTACAAGAACAGCGCTTTTGAACAACTCTGGAAAAGGCGCTATATAAATTATCAAACATTTACATTTACATTTACATTTTCAAGGTTTACAAATATTCAAGCAAACAAAAAAGCAAATAAGCAAGCAAATTAATATAAAGAATTCAAAAAATATGATTCATTGTTTATTCTTTCGTTCTAAAATATTTAAAAATTGAAATATTTTTAATTATTTATATTTTTAATTATGTTGATTAATTGAGAATCGTTTTCTGCTTGCAGTGATGAGATGGGATGAACATCTGCAGCTTCAATGTACTACTGGGAATTCAAACATTTAGAGTTTAATCAATTCTGGATGAAATACCTTGCTATAATATTCTATTATATATTTGATAAAAAATGTGTTTTAATTATTATTATTATAAAAGATTCGTTTGAAACAAAAAGTCAAAAAATACAGAAGAAATCAATAAAACATTCAATGACATCAAAACAATATTAAACTGTTTCATTATAACATAAAACGATATTAATATAACGTTACATGGTACCAATACAATGCTAAATGATAAAATATAACACTAAATAATAATAAAATATTATTAAATTATATCAATAAAGCATTAAATAACAGCAATGTGACCTTATATAACAGCAATATGATATAAAATAACAGCATTATGACGTTCAATCGCAAAAGACTCGCAAAATAAATTCTTCCTCCAATAAATACAAATTCAAAAAGCAAATTGAAAATGTTGAGTTTCAGCAAAATGCTGAATTACTCTGTGTTGAAAGAATCCTACGCTTAGAATTTTAATTAAGCCATGTAACAGTTAACTGTATTTTGTTTCAAGTAAATATTAATTATAATTTTAATCAAGTTATTGCGTTATCATAATAATAACAATTTTGGGCTTTTGTGATCATAATAATAACAAGTTTGTGATTTTCTGACCATTTTATATTTCCTTTGAGTTTATTTTATCTCTCTCTTTCAATTATTTTTTTTTCTCTTCTTTTTTTCTTTTTTTTTTCTTTTTTTTCCTTCTCTCTCTTTCTTTTTCTTCCTTGTTTCTCTCTTCTCTCTTTCTATATGTATAAAACAGTTTTTTTCTCAATTACATAAAAAGGCCTAGCGGTAGGTAGCAGATATACAACACCTGAGAGATTCAGTTCAACACGGCACAGGTTCGGTTCCGCAGACCTGCGCAATGCGAATACTAAACAGGCAACCGAGTGTGCTTCTAATTTCCGGTCACTAAGAGACAATAAAGTTTGTACTTTTCACACGACAACCTGGAAATTGAAAGGTGGACAAGCAAACAAGCGGCTTTGATCGGCTTGCTGTCAAACGTTTTTATACGGATGCTCTTCTGGTGACACAAAAACTTGCTGAAAAAGAACCCAAGTGCAGGGAAAAAATAAAACCAAAAAATAAACAAGAAAGAAGAAAGAAAAAGACAGAACCATAAAAGGACATAAATCTTGCGGTCCTACGCATTGAAGGCAGCATCTTTCTTCGTCGTAAACCTACTGGCTGGTAGTAAAGTTTGTCTCGCAACAAAGTGTCGAAATATGGTCACGTGAGAACATTTGAACACGCCAAACATACGCATAAACTTGTAAACATCTTCTTATGCTAGGCATATTAATTAAAGTCTTATGAATATGCAAATATATAGGCGCGTTGGTTTGTGATTTATTATTCTGTTCCATATTTTGTGATGCTTTGTAGCATGTTTTAAGTTTTTAATCTCTTAAATGTGTCTGATACAAGCTATAAAATAAAAATTAGAGTTTTTTTTGTTTCATGAAAACTACAGTTTGTTGGTTTATTTTAATTTATTTTCATCCTTGCACCGTTATACAATACG
>OZ022239.1:17232185-17262185 GCA_963978895.1 Erpobdella octoculata
AATAAAACTAATTAAACTGACTCTTCAAATTAAAACAAATAGTGGGAATTGAATTACTTATCGATGTAGGTGGCAATATGTGATGGTGGTGCAATTCTATACTTTGCAGTACAATGCATAAGAGTACAGTTCAGCCCAAAACCATTCTAACTGCAAAGCAATTTCATGTAATTTCATGTGTTATGTCATACAATACAGTGCAAAGCAATGCAATTGAATGCACGAAAGAGACTAGAATTGTCATCCTCGTCTTCGCTGTTCATCCCTGCAATTTGTTTCAAGGACGCCCGAGACAGAAGGCTTGCCTATGGTTTCAGATTGTTTTTAGGTGGCTACAAACGGGGTTCAGAAAGGTTTTCAAACCACTCTAGTTTGTGACCTAAATGTCTAAGTATCTCACCCCACATTAAAGATTGCCAAATTGAAAATCTACTAAAAATTTATATATTACAGTTGGTCTTGGACAAATAAAAAGTCAATTTATCCAATTGATCTAATCAAAGAACCAATTAAATGAGTTTATACGAGGCGCACAAGAGCACTCATCCATGAACTGTCTGAATAAGAAAGTTTTCTGTTCACGTTGGAAAATTGGAAGTGACAAGAAAGTGATGGAAATTTTTTATAAATAAAACCAGAGTAAATAAAATATTGTTTGACAAAAAAGTCGATCTTAGATGGATTTGTATTTTATAAAACAACTAGCGGGGTTTTAGAGGTTTTTCTAACGTTTTTCTCTCTCTTTCTCGCTTTTTCTTTTTCTATTGCCTTTTTTATCTCTTTGTCTCGCTCCCATTTCCTTTCCCGTTTGCTCCCCTGCTCCTTCTCTCTCTCCCGGTCTCACTCGCTCTCCCTTTCTCGGTCGCTTTTCAATTCTTGCTTCCGCTTGCTCTCCCGTTCCAGCTTGCTCTACAGTTCCTTCTCGCACTCCCGTTCCAGCTTGCTCTACAGTTCCTTCTCGCACTCCCGTTCCCGCTCGCTCTTTTTCTAGCTTTCTCTCCCGTTCCCACTCACTTTCTCAATCCGCTCGCTCTTCCACATCCGTTTGTTCTCCCGCTTGCTTTCCCGCTCCCGCTCTCTTTTTTCCTCTCCATCCTATCTTTTTTTGCCCATAAAACGTCAAACTTTGCTACGTTAACTAAATTTTAATGAGGTTACGCAATAACCTTTGATGTTCGTACATAGGAACTTTTGGTCTGAAATGTACTTTTATGGCCATGAAAAAAATTAATAAAATAAAAAGTAAAAAATAACCTATTTTTCTCTCTTCATTGAAATCTACCTCCATGCCAAACTTCGTTAAAATTGGTTCTGCAGTTTGGATTGATATATAAGACAGACAGACAAACAACCAAACAGACAGTCAATTATATATATGTATATATATATATACTAGCAGTGCCCGTAGCGGCTTCGCTCGCATGAAATTAGAGAATTTGAACCGTGCATACATAGTAGAGTACTGCACGGATCAATTTTTTAGGTCTCGGCTCGGCCCGTCGACAACTTGGCCCAGCCCGCTTCAAAAACCGAAATTCCTGGCCCGGCACGGCCCGTCTAATATGGGCCCGGCCCGTTTTTACAGGCCTAGAAGTTCTATATACTTGATGAAAAATTTCGGCCCGTCCCACCTTGACTTCAGGTTTAGCCCGGTCCGTCTGAAAACCCTAAAATCACTCAAATGTCTATATACTTAGTTAAAAATCTCGGCCCGTCCCACCTTGATTTAAGGTTTGGGCAGGGCCGTGTGAAGACCCTAAAATAACGGCTTGGCCCGTCCGTCCGGTGATAAACTGAACTCATCTACTTTTAACCGGAACAAAACCTCAAAATACTAATTTTCACATCTGTAGCACTAACAGTTTTTGAGTAGCAGTTATTTTAAAATCAAATAACCCTTTTTCCACTTCACATTTGAGGTCCTGGGAACCAAATTTTCAAAAAATGGTGAAACACGTATATCATTATTTGTAGAGTAGAAACTAAATACTAATTTTACTTTTGTAGCATTTACAGTTTTTGAGTAGCAGTTACTTTAAAAACCAAGTAACCCTATTTTCCACCCCATATTTGAAGTCCTGGAAACCAAATTTACAAAAAATGATAAAACACGTATATCATTATTTTTGGAGTAGAAACTAAATACTAATTTTTACTCCTGCTGCATTCACAGTTTTTGAGTAGCAGCTACTTTAAAAACCAAATAACCCTATTTTCCAACCCACATTTGAGGTCCGGGAAACCGAAGTTTCAAAAAAATGGTGAAACACGTATCTTTTTATATTTCAAGAAGAATCCATATACCAAATTTCAAAATTTCCTCGTTTTTGGTTTTCGAGATATACATTGTTTTAGAAAAAAGTTTGTTTTCCAGTTTTTTCCCCTCAGGAGCAAAATTTAAAAAAATCATTTCTTAGTGGATGCTTACGCAATAAAAGTAATATAAGTTTCAAATTTCACGTTCCTAGGATGAAACGTTTGAGCTCGGCGTTGATTATAAGTCAGTCAGTCAGTCAGTCAGTCAGTCAGTCAGGACATGTTCTTTTATATATATAGATATATATTACCACTTACAGTTTTTGAGTAGCAGTAATTTTTAAAATCAAATAACTCTGTTTTGCACCTTACATTTGAGGTCCTCTGGAAACCAAATTTTTCAAAAAATGCTTAAACACGTATTTCATTATTTTTGGAGTAGAAACTAAATACTAATTTTTATTTCTGTAGCATTAACAGTTTTTGAGTAGCAGCTACTTTAAAAACCAAATAACCCAAAAAATGATGAAACACGTATATCTTTTTTTTTGAGTAGATACTAAGTATTAATTTTTACATCTGTGGCAATTACAGTTGTTGAGTAGCAGTTACTTTAAAAACCAAATAACCCTATTTCCCACCCCACATTTGAAGTCCTGGAAACCAAATTTTCAAAAAATTGTGAAACCCGTATATCATTATTTTTAGAGTAGAAACTAAATACTAATTTTTACTTTTGTAGCATTAACAGTTTTTGAGTAGAAGCTACTTTAAAAACCAAATAACCCAATTTTCCAACCCACATTTGAGGTCCGGGAAACCAAATTTGTAAAAAATGGTGAAACACGTATATCTTTATTTTTAGAAAAGAAACTAAACAATAATTTTTACATCTGTGGTATTTACTGTTTTTGAGTAGCAGTTACTATAAAAGACAATTAGCCCTATTTTCCACCCCACATCTGAAGTCCTGGAAACCAAATTTACAAAAAATGCTAAAACACGTATTTCATTATTTTTGGAGTAGAAACTAAATACTAATTTTTACTCCTGTAGCATTAACAGTTTTTGAGTAGAAGCTACTTTAAAAACCAAATAACCCAATTTTCCAACCCACATTTGAGGTCCGGGAAACCGAATTTTCAAAAAATGGTGAAACACGTATCTTTTTATTTTTCAAAAGGAATCTATATACCAAATTTCAAAATCTCCTCATTTTTGGTTTTCGAAATATACATTGTTTTAGAAAAAAATTTGTTTTCCAGTTTTTTCCCCTCAGGAGCAAAATTTTAAAAAATCCTTTTTTAGCGGATGTTTACGCTATAAAAGTAATATAAGTTCCAAATTTCACGTTCCTAGGATGAGGCGTTTGAGCTCGGCGTTGATTATCAGTCAGTCATCAGTCAGTCAGTCAGTCAGTCAGTCAGTCAGTCAGTCAGTCAGTCAGTCAGGACATGTTTTTTTATATATATAGATATATATATATATATATATATATATATATATATATATATATATATATATATACTAGCGGGGTTACCCGGCGTTGCCCGGGGTTTTTAGAGGTTTTTCTAATGTTTGTCTCTCTCGCTCCCGTTTCCTTCTCCACTTTCCCGTTTTCGTTGCGTTCCCGGTCGCTTTTCCGCTCTCGGTCGTTTTCCAGCTCCCGGTCGCTTTCCCGCTCAGAAGTTTTGTTATCGATTTTCTCTCTTGCTCGCGTTTCCTTCCAAGCTTGCTCTCCCGATTCCAGTCGCTTTCCGCGTTCCCGGTCGCTTTCCGCGTTCCCGGTCGCTTTCCCGTTTCCGGTCGCTTTCCCGTTCCCGGTCGCTTTCCCGTTCCCGGTCGCTTTCCCGTTCCCGCTCACGCTTGCTCTCCCGTTCCCGGTCATGTTTGCTCTCCCATTCCCGGTCACGGTTGCTCTCCCGTTCCCGTTCCCGTTCACGCTCATTTTCTCTTTTCCATTCTTTCATAACTTCTGTTAGCTTATAAAACGTAAAATAGATTTGCTAAGACTATATATATATATATGAATGTTTGTGGGTTAGTTTGTCTATTATAGAAACAGGAAAGTGACCCGGAACGGACAGCGAGCGGGAACGGAAAAGCAAGCGTGAGCGGGAATGGGAGAGCAAACGTGAGCGGAAACGGGAAAACGACCGGGAGCGGGAAAGCGACCGGGAGCGGGAAAGCGACCGGGAGCGGGAAAGCGACAGGGAGCGGGAAAGCGACCGGGAGCGGGAAAGCGACCGGGAGCGGGAAAGCGACCGGGAGCGAGAAAGCAACCGGCAGCGGGAAAACGACCAAAAACGGGAAAGCGAACAGGAGTGGGAAAGCAGGTGGGAAAGGAACCGGGAGAGAAAGAGACAAACATTAGAAAAACCTCTAAAAAACCCGGGCAACGCCGGGTATCTCCGCTAGTACATACATAAACACACACACAGACACACATACATGCACATACACATACATACATACACACATACATACGCACATACATATATATATAGTTCCCGCTCGCTCACCCGCTCCGCTCATTTTGTGACGGATTTCAAAAAAAATTTCTCTATATTTGATTCCCCTTGACTCTCAAGGTTGTGTGAAAATTTCATTACGATCGGATGAATGGTGTAGCAATGCATAAAGGACATGAACATATACATACATACAAACATTCATTTTTATATATATAGATATATTGAACGTATTTTGGCGTAATTTGTTCTTTTAGACATACTCTATGAAAAACTACGGCCCATTTGGCGTTTATCAGAAACTTTAAAATCAAAAAACCTTTTTTAATGTCTGCCATTTTATTTATGTTTTTACTTGGGCTTACTGCAGTTTCGAAAAAAAACTTGTTATCTTCAGAGCCCCGAGTAAACAGTAGAAAAGAGTACAAGTAAATAGTAGACAGAAATCAAATAGAATAATATCAAAATCAAACGACCTCAGACAATACGGAACGATTAAGCAACGTAAGAAATTAAACCAGTGGTACAACTATAACCTATATATATATATATATATATATATATATATATATATATATATATATATATATATATATATATATATATATATATATATATATATATATATATATATATATATATATATATATATATATATATATATATATATATATATATATACATGATGTATGTCCTTAATGTACTTAATGCATTTATAAACCTAACAGCACATCGTCAAATTCTGTGAAAAAAATTCAAATTTCAATTTTTTTAGGTTCTTGAAATACTTAGATTCTCGTTAGAGTTCATCGGTCAGTGGTGATTTGAACCTATCGAGTGAACTGAATCTTCAAACCGAATCTTCAAACTGGATTTTCAAGCAAATTTTCATATATAAATATTTTTTCACAAAGAACTTTTATAATAGAGTTCTCCAAAAAAATGAAACGGTCAAAGAGAAATATTTTGATAGCCAAGTGAACCTCTTGCTGTTTGATTGGAAATCTTCAGTTTCAGTGTCATTTTTATTTTGAGAAAAATTATTTTATTGCAATTGTAAAACAATTTATTTTAAAATTTAATCATTTAAATTCTAAAACAATTAATGAGAAATAAAACTGTGTAATTTATGATTAATTTAGTCATATCTAACAAATTTCTTTGAATATTTAAATAATATTGTCGGTTTAGTTTATACATTCAAAACGTTACTCGAAGGTCAAAGGTTAGAACCAGTGGTAAAAAGAATCGTTGTGTGCCCTCCCATGCCATATGAATCTTTATCAAACTCCTCTGGCATCACATGACTCAGGCGTCTGTGACAACCAAACCACAGGGGTCCTCCGCCTCCGATTCCATGGCAGCCGATTGTCGATCCACTCTGAGTTCTCTGGCGAGTTCCGCTTTGCTGATGTCGATAGGCATGATGTGGATTATGGTAAAAAGTAAAACTCTTGCTTCTATTTTTAGCATCCTCTTTGCCAGTATATAATCGCTTGCCACTATTATGACAAGCATCAACTTCTTCATAATAAGGATGTTCTTTAGAGTTGTTGACATTGTGAAAATTATTCTTTATTTGTTCTGGGTTGTCTTCATCAACTCCTTCAGTTTTATTTCCGTCAATAGGCGTCGAGCGATCATCAGACATGCATTCTTCGCATTCGGCATCGTTTTTAAATCCTTTATTGGGCATTCCCGACAATGGCATAATTTCTATTTGGTGGTTTCCTGCTGTTTTGGTGCCATTGTATTCGGATGTGTTGGACGTGTTAGTGTAACTTCTACAATGGAAAGTTATTTGAATTCATACAAAACAGAAATCAAACATTGATTGTTATTTAATTTACTAGAGATAGGATTTTTATATTATATATTTCAAGTTGCAGACGACATTCATTTCTCAATGAGGGGAAAAGAAAAACTTGAGTTTAATGACAAATTATAATTTAATTTATAACTTTAACTATTTTAACATCACCCGTCAATTTTGGTTGCAAGACCTTCTTCACAAAATTTCGTATTTGTTATATATTCGTTTGAGTTACTGAAAAATTAATTAAAATTAATTTATATCAAATATTATTATTTGAAGATAAATAAAAATTGTTAACGATTTATTTTTGATAATGAACTAATGACATCTAAATAAAAAATTATGGTTGATTTAAATATAATAATAACACCTTGTTTTCTTTCTATCCCTGACGAACAGCAAAATTGTAGCAAGAACAATCAAAATGGACAACGAAGCTGATATGGAAGTCCTATTTATTTTAATTAAATATTTTTTTATAAATTAGAAAATAATTATATTCATATAATGAATACCTAATAATCATGTCTTTCCGCTTATCCAATCTGTCTTGTTCTTTTTTCTGACGCTCAATCACGCATTCTGTCTCTAAGAAATAATTAATATAAGAAATGTATTTGTTAAATCAGTTTATTTATTATATGTAGTCATATAATTTTTTATAATAAATTATAGTCCTTTACACCAGGTGTTTTAAAATTGAAATGACTGTGTGTAGGAAGCCCATAAGTACTCCTTGTCGTGGATCAAAGTTTGATCCTTTTAACTGTCCCTCCTCTTTAATCCAGGCTTGGGACTGGCTTGCAATTAGTTATAAGATAATCTTGCGACAACAACAAAAAAGTTATTACACTTCCTTTACTTGTACTTAAGACAGGAATCTCTGTCTGTATTGGTTTAGTTACCTTGGCTGTCGGTGAGTTGAGTATGTGAAGCTGTTGCATTACAGATGAGGCAGTTGTCATCTTTATGGCTTTCAAGATCCATGTAACAAATGTTGTCAATCACGCAAAATTTTCCTTCCTGTAAAATAGAATTAACATGATATTATTTTCTGTTATTTTTGAACTTCAACTACACAGCTGTTGGACCCGAAAATGTTAGTAAAGTTCTGCTGTGAAGTAGCTTTAGGTGTGTTCAATTTATCTTGGTAAATCCTTTATATTAACTTAACTGCGTTTGCATGCTTGAGCCATAATTTGGGATCCTTTGATGCTTAAAAAATTCCCGTTATTCAATCAAGCTAAAATTTGGTGGGTCAATTTGTTGTTAAGGACTTTACATTTTATTGAATTTTCAGATTTATTTGACAAAATTTTAATGAAATATGGAATACAATTATTAAAACTTAAATAAAAAAAATCAATATTTAATTTTTTAATTTAAAAATGTATAATAACAAATGTTTTTTCCATATTGATTCGAACGTTTCTTATATTTTCAATCCTCACATACTTCACATATCAAGTATTTAAAAGACTGTGGTCAATGTTTTTCTGTTTTATTGACGTATTATCATAAAAAACTTGTTTTGGAGGTAAATGTTACAAATAAATAAATAAATAAGGAAATAACTAATTAAATATATGTAATATACAAAGCACAATAGGGTTTTGTTTGCTCTTGAATAACTCCAGAAACAATGAATGAATGGGAATGAAACGTGAATAGGGAATGTAATCATTTGCCACCCATTTTGTAATTTATGAAAACCTCTAAAACACCCGAGCAATGCCGGGTGCACCAGCTAGTTATAAAATATAAAACAAACAACACACTTCTTTCCAGGAACATTTTCCACTTGCATCATCACAAGACATGCAGACAGAATCGTGAACAACAAATTGAAAATGTGATAATTCTTCGCCTTTTCTTTTCTCAGAGTCTTCCATTCTCAGCAAAATTGTTTGTGTATTTCCTAACACACGTGAAGTCAACGATGCAGGTAAGATGCACACACCTTGGTTTGGATGGATCAGCCGTACAGGTACATCGATTGAGTTAGCTGAACCAATCTATAAATAAAAAAAATCTAATAAAAACTAGACCAAGTTTCCACCTCAAGACTACATAAGTGACACTTAGTGTGAATACGTTTTAAAAATAAGTCGCATAACCCAATCAAAGGAATGAACCCCGATTAGAGAGAAAATGAAATGATCGCAATGAACTGATGAAATAAAAATGAACTGATTTTTAGTAACTAGAATCTAATAACGTAGCTACCTCTATGGCTACAAAGAACAAATGCTTCCTTAACGCCTCCTTTGGCAAAAAAGCTGCCTCGCCTTGGTCTGGTCACATTTACAGTTAATATTTAAGGAAAGAGTAGAAATGAGTACAATTTCAAACTTTTCTCAATCGGCAAATTTTAATCTTTTGAATATTTAGCTAGCGAGGCTTCTAAGCGCTACGCCACTGATAGAATCACCCCTTATTTGATTCTATTTATTTTTTGAATGACAAACATGATTGCAATAAGCAATCCTTCTCTACAATTTCTAGTCTCTTCTTTCATTCTATCTCAAGTTTACTACTGTAACTCGCTTTACTGTGGTCTCTCTAAAACTACCCTTCACTCTCTTTCTAATGCCTTCAATCCTGCGGCCCGCTTAGTCTCTAGCACTTTTCGGTCTTCTCACATTTTTCCATTGTTTTGTACTCCTCCGCTGGCTATGTCTCAAATATAGAGTGATCTTCATAATTCATCTTTTTTGTATAAACGTAAGAATTGTCTTTCTCCGCTTTACTTAACTAATAACCCCGGTAAATCTGGTCTTAGATCTAGTTTGTGAGTCACACTCGTATCTTCGTTGTTTTTCCTTTTTATTCTAATCTGAACTTTTTTATTGAACTCTCTTCCTCCAGTTTTAATAACTCTATTTCACTCACTGTCTTTCGTCATGGTCTGAAAACATTCCTGTTTAATCAGTATTAGACAGATTTTTTTTTAGATTTTTTCATAATAGTTTATAGTCCATTACACCAGGTGTTTTAAGACTGAAACGGCTGTTTGTTGTTAGCACCTAAGTACTTCCTGTCATGGATCATAATTTTATCCTTTCAAATTCTCCTTTCTCGTTTCTCCAGGCTTGGGACTGGCTTGCAAAAGCAAGGCGGAGTTGTATTAGACCAAGTGCTAAGTCCCCATAAATAGCGCTATACTGATTGTGATTGATTGAAGATGACAATTGTTTTAACAAATATTAGATGCAAAGCAATTCATTAAATAACCTCAACAGGCATCACAGAACAAACTGGCTTAATTTGGCTAGAAAAGTTTTTACCAGCAAAGCCAACATATGAGCAATTTTCATATCTTAAATCACAGAAAACTTTCCCGGGAGTTAGCACAATTGGAATAAATCCAACTTTTAAACGATGACTGCAGTCTGGTCCGTCGTATTCAGACATGCATTGACATTCACCTGGAACAAATTTCAGTTAATAGCTTTCTATACAGTTTAAATAACGGTTTTCAAAGTTAACTAGTTTTATCAAACAAAATAAAATAGCTTCAGTTGTAAGAAAATGCTACCTAGTAATGTAAGAAAATCAATTCATACCTGCCACGCATGTTCCTTGGAAAAAGCATTCATTGATGCAAGTATCGTTTTTAATTGTTTCGTCCAGTAAGCGGGAGAGCACGTATGATTCTTTGGACAATAAGTAACCGCAGGTTTCCTTGGCTGCGTCAAAGGCTGACATTCTCCATTCTGCACTTAGTTTCGATTTACTTTTTGTAATCTATCAATTGAAAATAAAAGAAAAATACCTTTGAATAAATAAAATTTAAAGAATTTTAAATGTTTTAACTGTTCCTGTCGACTTGCAACGGATGATGATAAATGCAAATTAGGAATTGGAGAAAACAACGAATTTCCATATTCGATCATGTCTAACAGGTTTACAAAATCGTGACATATCTTTTCAAAACTTTAATTTGTAAGATGAATTATTTGTTTTGCCCTTATGAAGGTGCGTTTGTGATAATTGTACAGCAGGTATATGCAAGTGCGTTCGGCATAGTTGCATAGAAAGTACATATAAGTGTGTTTGAGATAGTTTGTTTCTTAGCAGGTATATACATATACAAGTATATTCGAGCTATTGCGTACAGATATATTTATAAATTCTAGAGTCTGATTGGCGCACGCGCCTGTCTTTTTAAGCATCTAAGCTACATAATTATAAAATAATCAAATAACACCCATGCGGTTTCATATAATCTATCAAATCAACAAGTGATCTTCCACACACATTTTTTGTTTAGTTATGTGTATGTGCGTGTTCATGTCTAGCTATAATATTCCTTATGATTGCATGAAAATGGGCTTTTTCATAAGGATGAGCTTTGTGAACCACGTGTCAGCGTTCCAGAGTAAGTGAGTAAGGCTGGGAGATTATATAAGTTGAAAAATTGAAAAGAATTGTTTTTAAAGTGGCCCCACGGTCGAACGAGCTTTGAAGCCACTGAATATTAGTAGAAGATTGAAGGAGACTGTGAAAAGAAAGGTTTTAAGCAGACTGCAGAACTCCTTTTCGGATGTAGCAAGTTTGATTGCCAACGGAAAATCGTTCCACGTCTTGGGCCAATGACTCTGAAGCATCTGTCACCGATCCTCGACGTGAAACTGGCACGACGAGATGTCCGGAAGACCAAGATCGGAGTCGTCTGCGGCCGGTAACGGAGCTAGTCGTTTGAAGATCCAGGCTGAGATAGAGGCATTTATCGTGCAGACCCTTGAACACGAGTAACGCGACTTATCATTTTGGCGGCTGTGTTGATGACGAGCTGAAGGCGGTTGAGTTGAGAAGCTGGTAGACCGACCAATACGGAGTTGCAGTAGTCGATCCGTGGGAGGATGAGAGAAGTGCCAGAGAATAGAGAAACATGAGCGTCTGTGTTGCGAACATAAGATCGCATGAAGACTCCGAGGTTTCTTACCATGAATGAATGAGTGATGTCGACACCGCAGATGTTGATAGGATGATTTGGGATGTGATGGAGAAGGCGCCTAGACGAACACCACATGGCCTCGGTTTTGTCCGTAGTTACAAGTGTGTTCGAGCTAGTTGTATAGCAGGTATACAGGTGTTTTTGTAAACGTTTTATATCAAATACACAGCTATGTTCGTATTTAGTAGTAGTTGTATAGCAAGTATATAGGTGTCCCTTGTATTGGCGCCGTAAATAGAACTATGTCAATTTCATTAATTTTAGTTTATCTCTATTTATTATTATTCATTATGTAAATACTCCTCAAAATTATAGCCCGTTTTAAACCGTGATGTTCAAATTCTATGCTTTCTAGCGCTAACATATTTTTTCATTTGTGGTTTTTTACAGCTTTTTTCCTAGTGCAAATTGACAGGCAGGGTCCAAAAACTTATTCTATATATATGGGTGTGTTCATGAGAGTTGCATTGATGGAAAAGTTTGATAATGATCCATATGTAGTACAGTCATTATAAAAATCAACACACACAAAAGTTATGTGCAAACGTCATTGTGAGGAAAAAGATTTGTGTGAAAAAGTCTCTAAAAATTGATTTGAAAAGATGATTAAAGATGTGACATGATCCTACAATTTCTATACATATGTTTGTTTTAAATATATTTAAAATTAGTTTGTCTAATGTCATTTCAGGAGTTAAATACTAAGCCAGATAAAAATTATGTGTTTTACACTACAATTATTCTATATCGCAATCAACTTGCAACGTACTTTCATGTCATCGACGCATCCAGCAATGGCATTGCTCACTGGACCTTGCCTTTCAGGAATTTGCGACTTGTTTTCCGGCTTCTCTAAGATGTAAGCACAAATTTGAACAAACTTGGATTCTTTCAACAGCAGCGAAGAACAGTAATTTAATTCCGCAATAATCAGGCCAGTGAAATTTACTTTCTGGTTGGGAAAAAGTAATTGAGAATTTGTATTTTTCTTAAATTTTTAACTTACTCGTCTTTTTCTTAAATTCATTTTCAAAGTAATAATATGCATTGAGAATGCATTTTCAACTTACAACCTACATGTAAACAATAAGTTATAATTTTAATAAATATAAATATGTATCCGTATCATAAAATTCTAACGGAGTCGAAATCTTCATTGACATCTCTTTCATCTTCTATCGTCATGTTCTCCTTTCTGCTTCTTTTAATAATCATTCCAAGTTCTGGCAACTTCAATTCTTCACCTTTAATAATTTTTAAACTAATTTCAATTGTATGCAATCACCTTATAGTTTTTTTTAATAGAATCTAAGCATAAAATTTGTTTCGCAATCTGAATCGAGTTTGTATATGTGTGTTTGTGTGTCTCGAAACACACAAACACACATATAAACCAACAGAAAACGTTATATAACCAAATTAATTATAAACAGTTATAAGTAACTATTAAGATTAAGTCTTTCGCTTACCGAGGTTGAGATCGCATGTTTGCACCAATTCATTTGAACTGCATTTACATTTAATGCCTTTAAGTGGCATATGTGAACAGGTACAATATTCTGCTGTTTTGAGACTTGAATTAGATGGAAACACTCCTTCAAAGATGCGATTTTCTGGTTGAACTCTGATAAAAAATTTGATATAAAGCTGTATACGTACATTCTTCTTTGCACAATGAAAAGTCCGTTTCTCAATCGATGGTAATTTAAATGATTTGCCAACTGTTGATGGTTTGACTGTTATTGCATTTGCTTATTTCCAGAAACGTCATTTCAGCAATTTCTTAGGGTGAGGGCCAATTTTTTTAAATTTCTTCCACAAAATGCTTGACTATTGCTTGCAAATATAGCTGATGACCGCTACCCTGTTCCCCCAATGACACCCCCGCTTATTTAATCATGGTTAAATAACATGTACAATAATGTACATATGTGCGGTTGCATACCAGTAAGCTAATCGGATTTCATGCCAAGGCATCTTGTAAATTTTGTTGAGGGTCAATCATGTTTTAATGCCTTTCTTCATTTCTCTATTTATTTATTCGGTTTTTATTACTACTTATTTACTTAATTGTAAACTTTATTTGTTTATAGTGATCCACCAGAGAGAAAATTTATTTTTTAACTTTTCCTTTGTCTTTTTAAACTATAATTGGCATTCCCGACTGCTTAGTAAATTTTGCAGCAGACTACAAAGTTTACACATTGCAAAAATTTGCAATTGCAACTCTTTAAAATAATAAGTTAACAAATTATGCATCCTAAAAATTCAATTCTTAAAATTTGTTCTGACCTCCACGATTTGACAAAGTCACGGGGTGGAAATTTCCTAGCATTTGTGATGTTGCTGAAGCTTCCATCTGAGTGTTCTAAATCGTCATCCATGATTTCGTTGAATGTTCCACACATCCCTGAAAACCGTGTTCAAAATGCTTTATTTTAAGAGCTTATCAACTTTTATGTCATTGTAACTAAAGCTTTATGTTTCCAAGTCAAGCCGAATAAGAAATATTTTACGTTACGTTAAATAATTATTTTTTAAAAATGTTGTTTTAAGATTAATCTAGGGAATGTGATAAATTATGAAAAAATAGTTAAAATTGCGAATGAAATGGTGTAAAACGAGAATAATGTTTATTTCTATTTTCTATACATGTAGTTAAATCACTAAAAAAATGTTCACCTTTAGTTTTATTTCTATCGTATGGTGAAGCTGCAATCCACACATTCAAGAAGTTCCAAGAATTTGCTTTGATTGTCACTAGAGTTCCATGTGGTAGAACAACCTACCGAACGAGAAAAAAATATTTTGAAACTATTATCAACTATTATGTTACAAAGCAGAGCAGCTTGACAGTGATTTGATTATCTTAAAAATGAAACGATTTAAACTGTTTTATAAGAATGAAAAAGCAAAAAACTAGCCTTATAAGTGAGGCCACTATCTTTCCTAAATATTCTTGTTCCGTTTGTAAGTTTGCCGTTGACATACAGAGTCACTTTCATAATATTAAGCGATTCGTCATCTAAATTTGTACCGTCGGGTTTATATCGCAGGCGACATCTGTCGACTACAAAAACATCGTCATCAGATCTGACAGCCACCGCACAGTTACATGATTCGCCTTTTGTTGATGGACCGCATGATTGGTATATTACCTGTACCTGTAATATGCAACAACTATTGTTAGAGCTGATGTTGTTGTTCGTGTTGTTGATGTCGCAGCTGCCACTGTTGTCATTGCTATTTTTAATGTTATTGTGTATGACAGATTCCAATTTTTTTAAGAATTTCAAGTTTGATCAATTTAAAAATGATATCTTACTTCGTATGTGAGTTCCGTGTTCTTATAAAGAGTGAAATATCCTTGCTGAAGGTTACTGTAATATCTGCATGGAAAATAATCGCTGGTAAATCATTGCTGAGTTTTGTGGGTTGGTGTTATGCTTGATACAATGATGTGATTAGCAATTCTCAACGGATTGAAAAGAGGACGACGAAAATATATCGGGTTTGTGCGAATAACCCCTGAAATGTAGTTAAATTTTCAACGCTTTTGAAAAGTCAACCGAACTTGATTGAAGTGCATTTTCTATTTGATTAGTTGAAGTTATAAGGTGTCAACAGTTTATGTTTACTTGTCATTTTGTCACAAGGTCGTCAAAAGTTTTACGTCAACTTGTAATGTAAACATTTGAAATTCAAACACTTCAGAAAAGATGTGTTTATATGAAAGTTCCCATTAAGAATAAAACTAACAGGTTGTCGAAAGTGACAAGATGTGGGTCGTTGACAGATTGGCAAACACTTTGCGACCTTGAGTCTCGATCCAAGACTTTCATCTTATTAAATAAAAGTAACCGGTCCTTAATCGAAGAAACTCAAAATCATTAAAAAAGATAGTTTTAAAATAGAATGAATTACAAAGTGAAAAACCTAAAAGTCGACAATTGAATATTTTGTTTCTAACTGATTCAACAGAAATATTTCTCACAGGAATTTTTGTTGTATTAACTCTGTCACCATCGACAACCATTTTCAAAGTAAAGTTAACATCGCTGTGGATGTCCTGTTCAACTTTGTGCTCCACGACGGCAGCCAATGGAACGACGAATGTTCCATTCCAGTTAGATGACGTCAGTTCTATACTTCCAGAGTAGCTGCTTATTCCATCTTTGTTCATTTCCATGGCAGCCTGGATGATGCCTGATCCGTCGCGACAGCTATAAATTAAAAACGCAATATAAAAGTTATTTGAAAATATCTTTCAACGTTTAATTTAATTAATTAATATTTGTGATAATAGTAGGAACGTATAAAGAGTAAAATAATGTCAAGTGAAAACAGAAAATGGTAAGCAGTCAATAAAAATGTCTTTGAATTTATCATTGAAAACTACTTGGGTCTGCCGAAGGTCGATGAGTTTGACCATGAGACGTTCGCTCGTATGAGTGGAGGTGTCAGATCGATGATGTAGTTTGCTGTCGACAGTTCGATTATTGGCTTGCAGTAATCTCTCAGGTTGAAAATGTATTTAATAACCTCTTTAACAATTACTTTTTTGTGTGCTATAACGTTTTTTGGAAAGCAGTGTACGCCGGGAGAAACGAAAGTTTGAAATTTTATGATTTTTCGTTCTAAGTTGCCTTCCTCGAGAATGATAGGAAGCTCAGAAGGAGATGGAGATAATATCTGTATGGAATGGAAAAAACATCGTCAGTCAAAATGAAAAAAAAAATAGATTTAAAATAAAACAAAAATTAATGCCGTTTTTTCTGTGCTGTTTTAATAATTTAGTAGGTCCGGCGCAATTCAATAGGAAGTGTCCCTTGAAATTTAATGAGAAATAATTTTTGTTGAGCAATTATTTTATATCTATATAAGTTTTTAAAACAGCTATAACTTCCATGGTTAATCATTTATCTAATATTTAAACACAACACACCTATTGTAAATGCGAATACAGAGCTGGATTTACATATTATATGCTAACTAGGCTAACTAGGCTCAGGGCCTCACAATTTTTTAGGGGTTTCTGGCGAGGTAAGTAATTTATGTAAAAAGTTATAGTTTGTAGAAGTTTTTATTCTACTTTTCAGGCACCAACAAATTATTTTATTGCATGCAATAATTTACTCATAACATAAAGTATTTAATAATACCTTTCATCATTTATTTTATTATTATTATTATTATTATTATTATTATTATTATTATTATTATTATTATTATTATTATTATTATTATTATTATTATTATTATTATTATTATTATTATTATTATTATTATTATTATTATTATTATTATTATTATTATTATTATTATTATTATTATTATTATTATTATTATTATTATTATTATTATTATTATTATTATTATTATTATTATTATTATTATTATTATTATTATTATTATTATTATTATTATTATTATTATTATTATTATTGTTGTTGTTGTTTTTATTATCACTAGCGGATCTAGGAGGCCCGGGGGTGGGGGGCGGCCCCCCCTTAGAGTTTTCAAAAAAATAAAAAAATGGTACTTTTAGCTTAAAGTTTTTGTTTCTGTATCCTGAGGCTTTATCTTTACTAAATTCACCTCTCGACCATCAATAGCTCTGATAATTGGCAAATATTTAAGAATTTCGGGTCTTTTTCAAACCGATTTAAAACAAAATATAATTCAAATAATATCTCAAAAAACATTTAGACATTCATGGGCAGGTCCAGCAAAAAAGTTGAAAATGAGATCTTCCTTTTTCTAAATAAGTTTAGACGGCTCAACAACAAGTTCTTAAAACAGTAATCATTTGTAATATAAACAAAAGCTGTAAGTTCAGGGACGTCAATTTGGAGGGAGCAGAGAGGGTATTCTCCTTCTGATTTCAGTGGGTCCCTTGACATAGTTTTGGGTCCCCAAGAAATAAAAATGAAGTCCTAAAATTGGCCTAAGAAATGTAAAGTTGAAGATTCAGAGGTTTGAACTTCTCTATAAAAAAATGAACCACCAGTTTTTAGTTTATTTAATGAAAGCCATATTGGATTTTTTAAAGTAAAAAGTTATAATACTATATTGATTCGAAAGTTTCTTATATTTTCAATTTACACATATTTCACCTATCAAGTATTTAGAAAAATGTGGTCAAGGTTTTTTTTATTTTATAGACTTATTATCATCAAAAAATTGCAAACATTAATAGCCGCCTAATTGCAAAAGTTTGTCATGGTTCACTCAATTTCAGCTTTTAAGTGTCTGATGACCTAACTCTATGATGAAAAAAGAGGTGTTTTGTGTTGATATTGCTCCAGAGAAAAAATACAGAAAGAAAGTGAAAGAGAAAAAAAGAAAAAAAGGGAAAAATTCGAGTAGATTAAAAGTTTAATTTCGATTATTTTTGCTTGGTTTTACTAAATATGAAATTCAAGATATTTTACAACGAACTTTATAATGACAGCAATCAAAATTAAAAAAAAACTGAAAAAAAATGTTGGGCCCCCTTTTACGAAATTCCTAGATCCGCCACTGGTTGTTGTTATTATTATTATTATTATTATTATTATTATTATTATTATTATTATTATTATTATTATTATTATTATTATTATTATTATTATTATTATTATTATTATTATTATTATTATTATTATTATTATTATTATTATTATTATTATTATTATTATTATTATTATTATTATTATTATTATTATTATTATTATTATTATTATTATTATTATTACTATTATTATTATTATTATTATTATTATCATCACTATTTCAGCTATTATCATATTATTGTTGTATGTCTTTTGCTCTCTATTCCAATTGTGTATGTTAACATTTCCATTTTGTTTCTGTCTGCTGATGAGAATAGCAGCGTAAGAGTCGCGTAGCCAGAGAATGAATGCTTCCACCAGTCATTAGAAGAAGCTTCTTTTTTACACACTTTTACTTAACTTGACTTCTCTGTCTGTTTGTCGTCAAATTTTGCAATCGATTTTAAACTAACTTCCTGATGAGCTAGAAACTTAAAAATTATTATGAAAGAATTTTTTGCTCCTAAAACCCCTCTTAAAAGACATTTTTTAGAATTATCCGAATCCCTTCTGCACTTTAAATAAATCTTTAACAAATTTACATCAAAATAGCAGTGGCTGAGTTGCATTAAGTCCATGAACAGTTTGATCATGAGGTCGCCCATCCAATGACTGCTCCTACATTGAGGAATCTTCTGAAATGTTTTCCCAACGTCGACTGAAATTCTTCTGAGATCGCTGCAATAATTATTGACCAGTTGTATAAATTTAGTCATTAAATTTGTAAAGAAATCAATAATATTTGTAAGTACTGCGTTTGTTATTAAATAAAATTAAGCGACTGTTCACCAAGAAGTTAGTTTATTTAGTTTAATCTGGTGAAACGAAATAAAAAAAATTCACAGACTTGCAAACATAAAGACATGTGACCCAATTGAGGTTGTCTTCAAAATCGGTGTCAGAAAATTTCTCCAAGCATTTGAATATTCTGTCTCCTTCTTTCTTCACTTCTTCCGATATTTCCACGCCCAGCAGTCTTTCGCTTTGGAACAAACCGCTGGCCAACATTCGAAATTTATCGAGTTTTTTTACAATCTGGTCAGAAATTTCTTCAAATTTTGGAGTGATGGTTTCTTGAAGAATATTCGAAAGAATGGGGTTGTCACCTTCATCATCACCACCACCGCCTACTAGCTGATTAATGTAAGAAATTCCTGACCAGAGTTCAGAGAGGAAAAGAAGCTTTGTGGAAAGGTTTTTCGTTTTGTAAAGTTTTTTAGGTTCTTCGCTAAAGCGGAAAATGTCTTCGAGATTTTGTTTCAATTCCGAAAAATCAAGGAAACTCTTTAATTCGTGCTGGAATAATAAATCAGCTGTCAAAGTTGAATTGTTTTCATAAATCACATCCAGAAACTTTCCTGTGAAACTTCTTGCTATCAGCACCGGAAATGCGGGGTGTTTGAGACACGCTGATGGTAAAAACAATTGTAATTGCAATAAATAGATATCTACTCATTTAGTTATTTATTTATTTGTTTATTTATTTATTTATTTATTTATTTATTTATTTATTTATTTATTTATTTATTTATTTATTTATTTATTTATTTATTTATTTATTTATTTATTTATTTATTTATTTATTTATTTATTTATTTATTTATTTATTTATTTATTTATTTATTTATTTATTTATTTATTTATTTATCCATCCATCCATCCATCCATCCATCCATCCATCCATCCATCCATCCATCCATCCATCCATCCATCCATCCATCCATCCATCCATCCATCCATCCATCCATCCATCCATCCATCCATCCATCCATCCATCCATCCATCCATCCATCCATCCATCCATCCATCCATCCATCCATCCATCCATCCATCCATCCATCCATCCATCCATCCATCCATCCATCCATCCATCCATCCATCCATCCATCCATCCATCCATCCATCCATCCATCCATCCATCCATCCATCCATCCATCCATCCATCCATCCATCCATCCATCCATCCATCCATCCATCCATCCATCCATCCATCCATCCATCCATCCATCCATCCATCCATCCATCCATCCATCCATCCATCCATCCATCCATCCATCCATCCATCCATCCATCCATCCATCCATCCATCCATCCATCCATCCATCCATCCATCCATCCATCCATCCATCCATCCATCCATCCATCCATCCATCCATCCATCCATCCATCCATCCATCCATCCATCCATCCATCCATCCATCCATCCATCCATTCATCCATCCATCCATCCATCCATCCATCCATCCATCCATCCATCCATCCATCCATCCATCCATCCATCCATCCATCCATCCATCCATCCATCCATCCATCCATCCATCCATTCATTCATTCATTAACGCCTGTATCTATTCTAGAAAAATTTTTATTTAGACCAGTGCTGTTCATTTGCTTCGTTCAATTTGGGGGCCTAATTTTCATCAGCTGGGTCCTGCAAGATATTTAACTGCAGCATTTGGCCCGCAGTATTAGGGCATTTTACGGATTTGGCTCGTGTCCTGAAAAGGTTGGACAGCACTGGTTTGGACAATATGCATGCTTGAATATTCTGAGTCATTTTCATGTACCGCGAAATAGTGTGCATTTATTATTTTCAGGTTTCGAACCAATCCGGAAGTAGTGCAATACTGGCTAACAAAAATAATAAGAAAATTCAAAACGTTTTTAAAAAATTTTGTGAGAAATGGAAACGAGTTTTTTTTCAAAATGAAAAATTGGAACAAAAATGTTTACATGTGAGTGAAGAAAAACAGCCGTGCAATAAATGAAAGTTTTTTTTTAACTAAACTTTAATTTTTTTAATTTGCTTAATTTTATAATGATCTCCCGAGTTTCTAAACATCCGCGGACAAGTGAAAATTAATAAAAGAATGTAAAACAGCTGTACAAAAAGTACCACAAAAACAACCTTAAAAAAGAACCACAGCACCAAAAAATCACTACAGCACCACAAAAACACCACAGCACTGCAAAAACAGCACCACAAAAGAACCACAGCACCACAAAAGAACCACAGCACCACAAAAACACCACAGCAACACAAAAACAGCACAGCACCACAAAATCACCACAGCACTGCAAAAACAGCACCACAAAAGAACCACAGCACCATAAAAGAACCACAGCACCACAAAAGAACCACAGCACCACAAAAGAACCACAGCACCACAAAAACACCACAGCAACACAAAAACAGCACAGCACCACAAAATCACCACAGCACTGCAAAAACAGCACCACAAAAGAACCACAGCACCATAAAAGAACCACAGCACCACAAAAGAACCACAGCACCACAAAAACAGCACAGCACCACAAAATCACCACAGCAACACAAAAACAGCACAGCAACACAAAAAAACTCCAAAAAAAAGATGAGCGGAGTTGGAACAAAATGAAAAGTCAAGTGGTAAAGTATAGCTTGAAATACAAAACAGAAATATTAAATAAAGGATGTTGAAAAATAACATCAGATATATTGATTGGTTTTTATCAGTTCTAAACATAAATTTGAGACTTGCAATTATTAGGTCAGCATACCTGATTGGCTTGGCAACCAAGTTAACGGTTTTTCTTATAAGTTATTTCAATCAAGTTAGAAATGGGGAAACTGTTTATTGTGGTTTTTTATAACCAAAAATGAACTAGTTGAAAAAGTGCGGGTTCTATGTAAGTTTTTGCTTAAAGAACATCAACACGGTCACAGCCATAGAAAGTGATTTTATGGTATCAGCTTTCAGCCAAAGACGACTTAATTCTTATTAAATCATCTAAAAAATATTTAAAATTTGTATTTACCCAATCTTGCCTGATTAAGACATTTAAATTTATTAATAATGTTTTAGTTATAGATATTATTACTGATTATTTTTCAATGTTTATTTCAATTTATTTCATTTTATTTCATTGTTCTTAAAGCAATTAATGTTAATCTTGCGATTTTGGCACAATTTAAACGAACGAATACAACAAAATACAGGATCTCTAATTAATTTGGTATAACTTATAATAAACCTACTATTTTTATTATGAATTTATTATTTTGGTGTCCGAGGACAAGATATAAGAAATGCATCCCTAGAAATGTCAATCTGTAAAATTTTCGTCAAAAAATAGCTGATGACGAGAAGGGGGCGCTAGTCGTAGGTACCTTTCAAAAAAATCCACTTCTTCCTTCATAAAAAGCTGATGATCGGGGATGATCGTACGTAGGTAATTTTCTACTTTTTGGAATCTCTTCCAAATGGCGCCCGGGGACACGTGTCCTCGCTACGCCTTTGATAAGTTATAAATTCAGTATATTTAATTTATTTAGATAATTGTGATATTTATAAATTATTTATATTAAATATTAATTTATAATGTTTTTAAATACTGGTTAGTATATTTATTCTAAATTTTATTTATAATTTATAATTTATATATAACAAATTAATATACAATTTGTTCAGTTGTATGAAAGAATTAGAAGCGACTTCATGATTACAGATAAAATTCTATTTTACATAACATAACGGATGAATATTCAATTATTAAAATTATGTTTCTTAATCACATTTTTTGTTCTCAAACCTTTAACATCCTGAAATCCATTCGGAGTAGCAAATGAAGAAGTAAAAAAAAATTCAAGTGATAATAAAAGAATAAATAAATTCATTTCTTCAAAACTTTCTCACAACTGAACGCACAAAAACACAAAAATCCACATCTAGTTCACCAGCATTCGAAAAAGTGCATTCTAGAAATATAAGAAAGTACTTCATGCTAAGAGATGAGCCAATCTTACAACTACGCGGCTTATCTCGGGCCAACAACCAACCAGGCCGCCATGAAGGTCACCACTTCATGAGAGAACTAAAAATTCGTTTTTCGATAAGATAAAGAAAGACCCAATTAAACTGCCGTCGTCCCTCGAATTCTTGGTCTTTGACCATGAACAGTATCATGAACAGTAGATCAGCTGATCTACTGTTGAATATTCATTTATTCTTTTTTTATTAAATATTTTAATAGTTTTTCGAAATAATTTTTACGGAAAAAATTTAAAAGATATTTCAATATTTAAACGTCAGATGTTTTGTTTATATTTTTATTTACTTGCTTATTTAATTGTTTATATTTTTATTTACTTGCTTATTTAATTGTATATTTGTATTTACTTGCTTATTTAATGGTTTTAATGTTTATTTACTTGCTTATTTAATTGTTTATATTTTTGTTTACTTGCTTATTTAATTATTTTTATTTTTATTTACTTGCTTATTTAATTGTTTATATTTTTGTTTACTTGCTTATTTAATTTTTTATATTTTTATTTACTTGATTACTTAATTGTTTATATTTTTATTTACTTGCTTATTTAATTGTTTTTATTTTTATTTACTTGCTTATTTAATTATTTTTATTTTTATTTACTTGCTTATTTAATTGTATATTTGTATTTACTTGCTTATTTAATGGTTTTAATGTTTATTTACTTGCTTATTTAATTGTTTATATTTTTGTTTACTTGCTTATTTAATTATTTTTATTTTTATTTACTTGCTTATTTAATTGTTTAATTTTTGTTTACTTGCTTATTTAATTGTATATTTGTATTTACTTGCTTATTTAATTTTTTATATTTTTATTTACTTGCTTATTTAATTTTTTATATTTTTATTTACTTGCTTATTTAATTTTTTATATTCTTGCTTATTTAATTGTATATTTGGCGTTTGACCTTCAATGTTATAAAATAAATTATAGTCGAATGAAAAATGAAGAAGACATATTTATTAATGTATGGCCTCGTAAATTATGTTTAATCTGTTTATTTTTTTATTCGAATCTTTAATACGGAATTTCAATATCATCTTCGTTTATTATAATTTTAATTAACTTTTATTTATAAGTATTTAACTTTTGTTATAAATTTTCGAGTAAAACTTGAACTCCGTCGAGAATAAAAATTGTTTCTTATTTGATAAAATAATTAAAATAAGTTTAAATTTAATAAAACCTAATTAATATGAATAACAAAATAATTTGTTTAAATTATTTACAATTTAATAAAGATTATTTGAATAAGTAACAAAACTACTTAATAATAAACTAAATTGTTTATATGTTTCATTCATTCATTTTTCCTCCATTCATCCATTCATCCATCCGTTCGTTCGTTCGTTAGTTCATTCCTTCATTCATTAGTTATTAATACTTTTGTAATTATATTATATTTAATTTAATAATAGTAGAATTAATTATTATAGTACAATTTTTATTCGTATACTTTTATTCATTTGTCAACAAAGCCAAGTATTTTTAACGAAAGCTTCGGTTCGGTTGACATTAAATGACGTCATAAAAGGAAGTGTGACATATTGTGACATATTGCTTCCTTCCTCTGATCAAAACAATAAAAAAAGATGTGAGAACTTCCAACGCCCAAATTTAATTTCCCTCCGACATGGCACCCATCCCCAACCTTAGCGACGAACCGACCTAATTATCCGTTGCCATGATCGCTAAAGTTCGTTGTCCAATCAACCACGACAGATTGGTGTCATCCAGTACTAATTTTACCATCTAAATGACAATTCGGTGAGACAGAGATGAATAACTAAAAAGAGTGATGAATTGTGACTTGGAAGCGTGTACCGATGTTCATGGAAGGTTTCGGAGATTGAGGTGTTTGGGTTGCTAGATGACTGATGGAATGGATGGTTGGGTGGTGTGGTGGGTGGATGGGTAGGTGGCTGGATGGGTGGTTGGGTGGCTAGATGGGTGCGTGGTTGGGTAAGTGGTGGGTTGCATTGTTAGTTAGATAGCGATCTAACGAGACTGGAAATTGGTTGATTAATGGTTCAGATAGTTTACTGGATGACAGATGTATGGTAGATGGATGGACGTAATGATGTAAAAAAGTAGACATTTCGAGACAATCAATAACTTTGAACTTTTTATCTTAAAATCCTTTCCTTGAAATTGCTTTTAATTTTTAAACGCTTCTTAATCTTCAAAACCCGGAGAATTTCAATGAACACGATAGCATTTATCTCCAAACAACAATATCACCGGCAGCAAGAAATAAACGGAAATCGTCATCACATCTTAGTAAAGATTTATAACAAAACTTCGCACTCACAAATCTGCCATCTGTCGACGGCGATCGCTGGCGACCGGGAACAACCCGACGAGCTCCACTTGTTGCAAATAAATGAGCGGGAGATCTTGCTGGGTTGGATTCGTTAAAAGTGGATCTAGGTCGAAACCGTTTATCAAGCGTTGGACGATTAAGAAGCAGTCATTGGTTTTGATTGTGGCGGCTTTGTTCTTTTGTGTCATCTTAAACCAGATTGATTGGATCGTCTGATGTTCTATTTCAATCATCTCCCTCTCTTTTATTTTCATCTCTTTCAACTTTTTTTTCATTTTTTACCTTTCTTTCTATTTCTAAGTTTTTTGTTCATCCTTTCAGCACAATACTTAACACAAATAATTAACCTTAATGTAATGCTACTGTATTATTACCCGTAATGTAATTCTATTATAATAGTGTAATGATGTTACAGCTTAAGAATTACTGGGAGAATTAATTGTCTCTTATTACGTTTAGCCTGTTTGGAATTTTAATGAAAAAGTGAATATTTCACATTAACATAATATCTAATCTATGTTTAATGTTTATGCAAAGGTAGGTATTAGTATTCTATGGTTTACGCAACACAACAGCCACCGACTACCATGTTATGCATGAACATACAAATTATTGAATTGTATGCACCGCTGTATAAAATATACTATTTTATACATTATCATACAAATGTATTATTGTATGCTTACTGTATAAAATAAAATATTTTTATGTAATAAATATATTATTAGTTAATATATCTACTCCTACTCGACATACACATCTACATCTTACTAAAGTTATTTTATAACAAAAAATGTTTTTATTTTCAGATGGCCGAAATATTTTTTTCCTTGCAAAATTGTTTTAAGTTCATTCTCATAATAATTTTAATATTTTTAAATTATTTATAAAAAAAACGAAAAAAAATTGAAAAATTTTTGAAACGAAAAATTTCAAGAAGCGGAAGTCACCGTATTTGCAAGCAGATGATCGGGTGGACCTGCTTCCTTTTTTCAACATTCTTTCATTCTCTCTCATTCTTTCTTTCATTCTCTCTCTCTCTCTCTCTTTCGTTATCTTTTCGTCTCTCTTTCTCTCTCTCTCTCTCTCTCTCACTCTCTCTCTCTCTCTCTCTCTCTCTCTCTCTCTCTCTCTCTCTCTCTCTCTCTCTCTCTCTCTCTCTCTTCGTTCTTTCTTTCTTTCTTTCTCTCTCTCTCTTTCTAGATATCTTTTACTCTGTCTCTTTATGGCACTCCATCCAGCTTCAGCAAGGGAAACAATTCTTTCACCTTATTTTGGCTTTCATCAAACGAAAAGTACTTGGTGACTGCGAGTTTGTGGGTCGCAAAAAGCGTAAATTTGAGGAGAACTTATTATTATTTAAAGACGACAAGTACCTCTAAATCACCATCCCATCGTAAACATGCCATCTCCAAAACTCTCGGCTGAATTTCTAACTCGACAAAATAGAAATTTTGCTTCTACGTCCGTGACAGAGCGCGTGCGTGTCATTGTGTGTGCGTCATTGTATGTGTGTGACTGTGACTGGTTGGTTGTGTTTCTCTGCATGTATGTATGAGTGTGGTAGTGTGTTGATGTCACCAACTTATGAGTCAAGTGTGTGTGTGTGTGTGTGTTGGTGTCACCAACTCATGTGTCAACTGTGTGTGTAGTGTGTGTAGTGTGGTGTATGTGTGCGTGTGTGGTTCAACCCACACGTGCTTATCGCGACAGATGTTTGTGAGTCATTTCAAGGGAAACTCAACTTCACTTGATTATAAAAATGTTCCTACAGAAATTTATTAATCTTTTATATTAAATATAATTAATATTTATTATATATTTATCCATCACTCTTTTCATCTATAAGTCCTTCTTATCTCCATCTATCCATTCATCGGCCAATTTAATTCAATTCAATTTCTCACAAAAAAATCAAATTAACAATGTCATTGTTTAGTGCTAAGAAGCTTCCCAAATTTGTCACCTGTAAAATTTCGCCCACGTGGCTAAGAAAACTTCATCGTGGTTGACAGTAAAAATTATCTCTTCTGTCAACCGTAGATCAATCACCAATCACCACTGTTTCTTGTTCCAACGAATGACCAAGCAAAGACGAAGGACGACTCGATCAATTCAAGTTTATAAATTTATAGAAACGTCACACGATCGCGTGTCACCAGCCATCTAACAACTTTCTACTTCTAAAACCGTGCGTCGTCATTTTCAAACTGATCACTTCGGCACTTGGAATATGTTTTATTTACCAAATATTAATTTTATTAATTTTTTATTTAATAATAATAATAATAATTGAAGTTAAGAAATATAATATTGTTTTGAAAAAGCACATATTTTATACTTTTTAATTTTAGTAATTCTTTTCTCATATTCTTAGAAACAAAAAAGAAAGAATAATGATAAATCATTTAGCGTCGTAAAGAAGTATAAACATAACTTGAAAGAATCAATTCATCTTCCATCTTAACAACAATTTCTTCAATTTCTAACTTAAAACAGATTTTTCTTTAAATCTTTCACCTGCCTGCCACACAGCGAATGAAACGAAACTAGTTTGAGGACTTCGCATCGGCTGTCGTCAGAGTTTGAAAGTTTATCAGGCTGAAAATGAAAGCTGTGAACTTTTTTTCAGTGCGCGATGCAACTTTTGTGTGCTATTCGATGCTGTCGGTGTGAGCGAGTCGTGCGCGTGTGATTGCAGTGACTGTGATTTTGATTTGACATATGTATGAAGAAATGGAGGTATGATATCGTAGAATTAACAATGACATTATAATGATGAACGTTAACGGAGACAATAACAACGGAGATCATGATGACGATGATGATGACGACGATGAATCAGTTAGTAAAAAACTTCCTGTTACACGGTAATTAACCGAGATTAAATGACAATTAACATTTTGAATGTAAATTAGTTCATCGAGTTACAAACGGATTTGTAACAGTCGTCAGTTGAGACATCGTGTTTGTTTATTGTAAATTTAACGGTCCATGAATCACGTTTCAATTGGGTTGACTTACTTATTAATTTATTATGCAATCATTTAAACGGAAAAAAGATACACCGAGAAGTCCTTCACCTTTATTGTGTCAACAAACCAAAGGTCGAACAAGCTACCCCATTTCGATGTTCTCTCTTTCTCTCTCTCTTTCTCTCTTCTCTCTCTTTCATCTCCTCTCCTCCCGGCACTTCTTTGAAACCGGAGAAAAGTTTGAAGCGTGAGAAGAAAGAGAAAGCTGTAATGATGAAGACAAACATACACCCCTAACAAAGAGCTTCAACCCAAGAACGTGTTGCCTTCTTCAAGTACTTCAGAGGCTGACGCAGACAGGCACTGAACGTACAGGAGAGCAAAGGCAAGCGTACAGATGAATACACGCAAGGGTACAGTTGTATAAATTAAGACAAGGAAAACACTCGGCCACAAGTGTCTAGAGTCTCGGTAAATAAAACATCAGTACCCCATAAGAACCCTCACTCCCTCTCTCACAACCATGCGTACAAATCACTCGCACGTGCAAATGCGACATCTGTACGCACACACATTACACACTTGTGTATACGAGTGTAAACTCACGTACATTCATACAGTCTCGTACAAACACATGTGTACAGCCTCGTACATACACATGTGTACAGCCTCGTACATACACATGTGTACAGCCTCGTACATACACATGTGTACAGCCTCGTACATACACATGTGTACAGCCTCGTACATACACATGTGTACAGCCTCATACATACACATGTGTACAGCCTCATACATACACATGTGTACAGGCTCGTACATACACATGTGTACAGCCTCATACATACACATGTGTACAGGCTCGTACATACACATGTGTACAGGCTCGTACATACACATTCATATCACGACTGGTTCTTAATGCCACATCGAGCCGACTTTTACGTTCCGTTTAGTGCCGCGTCGAACCTGACGCCCTGGGCGCGAGTGCGTTTCAATGACTCACGAAACCATCAATCATTCTAATTGACTCCGCCCCGGCATGCAGCCGACCAATGAGCGGCCGATGCACCTATTCAACTTTGTGGGCTTGTAAACAAAGCATAAAACGCAGAGCAGGAGAGAGAGATGGTGAGGAGGAAAGAGGAAGTGAGTGAGGAAGAGATGAGCGTGTAGTTCCCATAGAATGGAGAGACGTATCTCTTTCAATGGCTCATTTAAAAATTTATTTATTCACCAATACATCATTTTCTGTTATTTCAGTTCTTCTTTTTATCGTTTGAATTCCCTTTTAAGTTTAATCGATTCGAATCTCAAAGTAAACGTCCGCTGGGAATTCCACAAAATTAAATAATAATCATTGCTTGTTTTAAAACTCCACTCCACTCTAGATGTTCAAATGTTTTATAAACAATCTCGCGTGTTTATTAATTTTTACGATTTGTCTTCAAAAGAGTTGAGAAGTTGTGTACATGATGGCTTATAAACAAATTAAAACTTGCCCGATGGATCTCCGGTTACACACGTATCTAAATTTATCTCTCCATCTTTATACATGTATCTGTTAGTCATTTCAGTCATGCTCAATGTATGTCTGAGTATCTCACAGTTTTGTTGAATGTATTTCTAAGTAAACATGTTGCATATCTTTGTCTTTGTGAAGGTATCTCTTCGTGTCGCTACACGTGTTTTTCTGTCTATCAGATGAGTTTAGCAACGTTTCGTTATTGTGGGCGAAAAGAAACTTTCACAAAATTGTTGATGGAACATCTCGTCAACAAGCAGTTATTT
>OZ022239.1:17267185-17284685 GCA_963978895.1 Erpobdella octoculata
GATTGAATTAGTAAGGTCACCACTGTAAATGTTAGTTCTTATTGTTTCTTCTTGGTCTTTTTACTATAATGATAAAATTGGCTTGTAAGTCGTTGGTTCAATTGTCTAATTTGAAGTTACGAAAGTATTACTACGCAATCATTATATTAATTATTTCCATATTAAATAGGTCAGCTGCTAATAATGATGCTGATGATGTAAATTATTTAATAATCGGCTGTTACTTCAGAGTCATTAACACATTTCATGTGTCCGATTTTTGTTATTAATGAATTTAAATTCTTATTAAGTAGAATAAATTCTTAAAAATTCACATTAAATTATGTAGAACTTCAAAACTTTTTTCAGGCACAACTTGTGAGTTGGACTGGATGACACCGTGTTGAAAAGTTCACATCACGTCAACAAGCCAACAAAAACGTCACTCATCTGGACTTCAGTTCGTCAAAAAGTTTTAGAAATAAAAAATATATTAGAAACTGGTCGCATAGGAAGGAAATGTTCAGTCACATTGAAATGAAATGCGAACATCATATGTCACAGGAGTTCAACTCTGTGTAGCCATCAAGCGCCAACCACTTCGTTTCGCTGTTGTGCACAGCAAAGTACTGCAAGCAACTGCACTTTAAAACTTTAAATTAGGTGTTTTTAAGGAGTTAAAAAAAACAAAGTTTCGTATCTCAAATTTGATATCATCGCAACCGATCAGTTTGGATTTCAACAAGGTCCCGAGAAATTTGTGAGTTTATTTTACTTGAATAAATCAGATTTAAATATCATTCTTGGCCAAATTTTTGACGTTCTGAGTTGGTTTGTATGTGTATGTGTGTGCGTAAGTATGTGTAACTACTGTGTGTGTGTGTGCGTATGTATGGAACAAACTTTGGCTTGCACTTTTGTGCTGTCACGCGAACATGTGAGGAGCGTAAGATCACGGACAATTGATTTCCAAAGAACAGGTTCGCATTCGGAGAAGTGTTTCACGAATTGTCGTTAAACCTCTTTTAAGATATATTTCATGAAATAAGAAGAAAATATTAATTTAAAAAAGAAAAGAAAATTAAATTTGAAATTTTCCAGAACAGTATTGATTTTCACTTTTCTTCCACATCTGTAACGCGATTGGTCAACTGAATAAAATTATTGAATAAATTGAACATGCACTGTATGTAGTTTGTATGAAATGAGGTTTGTATGTGGCTTGTATGTGGCTTGCTTGTGGCTTGTATGTGGTTTGAACCAATTTTTAATATTATATTATGACATTTATTTATTCCTTTCAAGACTTTTTCAAGCAATTCATAAAATCTCTTTTTGGATAAAAATGGCTACCCAAAAAATAATATACATTAAATACATACATACACACACACACACACATACACACATACATACATACATACATACATATATATATATATATATATATATATATATATATATATAAATTAGCATTCCTCTTTTCGCCACTCGGACCAACTTTGTTTATCTTTAAGTTAATTCAGCTGCTATGGAATGCTAAATTGATAATAATAGAGTTTAAAGAAATGTGTTGTTGTATTTATGCCTAAACATTGAGTTTCATATGTATATAAATAAGGGTGTATAGTGTATATACTTATAAGTTGTGTTGTATGTGCATATAAATTGTAGAATGCATGCAAATAAAATTGTAAAAGGATTTGTTTGCACTGGACGGGATTTAAACACTTGCAGTAGCTTTCCTAGTTATATGTGTTATAATGTTATATAAGAAAAAAGGGTCCAGATTTTTATGTTATGCGTGTGTGTGTGTGTCTGTGTGTGAGAGAGAAAAAAAGTGTCTAGATTTTTAAATAGACAACAATATATCATTGAGGTATTTTTTAGATAATAGGTTTTTTTTAATATAGGACTGGGGATGTCAAAAGCCTGTGGGATATGTTTGAGGATTGAGGGTGGGAGAATTGGAGGGTTGGGCGAATGACTCTATGAAAAATTATACTCCTTTAAATCAATACACTGAGCTAGGACGTATGTGTTATTAAGATTAACCCTGAAGAAGCAAATTAGATATTCCTTTTTCTCCTTCTAAAAAGCTGATAACCGGGAGGAGGGTTTTTTCTAAATATTTTGAAAACTTTTTCTCCTGCCGAACAAGGTGATTGTTGGGGAGGAGTAGTTGTGCAGTCGTAGTTATTTTTCTAAAAATTTATGTATTTTCATTTTTAAAAAACTGGGCATTCTACCCAAAAAATATTTTTATTGATTCATTCTCCATACCGCACCCCCTAGATATGTTCCTGTACTTTTAGATTTTTTTGTATGAATTAAAAGATGTACGGATTAAAGATTATTGTGTACAAATAAATGATTCTAGTGTACAAGTTAGAGAATAAATGATTCTAGTGTACAAGTTAGAGAATAAATGATTCTAGTGTACAAGTTAAAGATTTTAAGTTTTCAGATGAGGTGAAGGTGACTGGTCACGTGAGACAACTTACAGTACTTCAAGGCGACAGAGAATAAATTTGATTTATGTAAAAAATCGTTCCTATTTCCCTGTATTGTAAACACGCAGAGTACGCGGGTGATCCACCATAGAAATTATAGTAAACAAAAACAATAAAAAAAAGAGATTTATATTCTTTCATTGTTGTGGGTCATTGTACAAGCAACAATGCTCTTGAATCCTCTCCAAACAAGTTGATAGAGTTTAACTTTTCCATGTATGGAAAAAAGTGATTTTTGTTAGGTCGATGTAGTATCATTATATAGGATTATTTTAATGGATAACATCGCCCAGGTACAAGCGTTTGCGGTTCACACACACACACACACACACACACACACACACACACACACACACACACACACACACACACACACACACACACACACACACACACACACACACACACACACACACACACACACACACACACACACACACACACACACACACACACACACACACACACACACACATATATATATATATATATATATATATATATATATATATATATATATATATATATATATATATATATATATGTGTGTGTGTGTGTATGTGTGTGTGTGTGTGTACACATCCTTGCCTTGTGTTAATCGATTGAAATTTCTTCATGACTTTGTACTACGGATGTGACGTACAGTGTTTGTACAACAAGAGAGAAACATACCTCGTGTGTACGACTGTGCACATACACATATAAACACGCGCACATGCTTGGAGTGCACACTTGAAACTCAACAATTAAGAAAACAATCGTAATGGTTGGACGCAGGTAGGCGGCCTTCAGTAGTGTGTGTATATGAATTGCTTGTTAGCCTAGCGCCATATTGTGGAATCGTGTATGTCCGTGTGCCACACTGTCGTTGTATTTGTACATTTTATTCGTGTTTCTATTGTCGGATATTTATTAAGTTTTATATTTCATGTGTTTTATATGTGTTTAAGTTTTATATTTCATGTGTTTTATATGTGTTCAAGTTTTATATTTCATGTGTTTTATATGTGTTTAAGTTTTATATTTTATTTGTTTTGTAGTTGAAGTTTTTTACTTTATGTGTTTTGCTGTTGTATATTTATATTTCTTAAACGATACACAATATATTCTATGTGTTTTGTTGTTTACATTTAATATTTCATTTGTCATAAAGTCGATGTTGTTATTGTATGATAATTTCTCATGTGCTCTTCTACGCTAATGTCGTTAGTTTATGTGTGGGACGCATGGCGAACAGTGCGCAGCAACAACAACAACATTAATAAATAACATCAACACAACTAAAGTGTGCAGTTAATTGTTGCACGCAAGGCACAAATAGCTGTTTTCAGTGTTTTCCTCTTGTACGCTAAAATACTCCACAACGTGTCTCAGATATAATTGCTTTTTAGAGCTTGGGCTTTTAATAATACTAATAAGCCAATCTCATCAGTCAGTTTATAACAAATATAATTAAAAATTCAGCTTAGTGAATGGTTTGTTATTTCAATTATTGATGTTAGGCTTTAGTGGAAATATACTCATTAGATTCTTATTGAACTTGTTTGTGTATTGTTATTGTTGTGTGTGTTGATCAACTTGTTGGTGCGTGAATATTTTTTTCTTGATTATTTATTCAATGATAAAATGTTATTGTTTGTTAATTTTTCAGAAAACATAAAATGAAACGGAATTGGATTTACTAAAATTAAAAAAAAATTAAATTAGTTTCGTGTCTGAATAAAAAGAACGTTCTTATAAAAAATCAACAGAGAAATTATTCCGTATTGATTCAGGCGTGTGCGTATGCTCTTATGTGCGTGCGTGCGTGCAAACTTCTGTGCGAGCGTTAAACACTCGATTCAACAATGATCCATATTGTTCTTTTGGGAGGCAATGAACGCGCTCTGTCTGTGCGTGTGCATGCACATCCGTGTTGGCACTCTACCTAGTTTGTGCTCGTGTGCGTGAAGACGTACGTGACGTCTTATTGTACTAAGGGTTATGTGTAAGTTGTCCTTGTACGTACGTGAACTTGTACATGAGCTAGTACGTAAAATTCTACATAAGTCAGTACACGAAATTGTACATAAGTTAGTGCGTTAAATTGTTCATGAGCGGCTGGTGCGTGAGATTGTACGCTTATTCTTGTACGTGAGGTTCACTGAGCAGAGTTTCTGTGCACGTGTTTTCACCTCATGTAGAGTGTAGGTGAAGTTGTATCATATGAGATGTTGTTACGTACGTGTACTTAATGTACTGTACTTGAAGCGTGGATGTGAATTAATTGGTGTACGTGACGTTGTACGTGATCCGGATGAGCGGCTCATATCGTCGGCAGAAATGATTGTTGGAAATTTCTACTCCACGAATCCTTCGATTGTTCTATAAATTTTTCGGTCTTTAAATGCATAACTGGTTTGTTTTTCGTCATTCTCGTGTATTTTTGTTCCTTTGAATAATTTGTGTTTTGATAATTTTTTATTTCTTTGTTGTTCTTGAGAGTGTTTTTTATACTTCCGGGAATTTCGCAGTGAAACTCGTCAGTTGTCTTCTCCATGCGAAATGCGATTCTTACATATGCAGTATGCAGTTAGTTATGTATGCAGTTATGCACTCAACTATCCAGTAAACAAACAATAAACAAAAAACATTCGAGAATGACAATCGCCAGCTCGCTTCTCGTCTAGACGCATGTGAACAAACATTCAATTACGCACAAACAAGCAGGCACACATACACACACAAAAGTAGTCACATAGAAACACGGAGAAGTAGATATACAAATACCAGTGCATGCACACGCACACATGATAGATTGATTCTCATTGATTCGATTGGATTGATTTTTTGCTGCAGGCTACCTATAATACAGGTGTGCCACACCTTGGTGCATCAGAAGTTTAACACTCTAAGCGTTGAGTGCTTAATGAGATCTCTCATATGAAATCAAGTATTTTCTCCGCAGTATTAAAAACATCTCTAATAACTAACTGCTATGTGAATAAATGAGTAAATGTAATAATGGGACAACTCAGTTTTTTTCATTCAATCTTCTTTAAAAGGCAAACTTTTATTGGCATTTTTTATAATCAAAATGGTAATGTTTTAAGAAATACACAAATTAAATTACATTATATTCACAATGATCGTCATCATAATCATCATCATCACCATCACCATGGTCACGATGATCTCCCCAACGCCACATGATCTAACTTTTTTTCAGTTTAATAAACCACCTGACACACACAGGACAGACACACAAACGTACTCACAAAAACAAATAACAAAAGTTCAAAGGACAACAGAGACCCTCCTGCCCCTCAAGTAGTCTTATTAATATTATTTTGCATGCCATCTTGCACTAACAAACAGGCTAACATCTCAAATCAACTTTTCAGATGTTAGTCTGAAACTTCACTGCTCTTTGATGAAAGTCATTCACACCTTTGAAAAATTTTTTAGTTTTTAATTATTAATTTCTTCTGCGTGATTTTTTTATGTCACCACCTCCACAAATCGCAAGCAACTTCGTCACCCTAGCGGATTTTCAAAATCACCAACGGGTCTTTCTTCGCATTTACCTGGATTGCATTAGCAGAAAGTATACTCGTCTGTATGCCTGCCTGTCTGCCTGCATGTCTGCCTGCATGTCTGTACGATGACAATATTCTCGACGACTAATTTTAATCATTTAACGTTTCGTCACCATTGTTCTTCTTATACTCACCGCCATCACTATCCATAAACTTCCACACATTTGCACACATACACACACATACATACATACATACATACCAAACATACATACAACATACATCGCATCATATTTCATTATTTACCTCTTGGATCGTCAACACATTCTAAATTTGTGAAAACAAAATAAAAATATTAAAACATTTATCCAATAAATTTGCTACAGATGGGCCTGTTCATGTAAAAACCTGAAAACAACTGAGTACCAAGCTTATTTGAAAGTTTCTTCACAAAATCTTCTATTATCCATAGCCACAATTTATGAATAATGAACAATTTTCCCACAACTACCAAAATGTTTAGGTCTTCAACATTATTCTACTATTCCAGTTTCAATAAGATCTTTGAAGACATTATCTTTGTTCAAGAACGATTACAAGACTCATTTGATCAACATCTAAATTTGTTTGTTCTTTTTTTAAGAAAAAGAGTAGTTTATTTTAATTTGTGTCGTTTATTTTAATTTTTTGGCAGTCAAAAAAGCGGAAAAATGATTTCCTTAGGACTGTCCAATTTTTCACAATATAATTGTTTGTGTGTAATTTATTTTTACTGTGTTCAATCAATGTGTTCAATAAACACAAAATGGTTTTAAAGTACTGGAAGAACTTTCCGTTGCTGAGTAGAGGCGGGAACTAAGAAAACTGGACCTGAACATTAAAGGAGGACAGCCTCCAGAAGGCATTGGAGAGAAATGATTTTAACCCAGAAGAATACGAGTTTGATACCAACGATGAATCAACAAACTTTTTGGATAGCGGAAATGAGATAGGAAAACAAAACAGCACAATGGAAGACGAGATAAGAAGACAAAGCAGCACAAGAGAATACGAGAGTTACATAATTTCTTGTCGGTCAGGTGTGCCCTAAAGACGGAGTAGCAGCGGCTGAGGTAGCAATGCTGCCAGTGAACAGCAAACAAATGAATGGAAACAAGGGGGATTCTCTGGTAGTGGTTTGCCTGAGTGTTGTTTAGATGGCAAGGTTCTTGAGAGTCTGGTCGCAGAGACGGTTGAGGCAGTAGTGGACACGGTTCTGGACCAGCGTGTTGCTGGTGAAGAAAATGTTGTGGGTTGCTGCGGCGAAACCCAGTTTGAACTGGAGTCTACCAGCTGTGTCTCAGAACATGTGAATGATAACGGCCGGACAGACTGCACAGATCAGGTGGAGCATGACGAAAACAAATAAAGGAGACTTGATCCAGTTTTATGGCGGGTTGCCGCCAAGGTGGGTCCTGTAGCTGAGTGTGGTTGGACTCTCTCGGATCCTTGAAAAAAAAAACAAAATTGCTGCAGCAAGTGCTTTCTGGAGAGGCGGGGTGTGTTGGAAGGCTACCAACAATTTTGTAAGCAGATTGTTGAGGAGTTGTGTCGAGGTGATGCTTGTTCAGTTGATGGGGAGGCATGCGTCAAAAGCAGAGTTTGTCTGCGGAGTTGCGATGAAGACGGTTTGCCTGAAGTGGTTGAAGTCATTGATGATCCGAGTTTGAGCGAGGAACTTATCCGAGGTTTTTAAGAGCCATGGGCTGATCAGCAGAGAGCCATGTCAAGAAAGTGATGTAGTAGCACAAGTTCAGTGCGTGTAATAAAGCTGTCAGAGTAGTCCTGTTTTCAGCGACTATGTCAGACGACAAACTCGCAGTAACAATGAGATTTATGGAGAAGCCTGTGAACGTTCTTGAAAAGAAAGAGGAGATCTCGCTTGAACAAAATCTGACAGTTTTGTGTGAACGTTAATGTTGTGTTCAAAAGCTTAGAAAGCGTTAGAAAATTGAAGATTGAATGTGCTGTACAGTTGTGAACTCGATCGCAAGATCACATAAGCTCCAGAAGGACTGGTAAAGATTGCGTCTGACTGTTAATGTAATAATTCACCATGGCGTTCACAGACTGCGGTCAAAGCCGCGAGTGAAAACGAAGGTTCTTTGTATTCATCGCCCTACCGAATACTCCGAAGGTGACAGAGCTGTTCGGAACTAACAGGATTAAGGATGTAATGTCATATTTTTATCTTTAAAATTAATACCTTATTCATGTTAATACAGATGTCAGCAAATAACTGAATTATTTGAATAAGAAAAAAGTAAATTCTTAAAGAATTTCAGTATATATATTTTCATAAAACTAATATATATATATATATATATATATATATATATATATATATATATATATATATATATATATATATATATATATATACATATATATATATATATATATATATATATATATATATATATATACATATATATATATATATATATATATATATATATATATTTATATATATATATATATATATATATATATATATATATATATATATATATATATATATATATATATATCAATGATAAAAAAATTGTATTTAATAACTACTGAATACTAATAGAAATATCTTCGATAATATAGTAGCTATACGACTAATTACGTGACAGAATCAGTGAGTGAGTGAGTGACGGGGGCTACTATATTATATATATATATATATATATATATATATATATATATATTACGATATCACCAAATCGTATACCGGGCTCAATAGAATGGTTTTGCAGTTTTATTGGAATATAATAAATGAAGCTTTGTTAAGGCTATTTATACCTTTTAATCTCCTAATAATAATAATTAATTAATGTCCCTAATAAATTTTCTGAATCCGTTAAGGTTTATCAATAGGAAGTTGATCATCTAACCAGTGATTTTATATGATTACCCCCTTCTTAATTCTGTTCGTCCCGAGAAATGCGACTTGGCCATGAACACCAAAATACCTTGATCTTTACTCGTGGCTTTGACCGCAATTCGCAAACAACATGGTCAAGTCCCTTGACCGTTTGATGCAGTTTATTCCAGTCCTTCTTTGGCTCATCAACAGAGTCTTTCTTTGGCTCATCGTCGCCATATCTGCATGGTTCATCACAGCCTTTTTTGCATGCCTTGTCCTGAACATCTTTGCACGGTTTATCGGAACTGTCTGCTTTTTCTTCTTCCTTCACATATTTTAGATCTTTCTCAAGAAATTCTTCAAAAGGTTTTTCGAAAACACGTTCCATAAATCCAATAAATCCCTTCATCAAACTGTTATTTGATTTTACAATGATTCTTAGTCTCTCTGATCTAGAATCCTCTGTGGATTCATCTGATATATAAATATATACATGCATACATACATACATACATACATACATACATACATACATACATACATACATACATACATACATTCACTGCCCTACTGAAGCGAAAGGAAGCAAGTCCATGAAACGTGATTTCGTAATAAACGTAAAACAAATCTAGGTTTTACCAGTAGTTCTGGGTAGGTATGTGCCGGATAATATTTCACCGGATACCGGATACAGGGTAGCATCCGGATAATAGAACTCCCGGATACCAGATACCGAATCCGGATTTCGGATGCTGGATACCGAATATTTTTAAAACATTATTAATTATACAAATTGAAAAAGCTGATTGAAACTTAAAGGTTTTAATTTAAGTTCAAGTTTTAACTTTAAAAGTAATGAGTAATAACAGATTATATGAAAAGATTTAAACAAGTTGCAACTAAGTCTACAATAAAGTACAAATGCAAAGTAACATTCAAATTATTTGCTAACTATCCTAGCTGATTAACATTATTAGTTGCTCAGTTTTTATTTGGCAAGAGATAGCAACGAGTGTCACTCAACACATTTCCTGCACAGCTAAAAAAGCGTTCACTGTCAACACTTTCGGCGCTAGAAACTTTTCAGCCAACATATATTAAAATTATTATTTTTTATATTTTACCGGATATAAACTGCCGGATACCGTATAGCATCCGGATAGCCGATATCCGGATCAACCGGTTATCCGGCACATCCCTAGTTCTGGGACATGATTCCTTTTGTCATGGGTTATACTGAGAAACTATGCAGAGTAAAACCAATTCGTTTATACCCTAATGTAGGTCTTGCTTTCTAATTTTGAACAGACAATTAATCTAATTTTATGCCAAAAGTAGACTTGCTTCCTTTTGCCATGACGGGGCAGTGCATACATACATGCATGCATACATGCATATATACATACATACATACATACATACATACATACATACATACATACATACATACATACATACATACATAAACACACACACATACATACAGTAGCGGATCTAAGGAGGGGAGCCGTATACTTTAACTTTAATTTTTCTGAGAAAATTAGAAATATAAGAACGGGAGATGCCTTTAAAAGACTTAAAAGCCAGTAGTAAGTGAAAACAAGTTCAATTTGAGGAAAAAGTTTCTTAAATAATGTAAAACTACCTTTTTCGACCAAATTTAGAAGCAAATTTGACTACTTTTTAGAGACATTACAAAATTTTTAGCACCCGGCTTTTGTTTTCCAGCGGTGTTTGTTGGTCTAAGATCAGATGTTCGCCCCCCCCGCCATTTCCGCCGTTTTTAGCCCGCCACCGCCAAAGAAAGAAAGTGACATAGAGAAAGAGAGAGAGAGAGAGAGAGAGAGAGAGAGAGAGAGAGAGAGAGAGAGAGAGAGAGAGAGAGAGAGAGAGAGAGAGAGAGAGAGAGGGAGGGAAGGAGAGAGGGAGGGAGGGAGAAAGAGATGTAACACTTTCTGGAGAAGACGCATGGATTGATATTTAATTGCTAGCCTCAATTACAAGCAGGAATGACGATGTGGAAGGAAGGTGTTGTATCTTTAAATGGAATGAATTGAATCAAGATTGCTGTATCGCACTGGTACGTACGAACCCCCTTCTCTCCCCGATCGGTCTATATTTTAAGCTTCCTTTTCACGTACCTCTTATTACGGCAGATAAAAAAACAGACTTTAACAAATTTAATCTTTAGAGTAAAAAAATTATTGGGAAAAATGAAATAAAGTCAAGTAATTATCATGACCCGTAGCACATTCACATAATTTTAAGTTTCCATTTTTAACTCCTGGATGTTTAAGCCATTAAAATATAATTAAAACGTATTATTAATTATAAATATTATACACGTTTTTTTCGTTTTATCGTTCGAATAAAAAGGTTCCTTCATTAGCAAGCGATTTGAAAATTTAATTAAGGAGGAAAGGGATGCACTTGTATTGTATTGTAATGTACTGTAATGTATTTCAGTGTATTTAAATGTACTGTAATGTATTTCAGAGTATTTCAGTATATTATAATTATTACTAGAGATAGTCCGTCGAAAATAACGGATTTTTAAAATCGTTTTGCGATTAGTTACAATAGCAGTGGCCAGTAGTTGTAGTAGTAGTAGTAGTAGTAGTAGTAGTAGTAGTAGTAGTAGTAGTAGTAGTAGTAGTAGTAGCAGTGATGGGCACCAACTACTTCAATTGTAGTTACAACTACATGCCAACTACCTCATGACAGAAGTAGTTATAACTACATGTTAACTACTTTAGAAGAGAGGTAGTTATAACTAGTTTGTTAACTACTACTAAAGTAGTTAACTACTTTCCAACTACTTTTTAACTACTCGTATATTTATAAAACATGTACTGTAAGATATAAAAACACAACAACAAAAAATAAATTTGCATTTAATAATTTTTTTTTAAAGAATAATAATGATTGTTAACTAAATATAATAAAAACAAAGTATTTTTAAGCAAATATAATAAAAACAAAGTATTTTTAAACAAATATAATAAAAACAAAGTATTTTTAAGCAAATATAATAAAAACAAAGTATTTTTAAGCAAATTTTAGAAAAACAAAGTGTTTATTGATACATAAAGGTTGAATGACAAAGTTCAAAATTTGTTAAAACTGGAACGGCTTTTCAGAAAAACCATACGGTCAAATAAAGTGTCACTCATTTTGCACCTTCGAGGTGTCAAAATCATACCAGCCATGCTTGGAAGAGTAGAATTGGCTTTTATGAAAGCTCATTCTACAAATGGATAATCCTTCAGTGATTGAACATTCGATGCTTTAGATTATATTTTTAAATTATCTGGCTTTTTAATAATTTTGTTACAGCGCTAAGTCAAAGTAGTTAGACTAGTTATAACTACCTAACTAGATCATAAAAGTAGTTATAACTACATGGCAACTACTCAAAAACAAAAGTAGTTATAACTACCATGTAACTACTATAAATGTAGTTATAACTACAGTAGTTACAACTACAGTAGTTAAAGTGCCCATCACTGAGTAGTAGTAGTAGTAGTAGTAGTAGTAGTAGTAGTAGTAGTAGTAGTAGTAGTAGTAGTAGTAGTAGTCGTAGTAGTAGTAGCAGTAGCAGTAACAGTAGCAGTAGCAGTAACAGTAGCAGTAGCTGTAGTAGATGATGATGAAGAAGAAGAAGATGAGAGTGTTTTCTTCATCTGGTACAATAAAAACATTGGTGGAAATTTATGGAGCACTCATGTTGTTCCGTGCATTCTTTCGCTTATATTTATAGAATCTCAGTTCTTACTAACTTACTTACAAGGTTGTTTTCAATGTCCACATTGACTGCTTCTTACGGTTCGGACACTGAACAGTTGAAACATGCTGGTGCTTATATTCATATTCTCTGACATGGGTATTCGAAATTTGTCTGTACAACGTTTTTTTGAGAAAAAGTTCTACGTTATGAAGTTGAACTGCTGCAGACGTGCAAGTTTATAGCGCGTACGCTTAATGTGGAAATATTCAGCTCGGCATTCCAGCATCTCACGATGTCTCTTCCACATTAAGTCTGAAAAATTCATCAACATTAAATGTGAGTACTGACTGGCTTGGCTCAAAAAATTACGTCACAATCCCCCCTCCCCCTTCCGAATCTGCTGCACTTAATTGAAAGATGTATAATTACATTGATAAGAAATCAACTCACAAGTGCGATATCATAGCTGCATTGCTATCAACTTGCATCAATTACATGACAACATTTAATGGCAATAAATTGTTCACGTATTTTTCGTTGCTTGGTGTCTCACCCTCTCCCATCCTCTTCTCCCTATCATCCACCTCTTTCTTCTTTCCCTGTCTCAATTTACGTCGCTTGTTTGGATTCACGCTTCGCTGATCGTTTCCAAGGAGGTATTCCACGAAGAAGTATTATGATTTCCCCACAACCAGGTGTGTCTGCCGTGTCTTCCATCTACCTGGCCGAACCTTTGAAACGCTTCGGTAACTTTCGTGAATTGTTCTCCAGAAGGTGTCACCGAAAGATGGCAGAAGAAAGTCGCAGACAGTCTAGCGACAGAGAAAGCCTATGTGTTTGTTTCTTTCCCATTCTGTCTTTATTTTCGTATACGTACCTGTTAGAGACAGTAGCTTACTGTACCTGTACCGATCTGTTATAATAACCTATAAAATGTGTAATGTAAATCATTCGACGGCTTTTTCCAGCAAGGGATTTTTTGCTTTGCCGCTTTATTATCCATTTGCATTGTCTAAAGTTGCCGTGTATTCACCGCAATGAATTGCAGTTTTAAGTATCTTTCTTTTTTGTTGTCTCCTTTGTTTTTTTTTGTTCGATTTGCCACTTTCAAAGCGACGTGGCGTGTTTTAACGTTTGAAACTCCGAACATGTTTTGAAGAAAAAATGCTTGAAATTTAAACGTTTCCACTTCCACTAACTTTCCGGTTCGCAGAGGCTTGCGTTGTTGAAAGCTGCGTTGTTGAAAGGTCCGTTGTGCGATGATTGATGAACGTCGAAGTCATCAGGTGGATGCGCTGAACATGAAAAATAGCTGGAATGACATTCGCATGCTCTTGTGTCCCCATTCATAAACTTTATTTCTACCTGTTAGTTCTGCTTCTTCCACCGACCGACCCTTTACCTCTTAGGTCTGTTATTACCCACCAGCATCTTTCCTTTGTGTCCTCGATATTTTTGCAGGAGAGCTTTCTCATTATGCTTCTGTTTGGTAAAAGATTAAAAACCATCTTTCTAGAGTCTATGCTCAACTCATGTTGTTATATTTTTACAGACACCATTTTTATAGTCTGCATATCAACCACAACAAGTCTGTCAAATAATTTAGTGTAATACATTCGTTTTCATCACACCCTCAGTTAGTAAATTAGTATATCCATACATCATGCCAAGATTTATACATCTTGCATTAACTAAAACAACCGGTTCTGACACACGCTCGCTTATCATATCTTTTTCAGACAGAACGTCGCAGTAGAAAATAAGTCAGATTGTTTGAACTCGTTTTCGCTTCTTTTTATCGAAACGTTGAAACTTGAGGGCTTATGGAATAATGTAATAATTGATCGTGGTACTGTATTCGTTACTATAAGGGTATTGTACGTTTTATTAGTAGTACTGTACACGTTACTCCCACGGTATTGGGGTACTAAACCGTGTACACATTACTAAAGCTGTATTGTGGTACTGTGCACGTTAATGATATAATGTGTTGTAGTACTGTACAAGTTTCTATCCACGGTATTGTGCTACTGTCAGTGTTTCATCAAGTCCCCTTGATTTTGGGGGAGGGAAAGAATTTGAAATTTGTGGAGGGGTAAGGTGATCGATAGCGCTGATATTTCTAATAAGCCTTTAAAAATTTTATTACAAAAAGTTTTAAATTATGTGTGTTTAGTTATACAAGAGAGGGGCCTGATTCATCACAGAGGTGTACAAAATAGTGGACTTGAGTTACTATCACGGTATTGTGGTACTGCACATGTTACCATCACGGTATTGTGGTAATGTACACTTTACTACCACGGTATTGTGGTACTGTACGCGTTACTAATGTTTGCAATTATGGCACCGTTTTCCATAATTAAGGCACATGTTTTTTGTGTTTGTGTGTTTGTTTCTCTGTTTCAAATAATTCCATCTGGCTGGATGAATGGATACTTTCAGTGCGGTAGAGTACTGAAAAACTGAAAACCGTCAAATGTTGATTCTTTGAATAATTCCGCCATCTACATGGTCGTCGAGACGATGCTGCATTTGTAAATTGAAATGAAACGAGAATCGGGAAGGTAATTTATTCACGGAGCGGCTGAGCGGTACAAAAAGATTTTTCTATCGGCGCGGTTTTTTTGCGTTGTTAAACAAATGGTGAATAATTAATTTCAACGAGCTACAACTCAATACGGCTAACTCGATTCAATTATTCTACACGGTCGCCATTCTTCTGAATTAAAATACTCCAAAGCGCTTCCGTACTAATTTATAAAACACCTTTCCCTACCGCCTTGTTGCACTGACGTTTTAGAACTCGAAATTAAAACGGACTGAATTCGTTATAATAAATAATAATAATAATAATATTACTAATATTGTTATCATCATTATCATCATCACCATCATTATCATTATCATCATCAATAAGTAGGATTTATGAAAAAAGAGACCCTGACTTGACTGGCAAGCTCTTTAAATTTTGTACCTGGACTGATGAATTCAAATTTAATCGTTCCGCAATGTTTTTTTTTCAGAGTCGTTTTTAATGCAGTTAAAAATGTCGGTAATTGCTCGTGCTGTAGTATATTTGGGAATGACTCATGGAAAGGCTAAAATTAGCAACACTCCACTTGAATCTTTGGCACGCAAAGTTCACGAGCTGGCGATAAAATGCGAATCAATATATCTGGAAGTTGACGACGATGGCTGTGAAAAGTGAAAAGGCCATTTTCAGAAGTTAATGCAAGAATCAACTGTAAGGCTCTGGAGTTCAGATGACAGGAAAAGCGCGAATAAGGAAGAATCATGCCGTCGAATTCGATTGTTTAGCCACGAGAGTTATTATTGTTCTGTGGCGACGACGATGCATTATTGGCGTCATTGTGTGTCATAACAGTCAAGTGAGGCGAGAATCATTCAACCGAATGCAATCGTCATTGGTGTCGAATTCTTACTTAGTGATGATGCTTTTTATATAATAAAGACGCGTTGGTCGTCTTCATTTCCAGTAAACTCAATGTCTGATCAAGACTTTTTTGTCTATTAACATTTTAGTTTTTCAGACTTACGCTTAAACTATATTTTGTGTACTTGAATCCATCTCAGTGTTTAAGCAATTTTTTCAACTTTAAGCTCCTTTTCTATTCTAAGTCACGGATTCGAGCGTTTATAACTTTGGCGCCATCTCAATTTGAAGAGAAGGAAAAGAAAGAGATGGACGACGGAAGTTTAAAATGCGTGTTGAACTAACAAGCTCTTTATATTACCAGGTAACTTCGGGTTATTTGGTACTTTCACTTATTTCTTTGCAAACGACTCTGTGTAATTAAGCCTCCGACAAACTTTGTCTAGTCGACCAACCCGCCAACAATATATATATATATATATATATATATATATATATATATATATATATATATATATATATATATATATATATATATATATATATATATATATAATTATACTAGTTTATAGTCCTTTACAATATATATTTAAAACTCCCATTATATTTATTGTTTTTTAAACTATAAAACATCCACCCTACCACTTCCACACATCACTGTAGTAATTTTTATACTACTTTCGAATTTTTAACGCTTCTTTGCTAATTAATAATATTAAATCAATAATTAATTGTGAGTTAAATGAAATACATTTTTTTTAAATAAATATTTGTTATAATAATAGTTTGGCAAGTCTGTAGTGGTTTTAGTGTTATTGTTGCTCGAGACTGATGATTTTGTACGCTCAGACAAGTTGGCTTATCTAAAGAAGCAGTTCTTATCGAGTGGCATTCATTTGAAATTCTCCACTTCAGAAAGAAAGAAAGAAAGGAAGTAAGGTGTGTCAAACTGATTATTATCGAAAACAAGATCCCTGCTCACTCACACTCAACAATAAAAACGGACGTCCCTTACGCGTTATCTTTGGTCTATACGCGATCTTTTATGCGCCTTCGACTCGACGCTTAAAGCCCGCCATGATTTATTGAATTGTACTTTAATGTTTTTTCTATCTCTTTTTTCCTCTTTATAAACACGTCCATTGCTCTTTTTGTGGCTTTCTCTCTCTCTCTCTGCCCATCTTTCTTTCCTCTCTGAACCTTTAATCATAAGCTCCTGATCAATCTAGCAGACGTCATGAAGGTTTGTTTATTCGACAATACATCCACATTTGCATTCACACTCGCATCCACGATCCACATTCGCATCCATATTCACATCCACATTCGAATCCACATTCGTGTCCACATTCACCTCAACATTCGCATACGATTCTCTTCTTCTTCTTCCTCGAGCAACAACCAGCCTCTTGAGATCTGGACGGTACAAAGCAGTTCATCATTTCAACTTTAAATGTAATTACGGGGCAACTG
>OZ022239.1:17289685-17464685 GCA_963978895.1 Erpobdella octoculata
AGCGTCTGCTTTGTTCGAACAAACATAAAAAGTAACTTTATTTACGAATGTTTTAGGATTGTTTTCCTACATTAGATGATTCATGTATGTATGTGTGTTTGTGTCTGTGCGTGCGTGTGTGCGAGTAGGTAATATGAATGCATGTATGTATGTATGCATGTATGTAAAAATGTGTGTATGTGTCTGTAAGGTGAAATGAAGACCAACAAAGACGCTTAAACATTTTTCAATTTCACTAATAAGCAATGTCGGAGAGATGCTCCTTCCTAACCGACGCACTTGTGTTTAACGCGTTCGATGAGTGCAGTAAGTTTTGTTTTTCGAACGAAATTGTGGTTCGTTCGAATTTGCTTTTTGCAGTTTTTTTAAATTTTATATAATTACGAATTTACACAGCGGTCGTTTGAGTAATTTTTCGTCTCTCTTTTCAATAAATTACTCAAAAAGTTAGTTGAAACGTCGTTGTCATCGACAGGTTCGTGTTCCTCTACGACCTGCCCAATCATTCATCCATCCATCAATCACTTCACTGCTCAAACAAAGATCAATCAATCAATTCGGTTAACCGAGGTGCCAAGTCAAGCTGCTGCTTGGCTTGTTAATGATGTCAATGCCGGACGCTCGGATCGCTGCAGTTTCAAACGTGAGAAGTTTTTAAGCTGCCACGATTTGTACAAGCCATGCATCATCATCGTCATAGCTTTAGCGATGCGTAACATTTAATCGTTTCCTTCTTTCTTCCGTATATTTCTATAAATAAAAATAAAAAGAGTAATGCGTTATTGAGAAGCAGATGTCAAGCGTAAATCACGATCTTGCTTAGATACAATCACAATCTTACTTACATGCTTTCATACAATCACTATCCTGCTTACTTACATACATACAAGCACCATCCAGCTCACTTACATACATACATACAATCACCATCCTGTTTACTTACATACATACAATCACCATCCTGCTTACTTACACACAAATGCACGACGCCTTTTTTTCCTCCTATGCCAGGGTGAACGAATCCTTGTAACACCCAGCAAAAAGTTATGGCCGACTTTATTGCTGCTTCCTTCTTGAATAATCTCCCTCACGCTGACCGGAGCCAACGAGCCGGTCCGGGTGCAGTCGGTGCAGAGTGAGGTCATCGAGGTTGTTTTATTTTTTAGCCATAAATTCAGCGTTATTACAGTGCAAATGGCCAAAACGTGCTTAGGAAAGGCACTAAGCCTTATTTCTTGTTTTGTTCTAAACATGTGAGTCTCTCTTTGATTAACAAAAAAAGATGGAATTATAAAATTTGAAACTTTTTCATCCTTCCGGTTGACATCATTTTCCTGCTTTGAAGTTGGCTGTAAAGATGGAACATCTGCCAAGTATCAAAAAAAATTTGGCAGGATAGTTAGCGATGGTGGAATTAGTTTAATATGGGAAAAAAGTTTTTTTTTTAATTCAATTTTTAAACGCAAAGTAGTTAAAAGCTTTTAAATGTGAGTTGATAAGATGTGTGTGTTGTGTCTGATGCGTTCGCTTGCCAGCCGACAAGGAGCTATGCGGCGCATGTCATTCGCTTAAGATGTCTGCCGTTTTATAACGTCTGCTTTCACTGCTGTTTCATGACCCCCAAGAGTCTAACCGTTTTTAACGTGCAAAGTCCGGAACCGCGAGGACATTTTTTAGCACCTGAACTTTGCAAGTGCACATTTTAGTTCCTTCGTCCCTGAAACACTGGCGGAACACGGCAGCGCTTAAACAAGTCTTGTTTGCCAGCTGTTTGGCGTTGCTTCTAATGCATTCCAGCGTGGTCGCCAGAAAACGGAGTATTGATGATATCAATGGAAAAGTTTTTTCAAATTTACAAATAATTTTCGAAGCGACGTTGCACGGCGCCATTTTCAATTTCTTTAAGTGGCTCGCTCGAGTATTGGCGCTACTCGAAAGAATTTCTCTTGTGTGCTCGATAGCTTAAACCTTCTGGAGCAAATACGGCTAAAACTGGCTAAAATTTGGCTAAATATGTTTTATTTTTTCTTTTCAGAGATTTTATGAACAACATGGCTTGTATGTATTCACAGTACATGGACTCAGCTGATCGTACTATTACACCAATGATATCAGGTGAGACTAAATTCTTTTTAATTACAATTATTTCTTAGGCTTAGAGTTACAAAGATAGTGTTTTGCCATCATTATTACTGCCATCGTCATCATCACCATTATTATTATTATTATTATTATTATTATTATTATTATTATGAAGATGGCTTGTTGAAATGTTGGTTTAGGAAATTATTAATCATTGTTTTCGGTATTATTTCAATTGGTCTTTTGAAGCTAACTAATGATGCACTCCAGGTATGCAGTATTTGTCGTTTATGTTCTACTTTCCGCGCATGCGTACCTCCGTTGATGTTGCAGAGATACAAATATATACCTGGCCACTCATTTCATCTTGATTGCCATGTAATAATTAGATGTTTACATTGGATGTAAACTAATATTTTGAACGCGTCTTCTCCATCCGTTCCACTCAAAATTGATTTTGTTTTACCGCTTTACAAATATTAGTTATAATTGATTAATAACTTTTGCTAATATCCAGATCTGTTTTCAATCCAGATCAGTTTCGGCCAATTTTTTTAATTTAATAATTTTCATATCCTTCGTTTCCTGTTTTAAAGCATTTGTAGGAGCGTTGGTATGATTTATTGTCGATATTTGTTTAACCACCTGAATAGGAAATTTACGGATAATGCAATTCAAATTTTTCTCGGTTCCTCCAGTGCAAAATGCTAATGTCGCTGGTCTTTGTATGTATGTATTTGTGTGTATGTATGTATGTATGTATGTATGTATGTATGTATGTATGTATGTATGTATGTATGTATGTATGTATGTATGTATGTATGTATGTATGTATGTATGTATGTATGTATGTATGTATGTATGTATGTATGTATGTATGTATGTATGTATGTATGTATGTATGTATGTATGTATGTATGTATGTATGTATGTATGTTTGCATGTATGTTTGCGTGTATGTTTGCGTGTGTATGCATGCTTAAATGAATGCTTGTATGTTTATGGGAATGTATATTTTTGGGTGTGTGAGTGCGTGCGTCATATCCATAGATATATGTTTGGCTTTCTGCGTGTGTATATAAGCATGTAACTTATTGGATTTCGCTCAGTGTACCTTTAGTGTGAATGAAATATATTCCATAAGCATTTCTTATGTATCGCTAGTTAAATATTTTCTCTTGAGTTGTGTTTAAACATGCAAGAATTTGCATATAATGTAATTTTATGAATTTTGTTTTAAGACAGTCTGTATCAAGTGGAATGCTTAAACAGTGGGTAGGTGGTAGGGTTGGGTAGGGGGTGGGCTTGTTGATGGGCTGGCAATATAGTTTTGAGGATGTAAAATCGGTGGATGGGTGATTACATTATATGTGTTCCCCCACTTCAAGTAACCCATAACCACAAAACACGTTAGTTTTGGTTGGTAATTATATCGTGTTGGTTTTAGTCTAGTAATTGCTTTCTTTTAAAAAGTTAGGTTGTATTCGTCATCAACATAATCATCATAACCACCATCATCATCACCGTACTCATCATCATCACCATCTTTATCATCATCATCATCATCATCATCATCATCACCATCTTAATCGTCACCATCACTATTGGCATCGTTGTTATCATTATCATCACCACCGTGCTCATCATCATCACCAACGTTATCATCATCATCATTACGACCCACTCGTTTTCATCACTTTTATGGCACCAGCTCCTCTCAGCACTTGGGGTTCAGGCGAGTGCGACACCTTCCCACATATTGAGAAATGTTGTCCTTACAACCCCGCCGGGAACACGGCAGGAGTTGCCTTTCCTTTTCCCTCCTTCAACGCCTCCAGCCTTCTTAATGCCATTGTCTTGATGAAATTGCAATCAACGTTTTTCCTGCGCCATCGAAACTGCAGTTATGCAATGCATGTTTTTAACAAGTAGGGGGGGGAGTGGTACAATTAGTCCAGCGGTCGGTTTTTAGGTTGACTGGATGTAATAATGGGTTTGCCCTTGCAGTCACGTGCTGTCCTGGAGATCATCAGGGCCTAGGAACATTTTATCACGTGGCTTTTCTAGTATCATTATCATATTCCTCTTCATTGTTTTTTTGGCATTTTCATCGTCATCATAGTCATTACATTTCTGATATTTTTCACTCGATTATATATATATATATATATATATATATCAGTCGATGGCTTGACTTGAATAGATTCCGTCATACTGAAAAAAAATTCTTTTATTGCTGCGTATAATGTTTCCGCTTTTCCACTTAAGAATTTAAATGTTAAGAAATATATTTCCGTATTTTAATTTGCTTCACAGTCTCTTCAGTTTGTTTTCATGGACTGGTTCTACTGAACCATCTTATTGGTTATTCAACAAGAAGGTTCAGAGAAAATAATTCTATAATTAATTGTTGGGATTAAAATATTGTTTATTTACGCAAATAGATATTTATTTCTTAATATTAGTGACAAGCCATTCATGTCTTGTATGGTTTCAACCAAACTGAGCAATTTCTATGTTTTTAAATCTTCTAAATTAACTTCGATTGTGTTTGTTTGAGTGAACACTTTGAAATAATAATATAATTTAATTAACCACTCTAGCATCCAATCGAGCTGAAACTTGGAACGTAGATTCCAATAACAATGCATTCTATTCACTTTTAGGGGTCCTCCATTCCCTGGATCGCCTTAATAAGTTTTAGGAATCCTCCAATCGATGGATCGCTTTAATACATTTTTGAAATCCTCAATTTATGTAACCAAACAATTTTATATTAATCAACCAAACGAAAAAGCTATCAGCGAGAAACCGTCTGCTTAAATACCCACGCACGCATAAAAAATTAAAAGTATAAATAAAACTAAAAGTGAACAAAATCTTATTTGATTGAAATCTTTTTTGCGTAAGCAGCAGTTTTTTTTTTATAATAGTTTATTGTCCTTTACACTAGGTATTTTAAGACTCAACTAACAGTATGTCGGAAATACCGAAGTACTTCCTGTCGCGGATCATAATTTGACTCTTTTTTTACACGCTTTTATTAACTTTCACTTGTCCGGATGTCCATGGGATGTCTGCGGACGTTTAGAAACCTGTGAAGATCATTATACAATTAACCAAACTTTACCGGTGGCAAAAAGACAGAAACGAAAACACGGGAGCGAAAGGCCGGGGTGAAAAAACGGGGACGATCTTTCCGCTTCCCGCAAAAACGAGGCGGAATTTTAACATTAAATTTGAAAATGGAATAATGCATTGTCATCGGAAATAGATTTGCATTTAAAAAATCAACTCTGTGGAATTGTAGATCCGTTAGAAGTGCCTTAAAAAGCTTTTGGAAAAAATCAGGCACGGAGGTGTGCATGGGTTGAGTTGACCCATGCATGGGTTGGGTTGGATCTAATTTTTTTGACACATGCGTGGGTTGTGTTGTGTTGGGTTGATAAAAAAAAGTTAAATATAATTGTTGCAAACAAGTAATTATTATTTAAAAAATTAAAAACATGTTTTTGAGACAGAGGAAAAAAATACATAGCTGCATCGTATTGTAAAAATATTAACCCGGCGAACAGTAAGTTAAAGATGTTTATAGTTACGATGACGCTGAAAGTTTCTGTCGTCATATTGATATATGCTTTTTGATTTAATTTATTTTTTTATCTTAAATATAAATTGTGTTTTATTAAACTTTAAATTTTTTAAAGTTGGTCAGGTTTGAAACTTCCAAACTTCCGCGTAATTCCCATGTACATCACATGGACAACCGCTGACATCCGGACAAGTGAAAGTCGATAAAAGCATATAAAATAGACTTGTTTCTAAATGGTAAAGAATTTTATTATATGTTGTGGTACGTCCACCCCTCCCTTATTGAAGAAAAAAAAGATTTCGCGGATATCAAGTTTTTGAATAGCTAATGTATTTACTATTTATATAAAAGAACATGTCCTGACTGACATATATATGATCAACTACGAGCTAAAACGCCTTATCATAGAAAAGTGAAATTCACATCATGACCAATCCTGAAAAACATGTTTAATTGTTATTCGTTTTCTTTTGTCTTTGTTGCTGTCAATTGCTGTTTTAACCTGATCGAATTTACACGGAGTTTATTGAGTTTTTTTTTACAAACTTTTATTTAGGTTACAATCTCTGTTTGTGTGTGTGTGTGTGTGTGTGTGTGTGTGGGGGGCTTTCTCTTTACGCAAATCTTGCAAGTGAAATTTAACCAGCTTTTTGACTAGCTAGGAAGATGAAACTTTCAGCATAGCTTTATATTGGATGACAATACATGATTCAATTAAAAAAAACTTAATTTGTACATCTTTCGTATTTCTAAATCGAGTGTATCTGAAATTAAAGTTTGTGTTAAAAAACTCGTTTTTTCCTTTACTTGTTTTCGTTGAGCGTGAAGTGGAACGATAGCGTCTTATCAACGTCTGAAATCATCTGGAGCAGTTGAAAGGTTAAATGACCCTTAGCTGTTCATCAAGTGTCAAAATGTTTCTTACTTTAAATGGGCTTTCACTTTCTCTCTCTCTCTCTCTTTCTCTCTCTCTCTCTTTTTCGCTCTCTTCCCAAAAGTCTCCCATCCGTGTGTCGTGGTCCTGTTGGCAGAAGAAGACATTGCAGTAATTAAGCCAAGACATTTTCACTTTCTTGATAAAAAAAAACTGCAGAGGTTAAACGAGTGCTTCTTGCTGTCTACGACGATCTGCAACTTTTTCCTTGCTTTTTGAATCGAGTCATTTAAATGCATTAACTTAAAATAGTGAATTTATTTCTAACAAAGTTTGCACTTGGAGTGAAAAAAAGAAAAGAAAATGCTTTCAGTAGAGAAGTTGAGATTCAGCTAACAAATGAGTTAGACGCGTGATTTCCAGCGCTTCAATGCGGCTCCGATTGTGGCTCGTGTTTTTGGTACTCGTGTGCAGAGCGAGCCTAGCTAGCTGGCTGGTCTCCCTCATATGTAACTCTCATTATAAATATTGTCATAATGTTTCTCGTTCTTTCCACAATGCAGTAAAGGGGTGTCCAAATTGTATAAGAGGGGTGTACAAGTTGTATAAGAGGGGTGTCCAAGTTGTATAAGAGGGGTGTCCAAGTTGTATAAGAGGGGTGACCAAGTTGTATAAGAGTTTCAAACGAGTTTTGTTTATTTTTTAGTGATGTTCATCTTTTTTACAAGCTATTATTTATCCGCTACGAAACAACCAAAAAAATATTTATTCAGCCAAGTTTTTCAAGCCGGCTGACGAATATCTTCTTCTGGCTACGATTTAAAACTTGTAAATCATCTTCCTTCTTCGCTGGTCCTTTGTTGTGAAGCAATAAAGGTATTTAAGTATGCCATGCAGGTGTATCACACGTACGTTAGAGTACGTCTTTACAACATAGGATACAACATGGTACGATACGATACAATACAATACGATGCAATGCGAATCAGTGCAATACAATACAATGTGGTTATTTATAGAGCTAAATAGCGTTGATGATCAGTTTGACATGTCTCCGATTTGTACACATTTGATTATTTTTTTCTTATAATATAAACTAACCAGGTGGCGAGGGAAATCGAACCGCAGTAGTTTTTCCGACTTCATCCAAGCTTTCCACTGGCTGAACCATCTCAGCGCTAAAATAATTTATAAACATTACCGTGCTTAATTTGAAATGTGGATGTTGAAGTAAATCTCTGTTGTGGCAACACGTTCTCTCATTTCACACCATTAAAGAGATTTAATCGAAAATTATATTTAATTATTTCTTTTAATCCGATTTTCATTTCTTCAGGAGGTGACGCGTTTTTTTCGATTCTTAGAAATGAAAAAGAATTTTTTTTATAATCATACTTTTTTTTTATTTCATTGGCTGAAGTACTACGATATGCTATATGTTATCTTCGAGTGCAAGGAATTTGAAGTGTTGACATAATACTGAGAAGTTAAAAAGTTTACGAGGTTTTAAGAGAAAGTTCAGAATGTTCATTCTCGTGGTCCGGCTTTTCCCGGGCCGTTTTCCAATTATCTTCCCATGGTGTGCTTCCTACTTCTTCATCGCGGGGGAACCGGGCCGTTCACGTTCACGACATGTGCTCTGAATTATCAAGTTTTACAACTTCATGTTTCTGAGACATCAAAGTTTGTGAGAGTTGAAAGACGAAAAAGATGTTTCTAACAACCACACAAGCAGGCAGGCCCTACCGATTTATATATGAGATGAAAACAGTGCATAAATTTGTTTTAATTTGTAATAATAACTCTTCAATAAGTTGAATTTTTGAATATTAGAAGATATTTCTTTGAAGAAATATTTCTTCAACAGGTTATCGCTATTATTTTTAATGTTGACTTGCGATGTTGCATTTTCAGTGCATTTCTGATAACGTGGCAAAAAAGCCATTTGCTCTGTCTCTTTAGCGACAGGTATGTATTACCTTTCTTAGGTAGGTATACTCTCATCTGGTGTCTTCATTCAAAGATGGAAAGGTTTTTGCTGTGACATGACTTTCGCTGTGAAGATCATTTGGCTGGAAGAAATTAAAAGAAGACGATGCATGCGGGAGACGAGGAAGAGAGAGTGGAGTCATCTTCTGTATCAGGTGCAGCTTTTCACTTCGTTGCGACGCAAGACTGCACTCATTTCTTACTTTTCTTCGCTCTAAAAGTAACTTTGTGTTGTTAATACGCCACGACCTCCACCGGTGCGTCGAAATAATAAATAAATAAACCGAAAATGAAGTTAATTGAGGCATGTCTCCTTGTGAACTAGCATATAATTTTAAAGTTCTTTCGGAAAGTAAGCTGGAGTTTTTATTCATTGGTCTGGAAAGAAGTTGAAGACTATAGAAAGTAGAGAGAGAGAGTGAAAGAAACAAGAGAGGGTGATAGAGAGAGAGGAGGAGGAGGATAGTCGTCATTGTGGTTCCGTTGATTGTTTCCTCTGATGTCTACCACTGCAACTGCACATCAAGATGTGATCTTCCAGATATGATCTCTTCGTGCTCCTTCTTTTCGGTTGGTGCTCGAAAGTTTGCCAGGAAACAATGTGTTTTGTTCTGTCTTGACCAGGGGAACGAGATGTTATCTAGGTGCATGCAATTCCTTCAGATCATCCTGCGTGATCATCATCTCTCTGTCATTGATATTGTTATGATTGTTATTACTGCTTTATTATTATTATTATTATTATTATTATTATTATTATTATTATTATTTTTATTATTATTATTATTATTTTTATTATTATTATTATTATTATTATTATTATCATTATTATGGTAATACTGTTGTTTGTATTGTTATTTTTTTTTTATTATTCTGCTGTCGTGTGATGTGATGTAACCTGCCAATCAGAAAGGAATGGTGTTGATTATTTTCAATCACAAACTTGCCATCCTGGATGGAAGGAAATATAATGAAAAACAATGTGAACTTTTTGTGAACTTTGATTTGATATGTTATGCAAAGTTCGCTTAAGATTTTCTTATTAAACTCCCACGTCCATGGTAACCCTGCTGACTTTTTCTGTTAAGTCAGCAAATCTAGTTTTGCAGGCCACCACTGAACCCTGGTTGGATGCTGAAGATGAAGACGATGATGATGGTGATGATGATGATTATGGTGATGGTGGTGATGGTGGCAGTGACGGTGATGATGATAGTGATATTGATAATGATGATGGTAGTAGTGGTGGTGATGATGATAGTGATACTGATAATGACGATGACGGTGATGATGATGATGATGATTATTGTTGTTGTGATTATTCATAATTTCTCATTCAGTCAATCACTCAATTCATCCATCAATGAAGCATCCATCTGTCAGATGAGTCATCAGTCAATAGTTATTCCACCAATCCATCAATACATACATCCATCAGCAAACCTGCGCCTCTCTCCCCGGTTCAACGGGTATGTTCCTGGGGCTTTTAAGAAGCTATAAAAGTTATCTGTCATCTTTAAAACATTGATTCTCCGACATCGTCGTCATCAAATGATGATGACCATGACGACGATTATGGCAATGATGATGGCCATGATAATGATCATGACGATAAAGAAGACGATGACGACGAAGTTGATGTTGATGATGATGATGATGACATGGCCTTCATTCGATAATTTTTGCGATTATTTATCTGCTTCTTCATTATACAATCAACATTGATTTTACTTCAACCTGGTTAATTGGGCGTCCCCTCTTTCACTTTCACATTCCATCCATCCATTCATCCATTCATCCATTCGTCCATTCATCCATTCATCCATCCATTCATCCATCCATCCATCCATCCATCCATCCATCCATCCATCCATCCATCCATCCATCCATCCATCCATACATCCATACATCGATACGTCCATTCCTCTACTTAATTGATGGCGATTTATTGTAGGTTACTTCTGAACTTGTAATGTTTCTCCTACACAGCTGTTACGTGTTAAATTTGTTCAGTTCGATATTATGCATTTAATATTCACGCACACATACACGCACACGCATACACAAACAAATACACAAACAAATACACACACAAATACACACACACAAATACACACATACGCATACACAAATACACACACACGACATAAAATATTCACGCATGCAAATCAACTTAATTCTTTATTAATTTATTTATTAAACTATTCATTCATTTATTTATTTATGTGCTTAATTCGCTTAATTGTCAAATAGTTTTTGTTTATTTAAAAAAAATAAAAATTCATAAACTGCACGAAGAGGACCCACCGGAGTGTGGTGGTACATAACATTTTTGTTAGATTACATCGGTACATTATGCATGCAGTCAAGCTGCTCCTACCTGGGCAAGTGCAAGTGTACTTGGATCATCTGTGTATGTGTATGAAAGTATGTGTATGTTTATATATAAATATATGTATGTGTGTGTAATGCGGTGTCTCAAGCGCCACAATAATAATGATATTCATTAATAATAAATTTACTGGCAGATTCCATTTGTTTGGACTCTGTATGCATGAACTGCGAGGGCTTAACAGTACACACTGGTGGTTATTCCGTGGTATCTCTACATTCTCTACTTAATTTCTTCTCGCAAGATCGGACAGTTTTTTCCAGTCATATAAGAAAGATTTTATCTGATAGAACATTTAGCTTTAACTTCTCTCTTGAAGTTATTTATATTATAATTATAATGTATGTATGTATGTATGTATGTATGTATTACTATGTATGTATGTATGTATGTATGTATGTATGTATATATGTATGTATGTATGTATGTATGTATGTATGTATGTATGTATGTATGTATGTATGTATGTATGTATGTATGTATGTATGTATGTATGTATGTATGTATGTATGTATGTATGTATATGTATGTATGTGTGTATGTGTGTATGTATGTGCGTATGTGTTTATGTGTGTATGTGTGTGTATATGTGTGTGTATGTATGTATGTATGTATGTATGTATGTATGTATGTATGTATGTATGTATGTATGTATGTATGTATTTATGTATGTATGTATGTATGTATATATGCATGTGTGTGTGTGTATTGTTAATTCCTATTTGTAATTTCATGCCTTTTATAAAATTCTCGCCATCTTACGAGAGCGATTATTTGCGAGAGTCGTATTCTTATTATTGTCGGTGTGAAATAATTTCTTTGATATTTTACGATCTGCATTCACAGTTATCTCGATGTCTCGTTTTTCTCCATTGTATTCGAGCAATTTTTTTTTATTTTTAATCTTGCCAAGCCGAGCATTATCAAAACTGCTCAACGATGATTGATTGGTACTTTTTTCTGAACTGATAGGAGCAGTGGTGCATCCGAGTGTTCAGTTATTTTGCATGTGAGTTGCTTCTCTCTTTTTTCTTCTTCTTCCTCTTTCTCATTCTTTCTACTCCTCTTCCTCTCCTTTTTCGTATTTTTTCATTCTCTTCATCGTCTTCTTCATCGTCTTCTTCATCGTATATCGAAATATGAAATGCACGTTAGCCGATAGCACTTGCTTTCTTCTTTCATGTTTTTATCAATTTTTTCATCATTAATTACGAATTATCAGAAAATACACGTGCAGAAATCTTGGTTTAGTGAAGGAGAGTGGAAAAAGGTAGACGATATTGGATAGAGTAGCCTTAGTATATATTCCAGTATTTAAATTCCCGACCATCCCCCTTCCCTTAGCGCCGCTTGTTTCAATCATCCTGCAAAAAAATTTCAACTCTTCTCCTGGGCGCTGAGGAATGAATTGTTGGTTCCTGCAAGATTTCAAATTTCATGCTCGATATAAGTCGAAGTATGTCATGCATGACTCTTTGATTGATAAATTTTCAATCAACTAATTTGATTGGTGGTGCATTGTGTGTGGTTGTGTTGTTATTTTATGTACGTATGTGTTGTTCTTATTGTATGTATGTATGTATGTGTGGGTGTGGGTGTGGGTGTGTCTTGGGTGGTTTTCTCTAGGTATATATCATCAAGTTAGAGTAACAATATCAATGGCTGCTTTTTATGGCAAGTGATTTATTAGTAATTGTGTCGAAAAGCTTTGAAATTACATCGTAAAATTAGAAAAAAAGATCTTCCTGATTTTTAGATAAGTGAATAGTAATAATAATAACAATAATAATAATAGAAATCATTGCAGCATCTCGTTTGTCTGGAAGAAGATGGTGGAATGAGATGGAGAATGTACTGCCACTTCGCATGTGGGAGAGCATTTCTGTTAATTAAGAGCTTAATTAATGACATTCAAAGTTGTGTTTTGTCATGACTTTTTTGGTCTCAGCGGTTGGTATTGTTGAATGTGGTCGTTGAAATTAACAATGGACCGATACTTTCTGATTGTTATCCATTATAATTAGTTTCTTGCCTGCATCTCATGTTTATTCGCTCCTACTCCTGCTGCTTCTGTCTCTCCTAATTAGATGGACTTGCCATTTCAATGTGTTAATCTATCTTTTTGTATTATTATTATTTTTGTTGATATTCTTCTTTAACCACGTCATTTAAAAATAAGTTTTAGATGCTATCAATAAATCTCGTTCCAGATTCATATACCAAGCGCTCTTTCTATGCCAATGAGAACTCGTGAGAAGCTTGTGGGCGTGTGAATGTCCGTGGATTGTCGGTCACGTGCACATGTTGATGTACTGGTTGAACGTTCAGCAACATGTATTTTCTCATTTTCTAAGAACTCTTTTCGTCCATCATCTCCATCTTCCTCTATTAGTTGTAGAATATATTCAGGCTTTATGTTAACGCACGTACATTAATGTTTACATACACATACGTATACACTTACACATGCATATGCATACATACATGTTTCTATATATATATATATATATATATATATATATATATATATATATATATATATATATATATATATATATATATATATATATATATACATATATACATGTTTATATATATATATATATATATATATATATACATGGGAGAATAAGTGAACTGTGAAGTTTTGTGTTACTTTCTCCAAGAAGATTGATGTTATCTGGGTGCAGTCTGAGTTCACGAGGTGTTCTGATACTAATTCCCAGATAGGACATTTGATTTGCCCTTTTCTGGCTGGTTTGTTAGCGGGGATCCTGACAATTATTCCTACGTAATTAGTGAATTTAGTTTTTCCAAACATAATCTAATTGTGTGTCAAAGCACAAGAGAGATTGAATTCTCCAGTTCTTGATCAGAACAAAGGTTACTGAGTTTGGTTTCACTATGATGCTTGTAGAGATCTCTCACTCACTCTCACTCGTTCACTTACTCACTCACTCACCTCATTTCTTCTGTCTATTCATTCATTCAGAAACCCCAGCTTCGTCTCTAAGCGTGTTGAAGAATTAAGAACACTTGCCAGTTGAACTACTGTTTAGGTGTTTGTAGACTCATAGATTGATTGATCTCTGTGATATAGAAACATTTTTATTAGTTTGGATTCTAAATATAACTTTTCATTGGCAGCTTACATGAACGGCGCATGGTTGTTAAAAATTTCTAATCTTTCTTCAGCTAATCGTTTCTCCTTTAAATGATTTTGGTGTTTATTGATTTATTAAATGTATACCGAAAAATCAATTCTGTATGTGAGTAGGGGTGGTCTGTATGTGATTAGGGGTGGTCTGTATGTGAGCAAGGGTGGTCTGTATGTGAGTAGGGGGTATGCATGTGAGTAGGAATGGTATATATGTGAGTAGGGGTGGTTTGTATGTGAGTAAGAATTGCATATATGTGAGTAGGGATGGTCTTTATGTGAGTAGGGGTGGTCTGTATGTGAGTAGGGGTGGTCTGTATGTGATTAGGAATGGTATATATGTGAGTAGGGATGGTCTTTATGTGAGTAGGGGGTAAATATGTGAGTAGGGGTGGTATGTATGTGCATAGGGGTGGTCTGAAGCAGCAATGCTGGTGGTCTGCAATCTTTAGTTGAATTCAAACTTCATTACCCACAGCGATGCGGTAACATCTGTGTGTATGTATTTATCTGTGCTCCACCGAAAACTCTTCTTCATCTCACTTTCAATATAAATTTATAAAACTTTTTAATCAAAAAGAAATTATAGAATTTTTTTCAAATGACTTTTCTTTTCTTTCCAGTGAGAAGTATCGTTACAATGTTTCAGATTGCACGCCTCGAATGTCAATGTTGAGCAATTTAAGCATTCTAACCCAGAGGTGAACATGGGTCCATATTTTAGCAACCAACACAACTGATGACTTACTCAACCCATCCCAACCTGAAAATTTGAATTTCTGACCCAACCCACTAAAATGTATTTAAAAAATTTGAATTTTTAGTTCAATTCAACCCAACCCACGTATGTTTAAAAAAAATGGTCCCAATCTGACCTGACCCAACCCCACCCATGGGTCAACCATCCTATGTCCAACTCTGTCCTAAACTAACAACAAACTCTGTTCTTGTTTGAGTTGTAAGAAATATTTCTTGTCGAAGACGAGTTTGGAGTGTTTAATGCATTAGGAGATTTGTTTAATGGATCATTATTCATTTATTTATTATTATTATTGACATCCGCATCATTATCATCATTATAATTATCGTCATCACCATTATCACCAGTATCATTATCATATATTAGTATTGTTATTATTATTAGTTTGTAGTAATGAGACGATATTGATTGGTGGAAATTCACGTGATTGCCTTTCCGTTTTATGCTTAAAGATTTTCATCTAAAATAGTAGGCATAAACGTTTTATTGTTCCCCTCCCCTTTTCTTCCTCCCTCCCTCCCTCCCCAGATGAGCATAGCCGTGTAATTTATAATATTAAACTGATGGGCAGTTTTATGAAGGCTTGAAAATTTTGACTGCTTGTTTTCGCGTATCAGACGATGGGGGTATGGGCCAACTTCCCCTCAATCTACTTGAGTCAGAATTCAATATTTCAGCCAATGTTTTTCTATCTTCAAGTGTTTGCACCAAGTTGCACCAACGAGTATCGCATGAAATATATGCAAGCATCTCTCGCTTTCTCAAATGAAAACGTTTTCGGGTTTAAATCCATTTTATTTTTATTGAGATTTTTAATAAGAAGAAATTTTATGCCAAAGTTTCAAATTCCTCGAAAGAAAAATTGATTTTCCATCAATAAACATTTTTTAGTAATAACAATGAATAAAATTAAATAACAACAACTTCATCGTGCTTAAATGAAATTAATTATTTCACAACAGACTTTTCTTTATCACAAATATAGCATCTGCAGACACCAGAGTGTGCTTTTCCAAACAAGTTTAAATCACTTTTTTCTTTTTCTCTCTCTCCCGTCTCTCTCCCACTCTTTCCCATTCTATCTCTCCCTCGCACACACACACACACACACTCTCTCTTTCTCTCTATCTGGCTTGTAAATTATTGCATTGAACTCAAGGAACCTTGATGAATTGCCATTGTGCCAACACTGTGTGCTAACTTCAACTCGTTATTCTGCCTCAGCAACCATTGTTTTGATCATATGAATTTGTTGATAGCCATAAATTACTTTCGCCATTTTACTTTTCGAAGCTCTTTTCAAATTTCTCATTTTTGAACAAAGAGTACCAAAAGTGTCGGCTGAAAATAAATAAAGAAATATGCAAATATAGAAATGTGTAAATAAGTAAATATATAAATAAATATGTTTATAAGTAAATATGATAATTCATTTCTACATCTAGTTATGAACTTGTAGTCCACAATTAGAATTAATACGTACTCCGCATCTGGAAAATAAAATGGACTAATTCATTAATAAAATTCTTAATATTTAAAATGAAATAGTTCACATTGAAAATCTAAAGGAATCACAAATACTTCACTTTTAATAATAAAACATTCTACAAATGCAGTTCTATAATCATTTAGAAGAAATCTCGTGGATGTAAACTTTCCGAAGTCTGTTTTGAATATTTGATTCATGAATAATAAGATTTGTCCTGCATAGGTGTTTTCTCGGAAAAATAATTTTACAACTACATTTAGGAACATCTGCAACTTTTCTGGATGGAAAAAATGTTGTTGTTGTTGTAGATCTCCTCGTTGTTCTGTTGCCGTTGTTATGTCGTTGTTGTGTGAAATTATGAAGGTTTTGTTGTGTGTGTGTTTTATGCTTCCGTATGTGTTTTTCTGTACGCGTTTTCATTGTTTCTGGGTAGACTGTTGTGCTTGTACCTTGTGTGAGTGTTTTGTTGTGCTTGTACCTTGTGTGAGTGTTTTGTTGTGCTTGTACCTTGTGTGAGTGTTTTGTTGTGCTTGTACCTTGTGTGAGTGTTTTGTTGTTGTTTTCTCGCTGTTCATTCGAAAAGGCTTTGGGTTAACCTGAGGTCATGTTCTTCTTGACCTTGTTAGAACTTGTGTTCTTTTTCAGTCTTTATTTTCAATTGTATCTTATATGAACCATAATTCATGATAATAATAGAATTCTTTTATATTAATATCAACAATAGTCGTAGAAATTGAACACTGAAGCGACTCGGATATTTCAAATAGTTAAGTACACAAATTCTACCTAGCAGTCTGTTTTGTTTCCTATGCATGAGCTGGCTGATATAAATATAAATAATAATGATAATAACGTTCGGTAAGTAGTTATACCATTAATAATATGCTAATGAATTTGATTGTGTGGTCGGCGCCTTTCTCAGTAAGCACTTGTTAACCTCTTTTTGCTTTCTTTCTCTTTGAACGGCGTACCATCCTTTTTAAAGCTTCTGCTGTTCACTTAACATTCAAGTTCAATGAATCTGTGGTTGTCTTGAGTCAAGTGCCCCTCGTATGAAGAGATGGTGGCATGATCGGGTATGCCTCAAATTAATCGATGAATTAATCTTCATTAGACGTGGGGAGACTCGTTTCCTCATTAACCCAGCGAGGATTTTTTGACCCGCTGATCGGCGAGAAGTTCCTCTGTCATGTTTGCCGAGACCAATTGTGGTTAAACAGATTTGGGGTTTTGATTTGCTTCAATTGAACGGAAGATCCGACGTGGTACTTCATTGAGTAATCAGTCTATATAAATCTCTTCATTGAGTAATCAGTCCATATAAATCTCTTCATTGAGTAATCAAACCAGTCCATATAAATCTCCTGTGCTCGAACGAAAGACATACTCGGAAGTACTCGACCGTTCTGTCTGTCAGACATCGAGATTCACATTTCAAGTTAACATTTTAAAAGTATTTTAAACCATTCTTTTCGTTCAAAATTCTCTACAAAATTAAGCTGGAAAAAAACTCTCAGAAGGAAAAATCCTACGATGGAGTAATTATCAGTAGGAATTCTGACTGAATAGATGATAAAGCATAATCATAATGCTTTTAATTGTTACATTATCAAAGATGATCGTTTGACCTCTTCATCATCGATCAAATCATCTTTCTCGTTCCGCTCCGCTCCATTCTTTCCAGTTCTAAACGCGAGAGGACCACTGGAAGGAGATAAAAATGTCGTTCGAAAAAACAAATGACGCAGATGGCATTTCGTTATGTAATTCATGCGTTTCATTATGTAATTCATGCATTTCTTTATGTAATTTATGCATTTCGTTATGTAAGTAATTCATGCATTTCGTTATGTAATTCGTGCCTTTCGTTATATAATTCATGCATTTCGTTATGTAATTCATGCAACGCAACGCATTGAAATGTGATATGAGATGTATAGCATTTTAACGCCAGTTTACGTTGAAGGATAATTTTTCGTTACGAAGATTTTCCAGATCGTTACGGTTTGGCGGTTATTTGAATCGCAGTTTGATGTTTTTTTTACTTCTCAATAATTTCTTAATAATTTTATTCTATTATTATTATTATTATTATTATTATTATTATTATTATTATTATTATTATTATTATTATTATTATTATTATTATTATTGTTATTATTATTATTGTTATTATTATTATTATTATTATTATTATTATTATTATTATTATTATTATTATTATTATTATTATTATTATTATTATTATTTCTGTTATTATTTCTATCTTTTGTCGAATCAGCTTGCTTGATCTGTTTGCACTGGGTGAACTGCGTGTGTTGTACAAGTATGCTACTGTTTGTCGGGCAAACTAGTTGCGGGCGTCGGCGGACAGCAGCGAAACTATTCCAACTTTAGTCGGGCCTGGTGCGTTGCGTGCACTGCAAACTTGCCCTAAGTTCATGCGAGGTCGTTAGTTGCACCTTTTTTCAGTTGTTGTTAGACATCGCCTAGTGCTTTTCTTCGCTTACTATCTCGGCTTTATTATAGATTTCAAGCGTGTTTTCTTTCCAATATTTTTCTGGATTACATCGCATTATTGAACTTTGTTGAAATGATACTCGATGATATTGACGTTCGTTATTTTACTTCTTCTTCTACTTCAAAAGGTTACCAAGTATATTTTTATTGTCGCGTGTGTTAGAATAATTTAATGCTTTTAACTGTTTGTGTTGCGCTGTGTGTGTCGCTTGGTTTATTATTCTATACGATATAGCTCGAAATATTTTGAATTTATTCGAAATAAAATTAAATAACATTAATATATGTATGTTTGAACGGCTTTTTTCTTTAGCACCGGAAAATCGTTTTTTTTTTAATTTCCATAATTGATTGGTCTCGATAATCAATTAGTTTAAATAATTTGAGATAAGGTTAATATATTTCATAACCGAATCCTTATCGAGTTGTGCCTTATTGAATTTCCAACAGCCTGCATACTAGTGCATACCTGCCTGCCTGCCTTATTATATCTAGCTCGTTTCCAGAGCGACTAGCTTATTTCATTTCAAAGTTATGCACATAATTTTAAGGCAGGTAATCCTTTTATTGGCAGTCTTCACCTGGTTGGATTTCTTATCGATCAGGTCTTCTTGTTAAGCCAAGAATTCACTGAAAGTTCTCTCAAATCATTGCGTCTGCACCTTGCAGATTTCAAACAATTTTTTTGTAAAAATATATATATATGTATATATATATATATATATATATATATATATATATATATATATATATATATATATATATATATATATATATATATATATATATATATATATATATATATATATATATATATATATATATATATATATATATATATATATATATATATATATATATATATATATATATAATTCTTCTATTTAGCCTTTTTGTAAATTATCTCCTCAAAATGATGATGATGATGGTTGGGTAATGGTAATGAATTTCTTTTGTTATCTCTACTAAAATCTAGCAGAAGAAATTTGCTCGAAAAAGCAATCAAGTATTTTACACTGCGTGCTAACTTATCGGAAGCTGCTTATCTCTGTTTCAGTATTTTTTGTTTATCTTCCTGCAAATGTCTGACTCGATGTGAAGCGCAAATCCAAACAGATTGAGTCGGTTACTGATAGATTACATCACCTCCTTTCTCACCCAATGTTTGCTATTTAAATAACTAATGAAACAAAAGTTTGTAAACAGTGTCTGCGAATTTCTTGCAGGTGGGACAATACAGCTAGCCTTGATCGATTTGTGAATGACTTTTTAAAGAGTCAGAAACGCATGTCATTTTCAGTTTAAAGAAAGGCTGTTCACCGCTGGTCAAGTAAAAAAATAAGTTGCTGGGTAGGCTAACAAATAAATACTCAAGCAGCTAAGTAAAAAATGAATAAATAATTAAGTAAGCAAATAAGTCAGCAACTGAATAAGCAATGAGAATTTTCAAACTTTGACTGCTTTTTTTGGTTCTGTAAAGTTTACCGGGCCACTCTTGATGAAGCGAAAAGAGCTCAGTAAACAACAGCCTTTGTGCCCCTGGGTGTATTTGTTTGTGTGTCTGCACGCGTGCTTTGAAAGACGTGGTTCTAAGTCTCATTGTGTATGCTCGTAAATAATCATTCTGAATGATTTACAAACACTTCAGTGAAATCACAAGCATCCATCCAGTTCAATTCTTCATAACGCCCCCCCCCCACGCTGTCCCTTCATAGCTTCATTTTCTTCTTCATACTCTTTAGCGGGTTTTCGTTTTTTTTGTTTCTCATACTTCTGTGTTTACAAACAAATGTTTATAGTTCAACATTTGTTCTCTTTGAGCTTAAATATTTTCACGAGTTCATAAAGCTACGATCTACGGCTACGTTAGGTCTGTGGCGATAAGTGAGCTTTTAATATCTTAGCATTGCTGTAGCACAGTTTTGTATGTTGAGCCGTTCTGAGAGATAAGTCTCGTTCGTTCTTTTATTTCTCATTGAAATGAACTCATTAACTTTGAAGTTAATTAACCATTAACCCGGCTCCATCTCCAAGTTTTTTTTTTAAATGCGTCTTGCAATGTGCGAGCTTTATAAATAAAAGCTAAACTGCGTGTTTACTACTGTTTATACTTTTATACCGGTTGTACCCCGTGGTGTTCGTGTGACAAGACGATGGAAGATAGGGAGGAGGTCAGAGGTTAATTCTTCTATTTATTTCCTTTGATCATTTCAAAACTTAAGTGCACCTCATACACAAATTATTAAGATCCAGCCATTGAGCTATTTAGTGGAAGTTGAGAGACCACACGGAATGAAGCAGCACGAGTTATATTTAATTCCACTCAACTCAATGTTTGTTAACTTCTTCCATACATTTTCTTAATTTTTAAATCCTTTATATTAACTTCACCTTGCCGTTGGTCACCTTTGACACTTAAAACATACTTCCCGTAATCCAATCCAGCTAAAATATGTTGTATTGAACTGCTGTCAATGACTTTGCATTCTATTAAGTTTTCAGATCGATTGGACAAAATTTAAATGAGATATGAGTTTGTTTATTCAGTTATCAATACATACATACAAAAATAAAAAAATTAAAAATAAATTAAAATTACTTGAAATATTAAAAAAAACTAATAACTATCAGTTTCAAATTCATTCAAAGAAAACAATAATTAAAATCAAAGATTTATAAAAACTTTGTTTTCCCATATTGATTCGAAAGTTTCTTATATTTTCAATCTTCACATACTTCACATAATATCAAGTATTTAGAAAATGTGGTCAATGTTTTTCTATTTTATAGACTTACTATCATCAAAAAATGAATTGCGTAAAAATTAGAAGCTGCCGAATTATAAAATATAAAGGATTTGTGAAATCGAAGTTTATTACATTATTACGTTTCTTTCACTTGCTCGTTACTTCCTTTCTGTGCCACAAAAACAAGAATATTTCCTTTTCTCCGCGCTCACTCTGTTCAAATCTGCTTTTCCGTTTACTTGTTCCATTTCAATGTGCCATTGTCGTCTCTTAATAGCTTGTTTGATTTTTTCCAGTAAAACGTTTTCGTCTCTTGTTCCTAATTTTCTTGTCGCCTGCCGACAATGGCGAGTAATTTTTTAATGCACCACCAATGATTATTATATTTGCTTCTTTCCTAATCATTATACTTCGATGCACTCATTACTGTACACAATTAAAAAACGTACTAGCAAGTGCGCGTTTAAGAGAGGAAGGAGAAAATAAAGACCGAGCTTTTGGTTCGGCGGCGTTTTTTGCCAATAAAAAGTTTAATAGCACCTTTCACTGGGTGACTTGACGATGCAGCTCAGCTAACTACCAACTCTCTTGTTTTCCTTATGTTTTTATCCTATCACAATATACATCGGGGGGGGGGGGCAGCATAATGAGTGCTTTTGAATTTATAAAAAGTGAGTTGCTTGTTTGTTTGTTTGTTTGATGACTTTAAAATGCACGACTCGTCGCTTAAATGAGTTTTTTATGAAACAAAAACGCTGAAATTTGGGAAATAAAAGTAAACATGCACCGACAAAGTTAATTTATTTTTTTGAAAATTAAATGAACACGTGACAATAAGTGTTGCTGTGGTAACGATAAATAAATAATTGAACGAACGTCGTTTTTCATTTAAAAATATTATTTTTACTTCAAGGTATCCGTTTAGGAGATGGAAGAAGAGATTATTACGGATACGGTGATTCGTCCATGGTCGGCTACCCTAGAGATTTGGAACTCAAAGTCGACCCGGACTCACTGAGTGGCAGTGGCATGTACTGTGGTCAAGGACTGATGGATTCTTCTCCGTCGTCACAGTCCAGCGGCGGAGGAGGCACACAAAACAGAAACAGGAAGAACAAGGAAGAAAAGATCTGTGGAGTTTGTGGAGATAAGGCGCTCGGCTTCAACTTCGATGCGATTTCTTGTGAATCGTGTAAAGCATTCTTCAGAAGGAATGCTCCAAAAGGACTGGTGAGATTTGCAAGTGGTTGTTTTGATATTGGTGTGCGAATAATATTGAGAATTATCAACGTTACTGTTTAGAATAATCAGGGCAGACAAAGTGGCTTAATATGTTCTTTTGTTAAGAAAGAAAAAGAAAAGGTTCATTAAGCTATAAGGAAGAATTACAAACAATTATGCATTTAAATGTCAGTTATAATTAGAAGTCTCGTAGTTAGTTAGAAAAAAAATGATGTCGTTTTTAAATGAAGATGTATTTTGAATGTGCTGCTTCGTTTAAGGGCGCAGTTGTAAAAAAATGATGAAAAATTGCTCTCGACGAGCTGGAGACGACGTTGAAGTTGTCACGACTTCACGTCGAGCAGCGCTGGCGTCAATTTTCGAGTCAATTTCTTTCAGAATTCATTGCGTTTCCATCATCAGGGTTACTTCAAATGTCCTTACGATGAAAAGTGCAAGATGGATCTTTCCAATCGTCGTTTCTGCAAGAGATGCCGTCTGAAAAAGTGCTTCGAGATCGGTATGCGCAAGGAGTACATCCTGTCAGAGGAGGAGAAGGCTCAGAAGAGGCAGAAGATCGAGGACAATCGCTACCTGAGGCGTATATGCGGGGCAGCTACCAGTTCGTCGTCGTCAACTTCAAAGACCACAAGCAACAGTCACCATCTCCACCTCAATAACCACCATCAACCACTCCCGCCACCCCCGCCACCACCACAGTCACACACTCCTCAACTCACGCAGATGCCACAACAGAGGTCTCCTTCAGCTGTTGACCACGAGTACGAGTAATGCTTGTTTTTCTTTTCATTTGAACATTGTTATAGCAGCTTTAAAGTTTCAATGACAGTTTTAATTTGTTCGTGTTTTGTTTTAGAAGATCAAAAGAATTAGCAATAAATAAGATCACACTTCTTTGTCGTCAGACTTTTTTTTTTAAACTGTTTATCTCCTTCTTTTCCTTCCTCTTTCTCTTCTTTTCTTTTCCTATCTCTCGCTCTCATCAGTGATTCAAATTTAATTCAAATGTTGATCAATTCATTTCCATCCATCATCTCCTACTTCCTGAGATGAAGTCCCTTGTGAAAGACTCATTCTTGTATCTGCATCATATCATTAGCATCATTCCTCATCAAAGTCGTGCCCCTATTTTGTTATTTTCTTTTTTCAACTCTTTCAACTTTGAACTTTGATCGAGGGGTGTGAAAGGTCTCTTCAATATTTTTTGCCTGTGCGGCCCTGACTAGCCCCGATGAAGTTTTTCTTTCCAAAGTTCTGAAATGAAATAAAAAGTCCGGCCCTGCTCTCATTGCACTCCGCGGGAATGTTCTCTGGCACAGGCTGATGATAATGATGGCGACGGTGATGATAATGATGGCGACGGTGATGATAATGATGATCGTAGTGATGATGATGATGATGATGATGATGATGATGATGATGATGATGATGATGATGATGATGAGGATGATTATGATTATGATGATGATGATGATGATGATGATGATGGTGATGATGATGGTGATGATGATGGTGATGATGATGATGATGATGATGATGATGATGATGATGATGGTGATGATGATGATGATGCTAATGCTAGTTGAAAGCGTGCATGGCGTTGGGAGTATGAGCTTTTACATACAAGCGAAGCATAAGCGTTGTTTGATGTCGCCACAATAATATGTCCTTTTGATTACTTTGGGCATAAAGCCTGAAACAATAATGTTCAGTTTTGCTGGCATGCGCGGAGCACAGGTCCGCCATCAAATTCAAGATATGAAACTGGCAGTTATGCTTTATGTGCTCTGTGTTGAATTTTATTTGTGAAGCAATCTGCAAATAATTCTGCCATAAATATCAATATGTACCTTCATGCTTGCAGCCTTTTATGGTTGTTCCCGATATTTTCGGCAACAATGCCCGCGAGGAGAGCCCGGCTTTTTATTTGTTCTGCACTCGCTGTGCCCCACTCGTCTGCACTCCTGCCCGGCAAAGATTTCTCTTTACAATGTTGAGATAAATAAAATAAGCAGACCGCTTTTGTTTATCTCTTGCTCTTAGCCATTGTTTGTTTTGCATATGTAATGAACACGTTGTCTCCCTCCATGTCCTGTTGTTATCTTTTTCGTTCTGTTTTTCAGCGTGAGACCGAGGATGGACTACGACCATTGTTCCGTAGGCATGGTCGGTCCGGGGGTGGGTGGAATGCCCTTTATTAATACCTGCCCGCCCCAACCGATCATACCCATCTCGTCCCAGCAGATGACAGCACTTTCGATGGCTGATCACAGTGCTATATGCGAACTGCACATGGCCTACGGAAACTCTCTAGAGGTTAAGATTTTTTTAATAAATTTATTCTCGCATTTTTCTTCATTTCAAGTATAAATAAATCACTGTTTAATGCTATTTAGGAATTTAATTATCTCACCTTGGTATATTTTATTTTGCAGGTGAGCATTGAGAGGGATGTGTCTCGCCAGGAAGCCAATTTTTCTGATCTTGTCAACATTGCAGAGCTGAGTGTTAGAAGAGTAATAGCGATGGCTAAGCAGGTTGGCTGGGAATAATTTTTGTGACTTTTTGTTGTTGTTTCTATATATTATATTATATTATATTATATTATATTATATTATGTTATGTTATGTTATGTTATGCTATGCTATGCTATGCTATGCTATGCATTGCATTACATTGCATTACATTACATTACATTACATTACATTATATTACATTACATTACATTACATTACTTTACATTACATTATATGTCACGTTCATTACAGGTGCCAGCCTTCAAGCTCTTGCCGCAGGTGGAGCAGATTCACTTGCTGAAGGGAGGGAGCATCGAGCTGTTGATCTTACGATCGGTTATCACTTTTGACAAGGAAAAACAACATTTCCTTGATCCGTTCGACCACGAAGAGACCAAAGCCATGAAATTGGAGCAGCTGGAAAAGGCAGAAAATGGCACGGGTCTGTTCGAGGACCACATGCGTTTCGTCAGGTCTCTGGCTTTTGATCTGTGCGCAGACATTACCACACTCATTCTCCTCCTCGTCATTTCTCTCTTCTCTCCGGACCGAGACAATCTGGAGCATCAAGATCTTGTGGCTGCAGAACAAGAGCGATATTCTGCTCTATTGAAAAGTTATCTCGAGTCTATCTACCCCGGTCCGACGGCACGGTCCCTCTTTCCACGACTGCTCATGAAGCTGACAGACATCAGGAACTTGAACGAGGAACACTCCCAGGTCTTGTTGAAAGTCAATCCAGAGGGCATCCAGCCGCTCATGAAAGAAGTCCTGGATCTCAGTTGCTAAATGTTCGCATTACTAATATTATTATTATTAACATTTTCTTCATTATTCTTGTTTTAATTGGATGGGTTTGCAAGTATTTTGTGTAATGCTTCTCGAGTGGTTGAATTGTGCTTTCAGTCCCTGCAATCATGTGCATACCCAAATTTCTAGGATACCTGTATTGTTAAGACGTCCTCATGTCGTCGGTCGTATCGTACCTGTGTTGTTGTTGTTGCATTACGATCATGTTGTTGCATTACGATCATGTTGTTGTTGCATTACGATCATGTTGTTGTTGCATTACGATCATGTTGAAATGTATTCTTATTGTTACACACTTTGACATTGTTGCAAGAATGACCACATTGTAACACGCCAGTATTGTTACATACGTTTTTAAAATTAAACACTTTTTGAGTTATCTACAGTTCCGACAGTTCTTTGCTCTCCTTTTAACTAAAAACCTGCTATGAATTATTTCATTTAATTATCTGGTAATACTATTTTATTGTACTCTATTACTATAGTAGTTTATTAATTTATTTTATCAATATTATAATATTATATATATATATATATATATATATATATATATATATATATATATATATATATATATATATATATATATATATATATATATATATATATATATATATATATATATATATAAATACTTTTTATAGTATTGTTATATTAATTTAAATAACTATTTTATTATATATCTTTCTTTTTCTTTGATTTAGCTAATTTAGTTTAACAAATCTTCTGTGCATTAAATCTATCTATTTAAGATTATTAAGAATCAGTTGAAACAATCCCTGTTTATTTTGTATCGTCAAATTCAGTTTCTTATTTTGAACGAAATCGTTCAAGAAGTTTTTCTTTGTTAAACCATGTTGACCTGATTTGCAGTTCGTTCATTTTTGCGGATGTTTCAGATTCTTGTAATGTTATAATGTCACAATAATAACATCACAATGTTATTAATTTTATTATTTATTCTTGTTATTGTTATTGTTATTACATTGCTATCAACATCCAAGGTCACGGTCATAGAGCTTCTTATTCGTTAATAATGCGGAGTATTCTATCGGTTGCAATTTACAAAACACGCTCAGAATTGTCATTGAAGAGTAGATTTACTTGAAACAAAGGCCACTTTTTAGGTCAGTACTCCCTATTCATTTCACCCCATGGAAATGACCCGAGGATTTTGAGTTTAGAAAAGTCTTTGTTTTCCAGCCATGCAGAAGGGATATCTCGTGGTGAGTGAATGCAAACTTGCAAACGAACAGGACCATCATTGCACTGCCTCCTCAAAACTGTGCACCGAGTGACCCCTCTTCGCTCAGGCTCTCCACAGCAGCTACTTAATATTCCTGACAAATAACCAATATTCGATCTGGTCTGATGATTTCTCGTGGTCCATCCAACCATCCAACCAACCAACCAACCATCCAACCAACCAACCAACCAACCATCCAACCAACCAACCAACCGACCAACCAGCCGATGGTCCCTCAACTTTAATAGAGATTCATTTCAATGCAGGCTGCTGTTTTGATGTTGATGTTGTTGTATCGACTGCAATGTTACTCGTTAACAGTCAGACGATGTTGCTATCCAATAGTAATAATAGTTCTAAATTCATTTATTTCTTTTATTTATTATTATTATTATTATTATTATTAAATACATATTTCAAAGTAATTCTTGTTGCATTTGCTTATTCAAGTTTGTTTGGTTTTTCAAGTTCTGATTGGTTGTCGATGAATGTGTAAGTGTTTGGGTCGGTGAGTAAGTAGTAGGAAGTAGTGTAGAAAATTTCAAATGTTATTGTTGTTGTCATCATTATCATCATCAAATGTCAATGTTGTTGTCATCATTACTATCATCGCTGTTGTTGAAATGTCATGAAGACACAATTAACTTGTGATTAATAATAGAAATGCCATCGAAATTGAACACATTTGAACACTTTCGCTGGCGACGTTTAAGATTGTTTTGTTTTTGTGTGCAGGTGTCGCTAAATAATGTTTTGGTTTGTCTGTAAGGTATGATGATTCATTACTTGAATTGTGATCAATTGTAATGTAACCATGTATACTCGTTTTCCTCCTATTTTTCATTGGCATGTTAGTGTTAAGGGCTAGATATTGTTGTTGAAGATCTGTGTGTGACGTTTGATTATGAAATAAGATTTTGTTGAAAATTCATCTTGATGTTTAAACAAATTGTGATGTCCATTTTCTTTCCAACAATCTCACATGCGATGTTTGCAACAATGTAAGGAATGTTACTATTACTACTACTACTAATAATAATAATAATAATAAAATTATTGTTATTATTATTTTATTCCCAGCCAGCCAAGTTTCTTTGCTGCTAATTAGCTTCCTCCCCCATCCCTGTGTATTATTTCTTTTTCTCTCTCTCTCTCTCTCTCTCTCTCTCTCTCTTCATTTTCACGTTTCAATATTGAGTTTTAAAGGTCGCATTGTTTGTGTCTAATCCAATTACGGTTCAATCATGTCTTGGTAATCATCATCGTCATCACCACCACAATCGTATTATACACATATAGGTATCCGTTACCATGACGACGTTGCAGGAATCATTCGTAGAACCCCGTTGATGATTGTGCGCGTGTACATAATACCTCCTCGCGTACTGCTTCTCACGGGCGTACAAACGTCCGTAGTAGTACAACTTGTGTTTATTATTATTATTATTATTATTATTATTATTATTATTATTATTATTATTATTATTATTATTATTATTATTATTATTATTATTATTATTATTATTATTATTATTATTATTATTATTATTATTATTATTATTATTATTATTATTATTATTATTATTATTATTATTATTATTATTATTATTATTATTATTATTATTATTATTATTATTATTATTATTATTATTATTATTATTATTATTATTATTATTATTATTATTATTATTATTATTATTATTATTATTATTATTATTATTATTATTATTATTATTATTATTATTATTATTATAATTATTCATTCTGTTCGAACAATCGATCAATGCAGAAATATGAAATCGAACAAAGGAACTGCAATCACTACCGATTTGTTGAATTCTTTCTTTTAAACAATTTATTTTTATTGTTTCGTTCCAGGGTAGTTTGTTGTTGTATCGAATTTGTTGTTGATTTGTAAATAGGAGATTTGAAAACTTGGTTGTTAAGGAGTGATTTTGTATGCGTGTTTGTTTGTCTGTCTGTTTGTTTGTTGGCCTGCTGTAATTCATTTGTATGTGTCTTTACTACTTGATGGAAAGTTTTATCTCTTTCCTCCTACTATCTCTATTTTGTATTCACGTCGCTCTTTTGAAATCGATTTTAAATTATTTTGATATAACTACTAGAAACTTCAGTGCGGTTTAGTTTCTACACGTTCCCCTCTCCATAATCTCTCCCGATTGATTACGATCAACTCGCTAGAGTTAGATTATTATTAATATTATTATTATTCTGTCACGTGATCAATTCTCGACGACGATTGGCTTGTTGGATTTATTTTCTTGTCTCGGTCACGTGATTTTCTTATTTTAATTTCTCAACAAACTGCGAATCGTCGGAGTGAAGATTTACTTTAAAAAAATATTTGCTGTTGTCGTCGTCGTCGTCGTCGTTCTGGCTTGCATGCAATCAGTTGAACGTTATTGATTTATTAATGAAAATTATTAAATATTGTAAATTCATCATCATCATCACCGCCACCGTTGTAATTTAAAGTTATTTTGTAAATAAGGTTTCTCTCTTCGAATGCCATTGTTATATTTTGCGTGTGTAACATTACATTTGCAGTTTGTTTCTCTTTTAATTTCTTGTGGATGTGGGGATTGTCATGGTTATGATTGCATTACAAGTCCCATTACATTACAAGTCCCATAACATCAGGTAACCAACCATTCGTTACATCGCATCGAATAATATCGTAAAACCGTGTTAACAACACGTGAAACCGTTTAGTGAAAACGATCGATTTCCTATCTATCTCGTCATATATCTGTCTACTCACTCACATTTCATGAACCGGGCTGAACTGTAACTGGAGTAAGAAACTCGTTATACTTGTGTTATTATTATTATTATTATTATTATTATTATTATTATTATTATTATTATTATTATTATTATTATTATTATTATTATTATTATTATTATTATTATTATTATTATTATTATTATTACTGTTATTATTATTTTCATTATATTTTAATTTTGTTATTTCATTAATAACTCTGTTGTGCATGCTTTATTTTATATTTTAAAAATATTTTCGCTGTGTAATAAACATCCAATGGTCTACTTTCGGAAATATCTTCTCACCTCGTGATAAAAAAATATATCGATAAAAGAAATTCAACAAATCTTTGCACAGCCTTAATAAAAACCCGTCCTCTGGTTACTTACGACACCTGCCGATCAAAAAAGAAAATAGACCAAGAATTAAAAATGAGAAAGCAACAACCCCGTTAAAAAGAACCGATTCCTGTGAATGTCAAATAGTGATGTAAGAATACCTGTTTGTGGGAAACCTCAAAATTGTGACATGTTTAAGCCATTTTAAGCTCGAAGAGATAACTTCCTCCAATTCACATGGCATTGGATAAGTAACCGTGGTACTTGAACAGTTCTAATGTAGTAGTAGGATCTCACTTCGGTAGGTGAAGTCACAGTTCATCAAGTTTTCGTGAGAAGTTCGCCCGAGCGCTGAGTTTCCTTTGACCTATGGATGGTTTTGTGTCGATTTTTGTATTCCGTTGGGTATTGTGAGTAGAACATTTCCATTTGCATGGCAGCAGACGCTGCCTGTGCCCCTCCCTGGCCACCACCGACTGATGGATGCAGGCCAGCAGTCGTGTTCCATTTTGTTGCTATTAACGTGATCATCGCGTTTGCATGGACAATTATTACAAGCGGTATAATTCCTGTGTTATTGTACCCTTACGTCTGGAAATAATAAATATTCTAAAGAGTTGTGCTTTCTTCTTATTCTTTTATCTAACGGTTTGAGATGATTATATTCATGTTGGGATGAGTTTTTGGTGTGCTATAGATGGATACTATGATATATTTCCACGGGATTGACGTTAAACTATTCTAAATTTGCTGTCACAAACAAATCAAACTGAGAAATTTTTTTAAATTCAGATATTCAGAAGCTAGCGATAGTTCGGCATGCCAGAAAGCATTTATTTCTAAATCTGACTTAAAAAGTTGACACAGGAGAAGGGAATGACTTACAACACCAAGGAGGCGCAAATGGGATTTTTATCTTAGATGGTTTTGTCTCGATTTTTATTTGTCTTTCTGACGTGGAGAGGAGAAGAGTTGACTACAGTTTGTTAGTAGTGGGGTCAATCGGGTCACGGTGCATTTATCTTCAAAGAAAACGAAAATAAGAATTAATTAAATATTTAAAATAAAATAATTCAGTGAATTAAAAAGCCAGCTTTGATAAATAAATAATTGGTTAAAAAATCAAATCAAATTACTAATTGGTCATGATTGAGAATGGCGTCAGCAATCAAGCTCGAGAAAAGTCAATTATTTTGTCAACCTGGTAATTAACTCTTCTTTGGTGCTTCGCCATCCATCACGGTGAGAAAAAAGAGCTTCAATGTGACGTTAATCACCGGACACTTCGCTTGATGGATTCTGTAACTGATGTGAGCAAACACGTTGCGAGGTCGGGGTCCTCTCCGAATGATTTGCACTTATAACGACTTTTGTTATTCTAGCGAGTTCATCAGTCGGAAGCTACTGTAATTTTTGTGGCCATCGTTATTTTATTTGATTTTTTCTTGTCGATCATTAGTTGTGTCGAATGAAAATCAATTTATGATTTAATACAATATATACAAGTGTGCGTTTCGTTTTTACACGCTTTTATTTAACTTCATCTACTTGTATATTTAATGGTTCGTATTTTCAAATCGAATTTTAGATCACAAGCCTTTATCCAATTGAGCTAAACCTGAAATATAAATGTATTATCGATGACAATGCAATATTTTACTAAATTCGAGTCAAAAAAATTTTTAACAAAAATATAATTAAGAATAAAACAATATATTAATATGGTTGATATAATCCAACGTCATTTACGTACAAATATCATATATAGAAAAAGTATATGTTAATGTACTTTAAAAAATGTATAGCTTACAATTTGCATAATTGATATTTCAAATTATCTTTATAACCAAATATTTTTTTGGCCCTGAAAAATTTATTGCAAAAATGAAAGACCAGAAAGTTGAAAATAATACTCTTAAAAAAAGATTTTTAAACCAACATAAAGCTATTAAGAGAACAAACGGTAAAATAACTCCGCCTTGCTTTTGCAAGCCAGTCCAAAGCCTGGAGAAAGGAAAAGGGAAAAATAAAAGGATCAAATTATGACAAACGACAGGAGGTACTTAGGTGCTTCCTACATACAGCTATTACAGTTTTAAAAAAAACCTGGTGTAAAGGACTATAAACTATTATAAAAAACGGTAAAATGTTTAATACTAAAAATAAAAGCGTGGGGCGTATACATTTACTATAGATTTATAGATAGATGGTTCAATTGTTCAATGTAGGCCCGCAACTAGAAGTCATGCTTTGCGGGGGCAAACTATGGCTAAAGGGGGGAGGTGAAATAAAAAAGGTTGAAAAACAATAAAATTATATCGAGAGTTGAAAAGACAATGTATATATAAAACCAGGGTGCATCAGCAACACTCATATCGTTTATTATTTCTATGACTTCATTTTGGATTTCTATATCTTCATTTTGGGATGAAAAATTAAAGGAGTGTTTTGAGAGTTTTATGAAAAATAGGTGGGCCCTGAGAACAAGTTGCATCCCAAGGTTTTGTTGAGATGTTTGCAGTGATGCGGCAATAAGTTTAACCGTATTGGTTCATTGGATACAAAATGCACTATATTGCTGGTGGGTGACCCGTCAAATGGGCCTCAGACAAAAGAGCCCCGACAAAAGGGCCCCGACATTACGGCCCCCGACAAATGGGACCCGTTAAAACGGTCCCGTCAAAAGACCCCGGACAAAAGGGCTCTCGACAAAACGACCCCCGTCATAACGGCCTCCGACAAAAAGGCCCCCGACATAAGAGCCCCGACAAAATGGCCCTTACTTTTTAGGTTACATCAAAAGGGCACTGTGTAATAGGCACTTGCGTTTTTACAAGGTCATATTAAAATGTATATTTCTGAAGTTTAATTATGTTATAAAATGTAGGGTCATTTGTTGTTATATATATATGTTTGTATGTATGTATGTATGTATGTATGTATGTATGTATGTATGTATGTATGTATGTATGTATGTATGTATGTATGTATGTATGTATGTATGTATGTATGTATGTATGTATGTATGTATGTATGTATGTATGTATGTATGTATGTATGTATGTATGTATGTATGTATGTATGTATGTATGTATGTATGTATGTATGTATGTATGTATGTATGTATGTATGTATGTATGTATGTATGTATGTATGTATGTATGTATGTATGTATGTATGTATGTATGTATGTATGTATGTATGTATGTATGTATGTATGTATGTATGTATGTATGTATGTATGTATGTATGTATGTATGTGTGTGTTTTAACTCTTTGCGAGCTTTCGTCGCCGAAGGTCTTCAGAAGAAGAACCTCTCATTTTTAGCGTTTCGGCCCTTAAACTTCTTGACGCTTTTAAGAGAGAGGTGGGCCCACGTCCGTTGATCAGGCGGACGCCCTTCGGCGAGAAAAATTTCCAAATTCCTAACTTGAAACACGAAAATTCAAAGTTCAGCAGAAAACTGTTCGAAACAAGACATGAAATCGCCGGAACGATTATCGCCCAATGTAAACAAGGCTAAACCATTTCGTGTGCATCTTGTAGCGCTTTCTTTTTTCTATTAGCGAAAATCCAAAAAGATGCAGCTTCAGCTGTCTGGGAGATCTCCTTGATGGCTCGAGTTTTTTCTCGGTTTGAAAAACCAAGAGCTTTCAGCAGTTTTAACATTGAGCTGCTAACCAACCCTCGAACGCCAACCTCGACTGCAAAAATTTCAGTCCTGAACCCTTTGGCATTCAAATCACATGCTAAATCCCTATATCTCTCCTCTTTGAAAATATTGCTAGATTCCATGTTACTTTCCCATGGCACAGAGAGTTCAATCAGGAACATTGTCTTGGCCAAGTCGGAATATACAATTATATCCGGCTTTAAGCCGCTAGATCTCACGGCTTCTGGAAATTTTCTTTCGCCATCCAAATCAGCTGAAACCGACCAATCGTCGGCAGCACCCATCACACATTCAAAGTCTCTTGTAGATCTGAACCTGTGGAACTTCAGATTGCCTTCTCTCAAAAAGTAGATTTTCCTTTTCTGCTGTATTCCTCTTGTCTTTGCTTTCTTACACGCTTCTTTGACGAAGTCAAGCAATTTTCGGAGTACTTGGTTATGACGCCAAGTGTACCTCCCGTGTGAAAGTGAAAACGAACAACAGGAAAGAACGTGAATGAGAGTCTCCGATTGCCCACATAACATGCACGAATCATCGTCTTTCAACTTCCATCTTCGAAGATTGCTGGATGACGGCAGCTGATCATAAACAGATCTAATCAAAAAAGACAAACGTAGTGGTGTGTATTGCCAAATGTCTTTCCAAGAAAGTGAACGCTGAACAGCATTTTCCCATGTCGTCCAGTCTCCTTGTTGAGATAACTGAACAAACTTAATCATTCTCTGGGACTCGATAGCTTTCTTTCTTTCCTGAATGACCAGACTTGTTCGTTCACTGGTGCTGGCTTTTGACCACCAAATTCGATGGGCTGACCCGAGACCCCGTTTGTCCTGTTGAACTGCCCCAACTCTTTCTGTCCAACGTAAAGAGGCTTCAGCTTCTGCGATCTCCTTTCTGGCTACCCATTTCTTTCCGGACTTTACAAGAGGTCCCATCTCCACAATTCTTTGATCCGAAGAGTTATCCAGCATTAGTTGCGTACGGATCTTGTTTATCTTAAACTCCTCAACCAAAGACTTCAGTGGCAACCTCAGTTTGGCAGTCTTGCTGTACAAAGCTACCGAAGAAAATCCCGGAGGCAGACCCAACCATTTCCTTGTAAATTTATTCATCTTCCTTTCTAGCTTTTCTACCAATGGTAAACTCATCTCATACATTGATAGAGGCCAAAACAATCTCGGTAATAGAACAAACTGAAGCAACCACAATTTGAACCTGCTCTGGAGTGGGGCCACATCAATTTTCTTCATATCTTCAAATGCCGATCGAAGAACCTCAGAACACCGTCCAGTGTCGTTAAGCGAATCGTCATACCACCTTCCCAGGCTCTTAACCGGTTCTTCTCTCAATGTTGGGATCCTGTTGCCAGCAACTGAAAACGTCACGTTGTCGTCGATCTTGCCTCGTCGCAGAGATAAGCTTCTTGACTTGGTTGCCTTGAAACTCATGCCGCACCATGATAGCAGCCCGCTGAATGCATCAAGAGCCCGTCGCATTGAGATACATTTGTTTAGAACCAAAGTTGTATCATCCATGAAGGCCTTCACCGATGGCATCAAGATACCTTTGCCAACGTAAGCTTCCTCCACGCGAGAACCCACTGCATTCAGAAGCAGCTGCATCGCTAATATGAAGAGAATGGGTGAAATTGAGCAGCCCATTGCTATACCAACTTCTAACTGGAACCATTCTGTTGAACAGGAGGACGTAGACAACCTCAATTTGAAATGTCCGAAATACTGTTGCAACATTTCTATCACAAAATTTGGAACATGTTGCGATCTGAGAGTTCTCCACAACATTTGGTGACGAACGGCTCCATAAGCATTGGCAAAGTCTAACCAGACAATGTGCAAGCTGAGACGATTTTCTTTAGCTCTTTTCAATGCTTCCCAGATCACTGACGAATGTTCGATGCATCCTGGTACTCCTGGCACTCCTCCCTTCTGAACAGACCTGTCGATGTAATTGTTTTGAATTACATAGCTTGTCAGTCTCCGAGCAAGGACAGCAAAAAATATCTTTCCCTCGACGTTTAACAATGAAATTGGGCGAAACTGATGTATTTCCTTCGAGTCTTTTTCTTTCGGAATAAAGATACCTTCTGCTCTTTGCCATTCGCTTTCAATTCTTCTTCTTTCCCAAGAGCCCACGAGTAGAGAATGCAATAATCTCAATACTTCTGGGCATTTTTTGTAGATGAGATATGGCACCCCATTTGGTCCAGGAGCAGATCTGTTTCTTGTTCTGTAGAGAAATTGAGTAACTTCGAGTAACGAAATCATGCCTTCTCTGAAAGAAAAATTTGGAAGTGGGATTTCTGGAAGATCGGTTCTTTCTTCTAACTGCTGATCTCCACGCGGGTCACGGAATGCGGACCGAAAATATTCATCGAGCGTTGCTTTGTCTGCTTGAAGCGTTCCTGACTTGGGTGGGTCCAGTAAATTTCTTCCATATTTGAATGGGTCTTTGATGAACTGAAACCTGGCATTTCTCTGATCTCTTTTCTTTATCCGAAAACGCTCGGCCTTCATTAGGGCAGACAAACGACGCCCCAAACTCTGCCGCAGCTCTGCGAGACCAGCTTTTTCATTTTTCTGGGCTCTTTTCCACCGCTTTCGTAACAGTTTCTTTTCTCTCTTCAGCTGATTGATTTCTCTTTGACGTCTAGAAATCATGCCTTCATTGTTTCGAACCTGACGTTTTTGTTTCACACCAAACAATTCAATGCTTTTTTCGTAAATAACATCAGTTAAGTCTTTCATACTGAAATTTGATGAATTTCTTGAACGTGTTTTGAGAAGTTTTGAGAGTGTTTCGTCCAACTTTCTCCATGCAATTGTATCTCCTGCTGCAGGAAAATCAATTCTTGGCCTAGGTTGACTGATTTCTACTTCCGGATTCACATCTTGAACTGCGTCGGGGCTGTGGTTGGCCTCCGGCCCGGCAATGTTCGACGTTTTACCTGCATTAATATCTGATGCAGGACGTTGACGGAATTCGGTTAAGCAGCCCATTTTCGTTCTGTGGACTTTCATTCCACGGATCGTCTTGAAACTCCTACCGCAAACACATTCGTGAAGCATACCCCCATTAGGGTCCGTTGAAGAAGCAGGGTCGTTGTCCAAAGGTCTGAATGTGAGTTCATCATTCTCCCCCTCCTTTCGGTTGGAACTCTGGGGGCATTTCGTAGTATAAGATGAAGCGGCATTTGAACGGATTGTACTTCGGCTAAGCCAGGCCTGATACCCGTGAAGTTCTCGTCTTTCCGAGAGGTCACTTGTCTTTCCAAGTGTCAACGGTCTTTCCCAGTTGCCAACGGTCTTTCCCAGTTGTCACCGGTCTTTCCCGGTTGCCAAATGGCTTAATGCCTCATAAATGTGTTTTAACTCTTTGCGAGCTTTCGTCGCCGAAGGTCTTCAGAAGAAGAACCTCTCATTTTTAGCGTTTCGGCCCTTAAACTTCTTGACGCTTTTAAGAGAGAGGTGGGCCCACGTCCGTTGATCAGGCGGACGCCCTTCGGCGAGAAAAATTTCCAAATTCCATGTATGTATGTATGTATGTATGTATGTATGTATGTATGTATGTATGTATGTATGTATGTATGTATGTATGTATGTATGTATGTATGTATGTATGTATGTATGTATGTATGTATGTATGTATGTATGTATGTATGTATGTATGTATGTATGTATGTATGTATGTATGTATGTATGTATGTATGTATGTATGTATGTATGTATGTATGTATGTATGTATGTATGTATGTATGTATGTATGTATGTATGTATGTATGTATGTATGTATGTATGTATGTATGTATGTATGTATGTGTGTGTGTGTGTGTGTGTGTGTGTGTGTGTGTGTGTGTGTGTGTGTGTGTGTGTGTGTGTGTGTGTGTGTGTGTGTGTGTGTGTGTGTGTGTGTGTATGTATGTATGTATGTATGTATGTATGTATGTATGTATGTATGTATGTATGTATGTATGTATGTATGTATGTATGTATGTATGTATGTATGTATGTATGTATGTATGTATGTATGTATGTATGTATGTATGTATGTATGTATGTATGTATGTATGTATGTATGTATGTATGTATGTATGTATGTATGTATGTATGTATGTATGTATGTATGTATGTATGTATGTATGTATGTATGTATGTATGTATGTATGTATGTATGTATGTATGTATGTATGTATGTATGTATGTATGTATGTATGTATGTATGTATGTATGTATGTATGTATGTATGTATGTATGTATGTATGTATGTATGTATGTATGTATGTATGTATGTATGTATGTATGTATGTATGTATGTATGTATGTATGTATGTATGTATGTATGTATGTATGTATGTATGTATGTATGTATGTATGTATGTATGTATGTATGTATGTATGTATGTATGTATGTATGTATGTATGTATGTATGTATGTATGTATGTATGTATGTAGTATGTATGTATGTATGTATGTATGTATGTATGTATGTATGTATGTATGTATGTATGTATGTATGTATGTATGTATGTATGTATGTATGTATGTATGTATGTATGTATGTATGTATGTATGTATGTATGTATGTATGTATGTATGTATATATATATATATATATATATATATATATATATATATATATATATATTATATATATATATATATATATATATATATTATTTTATTTTATTTATTTATTTCTCCAACAGAAGGACCCGTAGGCCACTAACACCGTTCGGACAACATAAAGCGTACGTTCGAACAGAATTCAAAGCAAAAATATAGGAAGAATAGTAACTCAAACAAATACGCAAAATAAACATATATGTCATCGCGTATTTAAATCGGCAAAAATATAAGAAGAATAGTAACTCAAGCTAATACGCAAAATAAGCATATAAGTCATCGGGTATTTAAATTTGACCATTAGGTGTTAGAAATTTTGAAAGGTCGGTTTCATTTATCAGACATCTGAAACGGCTGTAGGATGTTGAGTTGACCACATCGTGAGGCAGGGCATTCCAGGATTTTATTATTCGATTGGAAAAGAAGAACTTGGCAGCATCGATCTTGTGCAGGTCAGACCTCAGTTTATAACAATGGCCTCTTGTGGCCTGGTAACCAGACGATTCGAAACTGGTGACCAAAGTTGAGCCAATAAGACCATTTAGAATTTTGTAGCATAGACATAGTTCAGCAATGAGTTTGCGATGTTCCAAAGATTTGAGACCGAGGATGTTGAGGCGAGTTAAATAACGGAGACGACTGACAGAAGGAATTGTTCTTGTGAATCGTCTTTGGACTCTCTCGAGCCTGTCGATCAAATGCCTGTGGTGTGGATTCCACACTGAAGAACAATATTCAAGTAGTGGTCGTACATACACGGAAAATGTTCTCGTCAAGAGATCTGGATCTTTAGTAGTGAAACATAAATTGATCAGCCGTAATCTAACAGATGCCGCATGTACAATACTGTCGATGTGTTTTTTAAATTTGAGGTCATTTTCCATTACAACGCCAAGGTCCCTTGCGTGACCAAGAATCTTCAGTTGATGAGAGTCAATATGGTAGTCGGGTACATCAAGCTCTTTACTTGCTAGACCATAGATGGAGCATACGAAGCACTTTGTTAGGGCCAAATTTAACTGCCATATCCCACTCCAGGACACCAATTCGTCAACCGCATCCTGCATAGCCAAATTTCCAGGTTGGAATGTTTTGTAAATTTTGATGTCATCCGCAAAGAGCTTGACTGAAACTTGTTCGAAGGCTGGGTTGTCTGTAATATCGTTAATGTATATCAAAAAAAGTATTGGTCCCAGGACGCTACCCTGTGGAACACCGCTAGTAACTTCTCTTGGGCCAGAGTGATGACCATTAACGCGAACAAACTGTGTGCGGGCACTCAGAAAATCGAAAATCCACGCCAACAAATTGCCAGATATTCCATATCTTTTCAGTTTCGTCATCAGCTTTGTGTGTGAAACAGAATCAAATGCTTTCTGAAAATCAAAATAAATTATGTCAGTACGTTCACAATTCTCTAGAGACGATGACCAATCATACACGCATTCAAGCAGGTTTGTGCAGGTAGATTTGTGCCTTAGAAAACCATGTTGGTGATGGGAGATGAGGTTGTGCGTGGACAAGTAAGTCAAAATGTTCTTGGTGATTACCTTCTCCATGACACGACAACAGGTACTTGTAAGTAAGATTGGCCTATAGTTAGAAGGACAGCTTGTCGGGCCCTTTTTATGAATTGGAGAAATGCAAGCAATCTTCCAATTTGTTGGCAACCTGCGCATCTTGAGAGACATATCGAAAATATGACAGAGTGGGGCTACTAAACCGTGGGCGCAACGTTTTAGGATGATGTTTGGTATTCCACCAGGACCAGAGGAGCATGAACTTTTGAGACTTTTTAGGACTGAAAGGACAACATCGGGAGTAAAAGAGATCTTTTCCAGTAGTTCAGAGGTTCGGTCTTTAAAATTAGGATCTTTACCATCATCTACTGTAAACACACTAGCAAAGTAATCGTTGAAAATGTTGGCTATTTCTGATGGATTCGACGTAAGATTATTTTTGCTGGTTGCAATGCTATTTATGGACGAGTGTGAAGATAGTTTTTTGTTTACGTATCTGTAGAAATTTCCAAGATTTTTTGTAGAGATCAAATTTTGTTCTATGTAAGACTGGGTCCTTTTTACAGCTGTCGCACATAATTTTGTGAATTTTTTGTATCTGTCTTTGTCTGTCTGTTCTTGGGTAAATCGGTATTTCTTCCAAAAATGTAGTTTAGCCTTATACAGTTGGCGAAGCACCTTTGATGTTCTGCCTAGTAATTTCGGAAAGTTGTGTGCCGCATAGTGGACAGGGACAAAAGTTTGTATAGCAATATAAATATTCTATAAATATTCAATAATGATAGAAAACATTCCAGCAGCTCTCCACGTCAAAGCAGTACTGAAAGAGAATATCCCATTTAATATTGAGTAGAAAAACGTTTATTTCCTCAAAATTTGCTCTCTTGAAACAGTAGAAACTATATTGTTTGTTCTCATCAAAAGTTAGGATTGAGTCATTTATTTCAAACGTAATCAGATTGTGGTCGCTAGTAGCAATTGGGCATGAGATATCTATCTTTGCAAGAAGCCCTGGGTCATTTGAGAAAATCAAATCCAGAATATTACTGCCACGGGTAGGTTGTTGCACAAATTGATGAAGCCCAAGGTCGTTAAAAAAGTTCATGAATAATGTGTAGATTTCTCCATTGGGATGAGAGTGTTGTAGCCAATTTATGCCGGGCAGATTAAAATCGCCCATCAAACACAATGTGTGTTTGGTTGAACAGATATTTTTTAAGCACTCTATACTGTCAATAGCATACTTGAGAGCCTCAGTGCCAAACCCCCCGCTACGATAATAGGCTATAAATCTGCAGTGTGTGGTATGTAGACGTATGTCTACACATACAACCTCAATATGCCGAAAATGAACTGGAATTTCCACAAACTTAAAGGTTACATCATTTCTAATTATGAAAGCTAAGCCGCCACCTCTAGTTTCTCTATCATAGCGACATGCTGAACAACCTCTAGGAATAAATAAGCTGTTAGGATCTTCTTTTGTAAGCCACGTTTTGGTAACACAAAATAGTTCAGGCTTGTAATCTTCTAAAAACAAAGTAACTTCTTCAATTTTATTTCTGAGACTTCTTAAATTGGTCAAATCTATGCGGCATCCCGGTTTAGTTTCGAAAGGGCTGACTCATCCGATCATCAGTTGGTGACGAAATCTGGCTCTGGCCGGTATTTTTCATACGTTCACATCTTTCGCATCTTCTGAGGTAGTTTTGATGAGCCTGTTGTTTCGTGAGATCGCGATTAATGAAAACGCGTTTTGTCCTTTCATCTTTAGACGACCGAAGAAGCATCGAAGACTGTAACAAGTCATCCACAGCCTCCGTGCTCGAAAGAGTAACGCAGATTAGTGGATGTGGTCTGTTTGGGTCTTTACTCAATCGCCGGGTTTTCAAGATTCTTGGTTTCACTGTCAATTTCTGTTCTTCTTCTTTTTCTTGCTCCTGCAACCAAAACGTTCGAGAAACCGTTTCCAGTAGAGTCGAGTTGTTCATCTGTGGGCCTGTTCCCCTTGGAGCTGGTTTGTTAGCTTTTCCAGTCTTGTTTCAATGATATCTACTCTAGAGGTGAGTAGTTCGACTCTAGAAGAAGTCTCCTTTGAGGATTCTTTTAGCACCTGGACAACGTTGTTCAGGAGCAATTCAAAGTTCTTATTTATATTATCCATCACTTTTGTCATATGCACGTTGAATCTATCCGTAATTTTTGTTAGTATTGATTCCAAGTTTTCGAGAGAAATGGATTTAGCCATTGTCAAACCGAAAGATCCAGCAAAAACGCTACTTCAACACACAAAAGTCTCTCAAACAAACCAAAAATACTCTAGAAACCAGCAAATAAAATCCGGTTATTAACAGAAAATTAGCAACGAAACCGCTACGAGAAACAGCTTGTTTACCCTACATATATATATACCCAATATACCCTATATATATATATATATATATATATATATATATATATATATATATATATATATATATATACAAGTAAGTTTTATTCTATTTCCTACTTAGTCATTTCATAACAACAAAAGCTTATATAAATTCATTAATAATTAACAAAGATCTAATAAGTGTTTAGCAGCCACAATAGTTAGATTATAAATATTATCATTTAATTAGAATAATAAAGATATAACAATTGGCGACCAGGATGTCAAAGGACCAAGATTCAAACATAGCACAATTGCTTAAGTTTCTAATTGATAAAGAAGCTTGAGAAAAAGAAGAGAAATTTGAGAGGGAAGCTCGAGAAAAACAAGAAAAACTTGAAAAAGAGGCTCGAGAAAAAGAAGAGAAACTTGAGAGGGAAGCTCGAGAAAAACAAGAAAAACTTGAAAAAGAGGCTCGAGAAAAAGAAAAAAAAAAGAATTGAAGAACAAGAAACTGAAAATAGATTTCTTCAGTTAATCTCAATGATACAGGACAATAGTCGAAGTAAGACCTGACCTCTACAAACGAATTGAGCAATTTGTTTACGATCCAGATCAAGGCCTTACATTCACTGATTGGATTGGGCGATATGAAAAAGCGGTTCAGTCAGTCGGAGGCGAATCAATGAGCGATTAAAAAAAAAGAGCAACTCTGACCGGGAAGCTTCAACAAAACGAATACACGCTACTTAAGGGTAGTATATTGCCGAGAACATTCGAGAGTCTCAGCTATGAGGAAACAAAAGTTTGGCTAGAAAAACTGTTTGGTGATAAAAAAAAAGTATTCATCAAAGACGTTTTGATTTTGAAAACGTCCAAATAAGGGACTCAGAGACTTTCAGGGCATTCGGCACAAGGGTGAACAGGCTGTGCAACGAAGCACAAATGGAAAATTTCACAAAAGAAGCCAGTATGTGTGTGCTTACATTTTATATGGGGATTGAAGGATCCGAAATATTTAAACATTAAGCACAAATTACTGCTCAGGGTAGAACAAGAGTGCTCACTGGAAGAGCTTATTGAAGAATGTGAAAGAATAAAACTGTTACATACAGAACAAATGATGATTTCAGAAACCTCAGTTAGTAAGGTTAATCACAATTCAGAAAGATCACCTAAAAAATCTTCCAGTCAAGAAATCCGGGGTTCACCCGTAAACAAAAATGTTTGTTTTCGCTGTGGAAAACCGGGACATTTTGCTGCCAACTGCAGAACTGATGATAAAAGTCCCAAAAGACTTTTCAGTAGAAAGAGAAGTCCAAGCTTAAGGAGGATTCCAAGTCAGTCGTATAGACGACACGAAATACGTCTAGTCAAGACAATTCCCAGCAAGCGAACAATTATAGCAGCCAATAGAAGATACACCACGGTGAAATTTGGTGATGTCGAAATTAGGATGCAACTGGATCCCCGAGCCGATGTCACAATCATCAGTACAAAAACTTGGGTGAAGATTGGTTCACCAAGGCTAGATAAGGCAACAACAAAAATTGGTGCTGCAAACGGTACTGAAATTCAAGTACTAGGTGAATTTCAAACCAAATTTTCGTGCGCAGGATTCACAGGCAATGGACGCTGTTTTGTGGCCAAAAATACAACACAACTCTATATAAATGACCTCCCTGACAAATTATCTCAACACATCAAGCTTTTTGCAGATGATAGTAAAATCATTGGGATTATCAAATCCGTGGAAGACTGTATCAGACTCCAAAACGATATAGATGAGGCAGTCCAGTGGTCACACAAATGGTTGATGCCATTCAACATTGACAAATGCAAAGTTATGCACGTTGGACGAACCAATCAGAAATCAAAATTTATTTATTCTATGTTAGACCCAGATGGAAATAGAAAGAATTTAGAAGTAACGACAGTCGAACGAGATCTTGGTGTTCTAGTATCGGATGATCTCAAAGCAAGGTCTCAAGTGAATGCAGCGGCTGCCTTGGCTAATAGAACTCTTGGTAGACTCAAAAAATTATTCCGAAGTCGTAGTCTCCATCTTTGGAAAACATTATACCAGGCCTACATTCGACCACACCTCGAATATGCAGTTCAAGTTTGGTCTCCTCATCTAAGCCGGGACATTGATACTCTCGAAAAGGTCCAGCACAAAGTTACAAAAATAATTACAACAATCAAACATTTACCATACTTGGAAAGACTACAGAAGCTCGGAATTACCACGCTTGAAGAACGTAGGGTTAGAGGCGATTTGATCCAACAATACAAAATACTGGCTCATATTGATGAAGTGAATTTTTTTGTATTGCAAAAACATCCCACATGGCAAACTAACAGATCCTATTGTTTGAGAGGTCACAACTGCCTTCTTTTACCACAAAGAATTAAAGGATGTGAAGAGCGAAAACACTTTTTCACAAATCGAGTAGCTTTCAGCTGGAACTCCTTGACGCAGGAAGCAGTGGACGCATGTTCGGTGAATGCCTTCAAAGATCAACTCGCTCTACTTTGATTGCAGTATAACTCGTCAGCACAGAGGGGCCTGATGCAGCACCTCTTCATCAATCATACATGCTATTATAATGACTATTTAATTATAATTGTTTTTTTTTGTTCTGTCTTATTTGTGATTTTGAATGTATGTTTTGATAACTGAATAAACAAACTCAAACTCAACTTCTAGGAATTGAATGGATGGATCAACTTCCACCAATGATAAAAGCGTTTGATGCAATCTGTTGTTCTGTTGCGGAAAAGCCTTCGCAGGAAGAAAACAGTTTAGCTGTTCGTTTACAAACAGAGTTTCCAAATGTTTTCAAAGAAGAATTGGGCCATTGTAGTAAAAAGAAGGCAAGATTGCTCTTTAAGTCAGAGTCTCAGCCAAAATTTTGCAGACCACGAAAAATACCTTTTGCTTACGAAGAAATAACCATTAGGGAACTTGAAAGACTAGTCAATGAAGGAGTTTTTAAAAGAGTTGAATACAGTCACTGGGCGGCACCGATTGTGGTTGTTCCAAAGAAAAGCGGAACGGTGCGCATCTGTGCTGATTTTAAAACAGGCCTTAACGACACGCTTGAGATGCACCAACATCCACTTCCAACACCGGATGAATTTTTTTCAAAATTAAACCAAGGAGCCTGGTTTACTCAAGTAGATTTTGCTGATGCATATCTACAGTTGGAAATGGACGAATCGTCAAAAGAGCTCGTTACGATCAACACTCCTAAAGGTCTATATCAGTACCAGAGACTTCCTTTTGGAGTAAAAAGTGCACCAGTATTTTCCAGGAAACAATGGATAATTTAACTTCAGGGTTAAAAGGTTGTGCGGCTTACTTGGACGATGTAATTGTGACCGGCACAACATTGGAAAAACACAATATGAATGTTTTTGAACTATTCAAACGGATTTCAGATTTTGGATTTAGAGTCAAGATGGACAAGTGCTCTTTCGCCAAGAAAGATATTAAACTTTTAGGTCATATTATCAGCAAAGAAGGCCGAAAACCAGACCCAGAAAAAATAACAGCAATTGTAGAAATGTCCCCACCAAAAGACAGAAAACAGTTAAAATCGTTTTTGGGTATGGTTAGTTACTATTCTGTTTTTGTACCAAAGATGAGACAAATAAGAGGCCCACTAGATGACTTGGAAAAAAATGATAAATTTGAATGGTTAAGAGTACACCAGGAATCTTTCACAAGTCTTAAGAAGGCGTTACAATCAAATTTATTGCTGACGCATTATGATCCCAAAAGAAACATCGTAATAGCTGCTGATGCATGTGAATACGGAATTGGAGCAGTGATTTCACACCGATTTCTTAATGGAACAGAAAAAGCAGTCGCTCATGCAGGCCGTGCGCTGACCCAAGCAGAAAAGAATTAAGGCCAAATAGAAAAAGAAGCTTTATCCCTAGTTTTTGAAGTAAGAAAATTCCATAGATTTGTTTATGGAAGGCGGTTTACACTTTTGACCGATCACAAGCCTCTCTTTTGGTCAAGCTGATGCCTTATCAAGACTCATTGATTCCAAAAACAACAACAGGAAATGAGGATTTGATAATAGCAGGTGTAAACGAAGACATCACAATGATACAAGAGGATACGATGAGACAACTACCTGTTAGTAAGAAAGATATTCAAATTATGACAGAAGAAGACTCTGAACTCAGAGAGTTAAGTGAGATCATTAAAAAGGGATTTTGGCCAAAAGTTAAACCTGGATCAAACTGGAATGCATACCAAAGTAAAGCAACTGATTTGACTTTACATGATGGCATTCTATTTATGGGTGTAAGAGCAGTAATTCCAAAAAACTGCAACAGCGTATATTGAGGATGCTACATCAGGGTCATCCAGGAATTACGAGAATGAAAATGCTGGCCAGACAGTCGGTGTATTGGCATGGAATCGATAGAGATATTGAAAATATGGTGAAAACCTGTTATGCATGTCAAAAAGTAGCTAAAATGCCTATAAAAAACACGTTGTCACCATGGCCTGAACCATCACAGGCCTGGGAGAGAATTCACATTGATTTTGCGGGACCAATGGAGAATTCAATGTTTCTGGTTGTTGTGGACGCATATTGAAAATGGCCAAAAATAATACAATGAGTGCGGCTACCTCAACAACGACAATTCGCGAGCTGAACAGAATGTTTGCTCGGTATGGATTTCCCAAGACATTGGTATCAGATAACGGAACACAATTTACTTCTATGGAATTTGAAAGATTTTGTCAGTCAAAATTTATCAGTCATATCCGAATACCTCCCTTTCATCCACAAAGTAATGGTCAAGCAGAAAGATTTGTTGATACTTTCCCAGGAGAGGAAGAGATGTTGAAACCAGACATAAACGCAACCCCTCGGGTTACGGAGAATGAGGATGGAGACCATGTTCCGAGCCATATAGATAATGAAGCCAATCCGGAGGAGTTGACACACATTCCAACAGGAATAGAACCGGAGGCAAGACCTAAACGTTATTGCAACCCTCCAAAACGGATAGTACTGGACCCCAGTAGAAAATCATATGATTTTCTATAAAGAAGGGAGGTGTTGTGTTATATATATATATATATATATATATATATATATATATATATATATATATATATATATATATATATATATATATATATATATATATGTATATATATATATATATATATATATATATATATATATATATATATATATATATATATATATATATATATATATATATATATATATATATATATATATATATTTATATATATATATATATGTTTGTTTGTATGTATGTATGTATGTATGTATGTATGTATGTATATATATATATATATGTATGTATATATATATATATATATATATATATATATATATATATATATATATATAAGTTTTATTCTATTTCCTACTTAGTCATTTCATAACAACAAAAGCTTATTTAAATTCATTAATAATTAACAAAGATCTAATAAGTGTTGTCGGATCGGCAACACCGCCTCGCATCATGCCAACTACGACAGTCGTGGGTTCGAGTCTGAAGTTGAGACATTTATATTTGCGTTATTTCGTGGTGGGTTGTAAGCCATCCAAGTTTCTGATATATGTGGCTCGTAAAAACATATCAACGCTATGTTTCCTTATAATATATATTACAATATATATATATATATATATATATATATAATTATATAACTACATATACTTACATAATTGTAATATTCACACTATTTTCTGAAGGGTCAGCTAGTTAATCAAGTTAGTGCATGCAGGCGTGTAATAAAAGTAATAACGCTGAATATATATTTTTCAGATTTGTTTAGATCTGTTTTAGATATGTTTTGACTATCAAAACTATTAAGTTAATAATCAATTGTTTGATTATTGGAAATGAAATTTTATGTTTTTTTAATGATCACTAGCGAGGTAACAAGGGATGTCATGGGTAGGACTTTTTGACTTTTTCGGGTTCGGGTTCTTAAATTTTGAACTTTCGGGTTCGGGTTCGGGTTTGAGACTTTCCAAAAACCAGGTTCGGGTTCTGTTTCGGGTTTTTAATTTGTCAAAGATCGGGTTCGGGTTTTCGATTTTCAAAATTTCGGGTTCGGGTTCGGGTCGGGTTCGGGTTGGGTTCGGATCGAGTTTGGTTAGTACGATTTACATATTTTTATAAATACGTCTGGGAGTGAATTTTGGGCTATATATTATTTGGAATTGGTTTAATAGATTGAGCGAAATAATTGGGAAGTTCTGTGATTAAAATAATAAACAAAATATGAACTACAGTACATATTTATGTTGTTTGGTCTTGGTTGGAGTTTAAATTTGGAAAAGGCTATTCTGATAACAAGGAGATCTTGTTATATAAAACTTATCTTGGGTTATATTTGGGTTTCTAGATAAGTTATTATAGAAATTACAAAATTTAAATTCACGGATTAGTACTTTCGCAAACCGGCTTCGCCGGCTAATCTGGCGACTTAGTGGTCTAGGACATACAGGACACACATACATGTGTGTTCAATACAGGTACGAATGAAGTGGCCTATGAGCGTAATATGTTAAGCAAAAGTGATTTTACAAGATTTGTATAGTTCGCGTTTTAATTATTCCGTATAATAAATAGATATATCAAAATACATTCAAATTATAGATTTTCGAGACACAGCTATGTTACGCAAAAATGAACTTGCCTGAAATCGGTTCCTAAAGTCATTTAATACTAATAAACTTATTTACTTTTAAAAACTTGGTGTTTGCCTTGCAATTTACTCAAAAATTCAAGTTGAAGTTCGGGTTTTAATTTTTGAAAATTTCGGGTTCGGGTTTTGATTTTGTAAAAGTTCGGGTTTCAAATTTTTAATAGTTCGGGTTCGGGTTTCAATTTTTCAAAATTTCGGGTTCGGGTTTTAATTTGTCACACTTTCGGGTTCGGGTATAAAAAAAAGACCGGGTAGTACCGAACGTCGGGTTCGGGTTGGGTACCCGTGACATCCCTAGGGGTAACCATCGTTGCTCGGGTGTTTTAGAGGTTTTTCTATCGTTTTTCTTTCTCGCTCCAGTTTTTCTGACGCTCCAGGTCGCTTTCTTGTTCCCGGTCACTTTCCCGTTCCCGGTCACTTTCCCGCTCCCGGTCGCTTTCCCGTTCTCATTCGCTTTTCCGCTCCCGGTCGCTTTCACACTCCCAGTCGCTTTCCCGCTCCCGATCGCTTTCCCGCTCCTGCTTGCTCTCCTCTTCTTAGTCGCTTTTCCTTTTCCGCTTGGTCTTTCGTTCTTGGTCGTTTTTCCCTTCCCGCTTGTTTTCTCGTTCCCGCTCATTCTCCGGTTCCAGTTTCCACTCACTCTCCCGCTCCCATTCCGCTCATTTTGCAAACGATTTTAATTTTTTTTCACAAAAAACTTTCCTCTATTGAGTCTCAAAGTTGTGTAAAAATTTCATTACGATCGGATGATTGGTGTAGCAATGCATAATGAACATACCCCCCTCACACACAGACAGTCATTTTTATATATACAGATTAATAATGCTGTTTAATAATTTTTGTGCTTTATAATATTTTTCACTTTTTCTGTTTATAAATTTTAGTTAAAATTACAATTAATCATAAAAAGAATAATTAATAAAAGTGATTTTTAATAAATAACTAAGAGAAAGCGACTATTGCATACGATATACATATGTACACTAATATGCAGAAAATCACGACTATACAAAGTAAGCTTAAAGCAATGCGGCCAATAATACGGGCACTTTTGTCGGGGCCATTAGGTCGGGGGTCTTTTTGTAGAGGGCCGTTATGACTGGGGTCGTTTTGTCGGGAGCCTTTTTGTCGGGACTCTTTTGACGGGGCCGTTTTGACGGGGCTCATTTGTCGGGGGCCGTAATGTCGGGGCCCTTTTGTCGGGGCTCTTTTGTCTTGGGCCCATTTTACGGGGTACCTTGCTGGTGTGGTGATAGAAACCTGAAGTCTATGATCTATGCACTTAAAATTCTGGTAAATGATTTTTATATAATATTTTCTTCAATCTCTCTCTTTATGGTGTTGATATTATTACGTTTAATCAGCTAAATATCATTTATCAATCCACAAGCACAAAAGTAAAGCCTAGTATACACTGACTAGTTTTCGCCGGTACCTGTCGCTCGGCACCAGAATCTGAAGTGTGTGTCACGGAAACCGCGTCCAGAAATTATGTTAGTTTATGGGCGTCCAAATTCTGATTTTTTTTTCTTGAGCCCCAACATAAGTAATGAACTCGAACAAAAGAAAAAACCAAAATGACAAAGAAAATAATTATAGTACCAAAATGAGAAAATTGTCTGGGTACATTGAGAAAAGAATAAAGTGCCAAAAGGTACGTCCGAAGTGAGTTCCTTCCCACTTAATGGACAGCCTATACAAAAAAGACAGAATAAAAGTTAAATTTAGAGTTAAGTCACTTCTAATAGCAATACAATTTACAATAAACTTATCAAAGAAAAAACTGAAATTAGTATGTTAAGGTAATAAGTTGGGGAGACCGGGGCTAGTTGAAACATTTTCTTTTTTTATGGAGGGACTAAACTATCGAGTATTTTAATTCAAAAGGGCTTTTAAAGAGTAATTATCTATTTGAAAATATATTCCCACACTATTTTTCTTGAACCCATAATTAATTTGTATTTATAATACTTTTTGTGGAGAGTCGCTTGTTACAACTTACCCCGTTTTTGGTGCAAGTTGTAACTCTTGTGGGACAAGTAGTAACGTCATATTAAAACAACACTCCACAATAAGGCTTGTATTATAAAATCAACAAGCAAATAATAAAAAATAATAGAAAAAATTTCTAGAAAATGAAGCAACTTTTTGAAAGAGGTTTTGTATTGTCAAAAACCTGCCAAAAAGCAGAAAATAACTTCTGATAACACCCCTTATATTGACAGGAAAGTTGCTTCAGAACTGTTTTGTGTGCAACATGTAGATGTGTGATATATGATGGAGGAAATTTATTCTTTCATAACTGGTCATTTTTTTAAAAAATCCTGAAGCGACTTTCCTGTCAATATAAAGGGTATGATAAGAAGTTATTTTCTACTTTTTGGTAGGTTTTTGACAATACAAAACCTCTTTCAAGAAGCTGCTTCTTTTTCTAGAAATTTTTTCTATTATTTTATTTTCAACTTTTTAGCACTCGTTTCAAAGAAGTTATGTCAAAAACAAAATGTTAGATTAGGTGACTGGGATTTAGATTGCGATTTCTTGCAGCCCACTCACTTCCTCCCATTTCGCTGCTTTTAAGTATTTTTTTTTTATCCACCCTCTTCCTCCGACATTATATGCAAATGTTACAGATGCTAAGATTTATTCAAATTTTTGTCATACATCGGCAAGGCAAACGCATCGGTCCTGAAACCGAGAAAGTGAAAGTCGTGGGTTGGCTGAAAGACTTCTTATCTGATCGTACGCAACACGTCCAGTACCGAGGAACGATTTCCGGATCATCGAATGTTTTAAGTGGTGTTCCTCAGGGCAGCGTTCTAGGACCAATTTTTTCCTAATTTACATCAATGATGCACTGGACAATATCAACAATGAATCTGTTTATGTGAAGTTTTTTCTGGATGATGTCAAATTTTACTCATGCTCCAGCTCGGCTACCACCGATCTACAAAAGGCTACAACTGAACTCACTTTTTGGAGCACGAAATGGCAACTAAACCTGGCACTTGATAAATGTGTTGTGTGTTCTGTCTGTCGGGATGGGGGTGCGGCTGGTCTCGTGCCCCGATACTCTATCGGGAACCACCAACTGGATATTGTGAGGCAGATGAGGAACCTGGGAGTGATTATCGATAGCAACCTTAACTTCAAAGATCACATCAACAACGTACATTCTGCATCTATACGTTCACGCCTTATTCACAGGTCCTTTGCATCCAAAGATCGACTTGTTCTGACTAAAGCTTTCTGCGTCTACGTTAGGCCACTATTGGAATACTGCTCTCCCGTGTGGAACCCTCATCACAAATCGCTGATAGATGGAATTGAGCGGGTCCAGAAACGCTTTACCAAGGCAATCCCTTCGCTCAGACATGAACCTTACTTAACACGTCCTGGAATACTGAAACTCCAAACTCTAGAGCACAGAAGACTCCTGTTGGACCTCTGTTTGTGCTACAAAATACTACATGGAATCGTGAACACTGACTTAGCTCAGCGCTTTCGCCCTTTTGAATATCAATCAACCAGGGGTCATTGCTATAAACTGCGAGCCAACTTGTTCTCTGTTGATGTTATTGCATAATTACAGCCACAGTGAGCTAAACTCGTCTGTTTATGTTTCGGTTTGCTCGGAGAAATTGGTATACGGTCCGACGTTTTATTCGATAACTATTTTATTTATTAACTTTGAGAAGCGAAAGTTATATTGTTGGATTTGATATTGAATTATCTAAAAACAAGCGTCTCGGATATACCCAGGGCAGCAATTTAAAACATTCGATTTTCTCAAAGAAGAGCCAATGTTGATTTTATGCAATTTTCGGAGGAAAATCGTCGTTTTTCGATTATAACTTTTTTATTTGTTGAACCGAAGACAATCCAAATATAAGTGCTACAAATGTAAAAATTAGTATTTTGAAGTTTTATGCCGGTTAAAAGTAGCTAAGTCCAGTTTATCATCGGCCGGGCCAAGCCGTTATTTTAGAGTCTTTACACGGGCCAGGCCAAACCTTAAATCAAAGTGGGACGGGCCGAGGTTTTTCACCAAATATATAGATATTTTAGTGATTTTAGGGTCTTCAGTTTGGCCGGGCCAAACCTGAGGTCAAGGTGGGACGGGCCGAAGTTTTTCATCAAGTATATAGAACTTCTAGGCCTGTAAAAATGTGCCGGGCCTAATTCAGACGGGCTGTGCCGGGCCAGGAGTTTGGGTTTTTAAAACGGGCTGGGCTAATTTGTCGACGGGCCGAGCCGAGACCTAAAAAAATGATCTCTACTATGGATGCACGGTTCAAGCTCTCTAATTTCATGCGAGCGAAGCCGCTACGGGCACTGCTAGTTTAAAATAAAAATAGACAATTTAGGAAAAAAATATAAAAAATTTTGGAAGTAAAAAATTGAAAAATATTAGTTTGCTTTAGAAGTACGAGTTGCGTAACCCGCTCCATGTCTAAAACCGTTTCTTTAAATGCGGCGCTTTATGTCAAATTGCCTTAAGAAAAATTAAAAAAACATTGAAAACAATAAATTAGCAACAGAACACCAAGAAAAATTAAATTAATATCAAAGTAAAAGTACTTGGCGACTTGGCTGTCTTTGGTACGGTTTCTATCATATTTCTTGGAGCAGAAATTTTGAATTTTAGAGGTCATGTGGCTAGCAGAATCGTTTGGAGAGCGAAAGAGCAAGCGAGAAAGCGACCAGGAAGAGAAGAGCAATCGGGAGCGGGAATGCGGCCGGGAACGGGAAGGCGATCGGGAGCGGGAAAACGATCGGGAGCGAGAAAACTAGCGGGGAAGGAAACGGGAGCGAGAGAAAAATGATGGGAAAACCCCGGGCAACGCTGGATCCCCCGCTAGTCATAGATAAATTTCCACTCAGCGCTCTGATTTTTTAAAATTTAAATAATTAAAAATTTATTTGTAACTTTTTAAAATGTATTTATTATTTTATTATGTTATTTTATTTGAATAAATAAAATCTTCCTTGCTTTTCATTCCTTGAATTGTATTATTCCGCGTGTCAACATTGCCTTTGGATATTTTTGCTTAAAGTCGGTTTTTAGTAAGTTTTTCTGTAAAATACTTGTTCGTAATATGTTTTGATAATGTTCTATGGTTATTCTATTAAACAGTTTTTTAAACCGTTTTTTCATCGAAAACGGTTCAGGACGCTATACTGCAGGATTACCCGATTTTATTTTTTAGACCCCATCCAACAATGTATAGCACAGCCCCAGGCCCAGGGCAAGCAATTTTTTTAATTTAATTATTATTTAATTAGCATTGCCAGCCTCGAGGCTAACTTCACACACGTCTATGCAGCTACATTTCTGGGTAATCTTTCCTACGGACGGCCCGTGCCGAAAAAATAGTCGTATTTTTATTATTTTGTTACAATAACATAAAAAACAAATTTTATAACAAATTGAATTTAAAATAAAACATTTATCGTAATTTGAGAGACTTTGAAAACGGTAAGTAGTACCCTTCCAAGCACTATTTACATCGTAGTTGTGAGTGGTGAGGTACGATGATCGTATGAATGAAATGAATAAAAAAAAAATAAAATTAGTTTATAATAAGATTTTATTTAAAAAACAAACTATCAGTTATAAAGAAAATTAATTTTAAATTTTAAAACTTTTTCTATGTAAAACGATAAAGAACAAAAGGCAAGAGTAAACCCCGCTAGTCACTTTATATAAGGTCGCTGCTATTGCCCCGGCGGTTCGCCGTGATTGCAATCTATAAAATTGCAATCCCGTATTAAAATGAAACCCTAACCCTATCCCTAACCCTACCCTTACCCTACCCATAACCCTATACCTACCCCTAACCCTATCCTAGGTAGTCACATGAAAAGTTTCAAAATAATTTTTTTTAATTTCACTAATATTTTAAATAAAGGTACAAATTCTGAGTTTGAATATACTATATAGTGTAAAAAATAAAATTAATAAAGAATTAAATGCGAATCAAAGATCGCATACCGGCGCCTACCGCCATGGTAATAGTCATAACTTTATATAACATGCTACGCGATTCCTTCGTTTACACTTTTCTTAAAACTCAAATTTTTTAAATTAAATTAATAATTTTATATAACATTTTCCCATTTTAAATAAATTATTTATACTAATTATCATAATGTTTAAACTAGTGGTTACTTTTGATCGTGTTTATAGTTAATTATAGCCGAGAATTATGTATTAATCCGCCACACGGGCCGTTCACGTTTAAAAGAAAATCTAACAATATTAAATTCAGAAGAAATTATAAGGGCAAAACACATTGTGGGTATTATGTTAAGTATGGTTTCATCTATTGAAGTAAGAGATGAAACTGAACTAACTAAACCTCCGTAAAAAAATCATTATGAAGATGGGTTTTTTGGAGATCTTCTTGCAAAGAATTCAAAGGTGGTTACAGATGAGGTAATTAATTTTTATTTCTAGTAACAAATCATTTATTTAGCATGATGAACTTATATTAATTTAATCATGTTTTTTCTCAAAAGAGTATGTTGCAAATCCCAAGCATATGGACATTTCAGAATTTTGGATTTCTGGACCTATTCTACATGATTACCCCAGCTTCCAGTACGCCATCGGAAAAAGTATTTTCGTTGGCTGGTCTGACAATTGATGACAGAAGATGTCAACTTGGCCCAGAGAGTATTGATGGGTTACTTTTTTTACACGGTTTAAACAAATAAATTGATTTTGCTGTTGACATCAATTTCAAACATTTAATTTCGTGTTTTAATAAATTGATAAGATCGTTTATGTTGATATTTGTTTTTATGTTTGGAAATATTGAACGGTAGTGGACAGGGATGGAAGTTAGCAGAACGGGGATGGAAGCCAGCAGAACGGGGATGGAAGTTAGCAGAACGGGGATGGAATTTATTTAACCAGGACGGACGGGGATGGTTAGACAATTCTGTCTCCGCGCAGGTCTCTAGTCTGTGGTGATCAAATCTTAGAGGGCGTAGAAAAAAAGAGGGGAGAGAGAGTGAATAATCTATATAGATATAACTCAAATACCACTGACCGACTGGCTGACTCATCACGAAATCGCAAAAACCACCGAACGGATTGTAATGAAATTTGGGACATGTCTTTTAGGTGTCTTTTTAGGTATCTTTTAGTTTTAGGTGCTCATTAAGAAAGGGTTTTGAAAAATTCGGCCTAGATCGCCTTATTTCGAAGAATATACCATGCGTAACGAAACGTATAGACCTTTCTCAAAAATAGTCCAATATTACTAGAGGTACATAGCTGATTTCCGGTTGCATTGTTTTTGTTTGTGTTGAATTCGTTCCGCTTGTTTTATTTAGTTCAAAATTAATTGAGAAAGTATAACAATATTTTGATATGTAATATCTAAGTTAATTACAGTTAAATATGCCAAGAAATTGTTGTGTTCCTCTGTGCACTGCTAATATTGCTAAATGTAGAGGACTTTCGTTCCACAAATTCCCTACAGATGATACATTAAAGAAATTATGGATCACAAAAATTAGAAGGGATGTTGGCAAAAATTTCAATGTAATGTTTTATTTATTTTTTATTCCGATTCGAAATTTTTTAAAGCTATCTCTATATAAATTATTTATTATGCTAAAAAACACCTAAGATAAGTTACTTATCATAAGTATATCATATCTATTATAGACTAATATTAGACTGGTAGATCTAGCAGTTTTTATTTAAAGTGATATATATATATATATTCATCAAGTTCTTGGGAAAATGTCTTCTGTATTCTGCTGGTTTTTTTATGTTTGTTAAAATAGCACTTGTATCTTTCCTCCAGTTCCACATCTATTATTGCTGTAACGAGTTCTGCACATGAGGATATTGCTAAGCATTGTCTCAATGTCAAAACTGTTTGCTTGTGTATTATAATAAACAGCAAACACTTTGACTATGATATGATGTGCCTATACCTACCAAATCCTCATAATCTACACTTGCCAGTTTACTTCAGCTGGCAAGGCAAAAGCTGCTAACAGCGTCCTTGAATTGAATTTTGACAACATTTTAAGTGGCATTAGTGAATATTTAGACTTCTATGCCATGGAACAAATATCTCTTCGGAAACACTGAAGCATCACAGCCTATGTAATGGCAGCTGGCAAACCATTTTCAGTCTGGCAACCTTTTTGGCTTGTCTATTAAAATTTCTGAACCAAAATCTAAATCTACCAGACTATATAGACCTTTCTCATGATAAAATTATCATTTTATTTATAGATAACTGCTAACACAAGAGTGTGTTCTCGCCATTTTTTAAAGGAACACTATACAAATTGTAATAATCTTCGCTTCAGAAATAAAATATTGAAAAAAGAAGCCGTTCCTTTGCTGTTTGATTGGAACAACTACCAGATTCCTGAACCTAGGAAAAGTATCCCTAAAAGATATGAGCCAACATCATCTGTAATTGTTGATGAAGTTTCAGATAATATTATTTTAGATGAAGATATTATTTCAGTAAATGAACCAGACATTTGTTTTATAAAAGATAATGAAAACATGTAAGTTTATTGCTTTAATAAGATGACATTAAATTGATGTTTCGTAAAATTGTCTAATTTCAATATCTTAAACTTATTCATTGTAGGTCAGACAAGAATGTTTCGGAAGAGTTTTATGAACGGTCATTGCATCAATATATTACATCAACATGTCAGCCATTTGGTATTGAGAAATTTGCACACTGTGATTCAGATATAAATTTTTATACTGGTTTTCCAACCTATAGCATTTTTAAAAAAATTTTTGATTTTATTGAGGTATCCGCATCATCAATGAATCACGCTTATACTGATGAATATAAAAAAGTTAAAATATTGCATGACAGGGATTCATTGATGAGAGACTTTTTTATGTATCTTGTTAAATTAAAACGTGGATATACAAACCGTGAACTAAGTGAAAGATTCAAAAGATTCAACTTGAGTTCATCTGCAGTTTCGTGTAAAATAGTTTGATGGGCTAATTTTCTATTCATTACTTTGACAAGAATGACATTTTGGCAAACTAAAGAACAAATTAATTCCTTGATGCCAGATGTTTTTAAAGAATACTGTCCATCTGCTCGAGTCATCGTTCAGAATCCTAGTTCCCTGTTACGCGCATCAGAATATTTTTCAAATTATAAAAATTACCATACTGTCAAATGCTTAATAGGCATTTCCCCACATGGCTCAATATCATTTGTTTCAAAATTGTACTCTGGATGTTGTTCTGATGTTGAAATATTTCGAAGCTGTGGTATTACTACTTTGTTAGAACCCAATGATAGTGTCATAAAACAAAATCAGAAAGATGCTGCTCTAAGAATACATGTAGAAAGAGCCATCAGACGAATAAAAACATATGAACTGTTTTCTAAAACAATCCCACTAAATGTTATGGGAACTCTCCCACAACATTGGACCAATGCAGCTTTGCTTACAAATTTTAAGCCACCATTAGTTAAATTTTTACTAGAAGCAACTGCGAACGATATTTAGTTGATTTTAATTTAAAGAAAAACTATAAACGTTAAATTCATTTGGAATATAGTTGTGTTCATTTAGTTAAAAATAAACTGATTCTCATACAGTACTAGTTGAAAAAAACTTTATAGAATTTATTAATTGATAAAAAACTTTAACAAATAATAATTAAAATAAAACCATTCAAGTTTATCAAACATAACATCCCACACATCTTTATTAAAATATATGCGTTCACAAACACATGTGTCAACCATGTAAACAAAAAAGTCGCACCATTCACAACCACTCAGAGCCATTTGCATAATAATTTGGTAGTAGTATTTGTGGTTGCGTTTCAATTTGTATGCTCCACTGGAGTTGATCAAATACTTGACATTTTTGATGTTGGTTTTTGGGTTAGGAGCCTTTATCTCCAACAAGCCATATGGTGTTCTCTCATTCATATCCACAACTTTTCTATCCGGACTTGCAGCCAAATGAGGACATTTTCATTCATCACAAGTCCACAAGGAAACGTTTGGATTTCATTCCCCTTAATCTAATTGTAAAAAGAGCAAGTATTGATTATTATTTATTTATTTATTTATTTATTTATTGAAAAATGCCAGAAGGGCTAGTAAGCCTTTAACACTAGCATGAGAAAAAAAACAATAAAAAAATCACAGACATCCTTAGTCATGGATGCAAGGAAACAGAAACCATAAAGAAGTGACAACAACAACAAAAAGCCACCCAGATATAACAGAAAAGTAAAAATAACTCTAGCTGTAGTATAAGAAATTATATTGTGTTTAGTTCTATTAGATGGCCTCTCAGACAATTATTTGACAAAATTGCTCTAGCTTTTTCTACACAGTGATGAAATAATTTTAAAAAAGACATGGAGAAAACTAAAATAATGGCAACAGAAAATGAAAATTACCAAAAGGTGAAATCAGGAAAATGAGCATGAGGATGTGGTGACTAAATAAAATGATAACAAACTATTGATGATGTAATATTGAAAATAACACTAAAGAAAACTAACTAATCTTATAATTATGTAATTATTTTTTAAATATTAGAATTTTTATACCTCACAATAAATTTTTGCTGCAGGAAGTTCACTATCCAATCCTCTTTTCATTTCTTGCGTCATAATAGATCGCTTGTTTCGGAGTCTTTTTGATAACTCCTAAAAATCTGATATGATACTTTACATTAGTTTCGTGTGTTAGTTAATATTTTCAGATTGGATAACGGTAAAATAAAATTGACAATTGTCATAAAATTGAAATATTAAAAACAACACATTCCGAATGTTCTCTAAAACACACTTGTTATATGATCATCATCATTTTTGTTTATAATCTGTATTTTCCTTTTGTAGGGACTGGACTCACAATGATTTCTTTCCAACTCATGTAATCCATGGTCAGTTCGTACATGTATATGTTATCATTTAGATCATCGTTGTAAATTTGCAGCTGAATCTTAAAAGACCACTTGTTTTGGTCCTAGCCTTTTTCAAATTTAGTTTACCTAACAACGTTTGAAGGCTTCAAGCTAATTGCGAGCCAGTCCCAAGCCTGGAGAAAGGAGGAGGGAAAAGTAAAAAGAATCAAATTCTGATCCACGACAGGAAGTACTTAAGTGCTTCCTACATACAGCCATTAGAGTCTTAAATCACCTGGTGTAAAGGACTATAAACTATTATAAAAAAAGCTTCAACAAGTTTTAGCCAGTTTTAGCAAATCTATTTTACGTTTTATGTTAGGAAAGAATTAAAAAGAGAAAATGAGCGAGAACGGGAATGGGAGAGCAAGGGTGAGCGAGAACGGGAGAGCAAGCGCCTGAATTATCGAGATATAAACGGCTCAACTCAAAACATTTCTTTAAAAAATTTATTTTTACACACTTTTATTTAACTTCTCTGTCTGTCTGTCTGTCTATCTGTCTGTCTGTCGTCAAATTTTGCAATCGATTCTAAACTAACATTGTATTCATTGGTAATGAATACGAGGTTACTTGAGAGGAAATACTTGATAGAAATTACTTGATACACACACAAACAAACATACATACATACATACATACATACATACATACATACATACATACATACATACATACATACATACATACATACATACATACATACATACATACATACATACATACATACATACATTATTTTGTTCTATTTTCATTATTAAAAATAACAGTCACTATTTTCGTTTTGCTTTTCATTCCTTTTCAAAACTCTTTAGTGATAGTAATGCTAGAACCAGGCGCGGTCCCAGGATTTTCTGGTGGGGGATGATAAATTTATTGTTGATTTGGAGTCTTTTATATTTAGTCAGAACCAAATAAATATGAAAGCATAAATCCAATAGACACTTCAATAACATGCTGTGATATATTATATTATTATTAATATTCCAAGTCAAACAAGCAAAATGGGAATAATAAAACGTCGTGAAAAATCCAGTTTTCTATTTGTTAACGAAACATTGTTTTCTATAAAAAAATTGCGCTCCTTGTGTATGCAACATAAGGACTAACACGTTGAGACGTTCGTCGTTCACTTTAACACCTTTAGACTTCACGGGGAACAGTGTGTATTTTCCCTTCTCGATTAATACATATGTACACTGGATCCTCAATATTACGCGGATTTTCGGGCCCAACGCCAAATTTGCGCTATATCCAATTCGCGTTATAGTGAATCACAAAACATTGTACTTTTTTGGAGATCCATCATCCAATCGGCGTTATAATCGAATGCGCGCTTTATCCACAGGCGCAATATCGAGGGTCCAGTGGATATGGAAAAACTCGCACGAACTCAATTTTTCTTAAAAATAATTTAAACAACGCCAGCAAACAACGATAAATAGAAAACCTGAAAACAACTGAAACTGAATGAGAAGCACCTTATCATTTATGAATTGCTAGTTGCAGGACACAATCACTTTCGGTTGGTCAAGCATATCTTACTTAGGTGTAGTAATGAGATATTAATTGCGCATTGCTGTTGCCAACAGATTTCTTTATATTTTATAAGTGTATCTAGGTACTCGTTTGCGGCGGGTTGTTTGGTAGTACGTTTAACTTTATTTATCCATTGAAAAAAATTGAGCATTTAGGCTAGTGGGGGTGCATCCTCAGCATTTCCAATAGTGGGACCGTGCCTGGCTAGAACTGAAACTAACAGTGATGGGCACCAACTACTTCAATTGTAGTTACAACTACATGCCAACTACCTCATGACAGAAGTAGTTATAACTACATGTTAACTACTTTAGAAGAGAGGTAGTTATAACTAGTTTGTTAACTACTACTAAAGTAGTTAACTACTTTCCAACTACTTTTTAACTACTCGTATATTTATAAAACATGTACTGTAAGATATAAAAACACAACAACAAAAAATAAATTTGCATTTAATAATTTTTTTTTAAAGAATAATAATGATTGTTAACTAAATATAATAAAAACAAAGTATTTTTAAACAAATATAATAAAAACAAAGTATTTTTAAGCAAATATAATAAAAACAAAGTATTTTTAAGCAAATTTTAGAAAAAACAAAGTGTTTATTGATACATAAAGGTTGAATGACAAAGTTCAAAATTTGTTAAAACTGGAACGGCTTTTCAGAAAAACCATACGGTCAAATAAAGTGTCACTCATTTTGCACCTTCGAGGTGTCAAAATCATACCAGCCATGCTTGGAAGAGTAGAATTGGCTTTTATGAAAGCTCATTCTACAAATGGATAATCCTTCAGTGATTGAACATTCGATGCTTTAGATTATATTTTTAAATTACCTGGCTTTTTAATAATTTTGTTACAGCGCTAAGTCAAAGTAGTTAGACTAGTAGTTATAACTACCAAACTAGATCATAAAAGTAGTTATAACTACATAGCAACTACTCAAAAACAAAAGTAGTTATAACTACCATGTAACTACTATAAATGTAGTTATAACTACAGTAGTTACAACTACAGTAGTTAAAGTGCCCATCGCTGGAAACTAATACGTAGTGTGGTGCTAGGTTAGCTGAGTTGGTAAAGGGTTAGCCTTGAATGTGAGAGCTTCACGGTTCGACTCCCACTCACTGCCTAGTAGCCCATGTCAACGGAAAATTTAGCGGGTAAAATCGTTCTCTCCGTGGGGCATGTAAAAGAACACCGCCTTTGAACAAAGCGGAAAAGGCGCTCAATAAATTAGCAAAACATTTACAAAACATTTACATAGTGGCAAAAATCAACTTATCAAACATTTATTATAAGTAAACCGTAAAATCAAACATGCAAAAATAAACCATAAATAAATACTTTTCCCTCTTTTGCAAGTCAACTTAATACAAATTAATTTTTTTTAAACATACAAAGTTTCCGCGGGCTGCATTTGGCCCGCGGGCCGCAGTTTGGAGACCCCTGTGCTACAAAGTACTTTATCTAGATATATAAAAATGAATGTTTGCATGTATGTTCTTTATGCATTGCTACACCATTCATCCGATCGTAATGAAATGTTCACACAACCTTGAGAGTCAAGGGGAATCAAATATAGAGAAAAACATTTGAAATCCTTCACAAAATGAGCGGAGCGGAGCGGGTGAGCCAGCGGGACTTCTTAATATTAAGAATATAATTTAATTTATAGAAATCTGAACGGCTGGAGCGATCTTGGTGAAATTTGGCAAGGTGGTAGTTCTCATACAGGGGAAGAACGTTAAGAAAGTTTGGATTACCTAGTCCAATCTTCCGGCTCAGGGGGGGGGGCGGCAAAAAACCTCTCCGGGCCAAAAGTGCCTATACATGATCATTGTATACGTTTTCGAAGCACTGTTTACAATTGCTCAACAGGCATTACTTGCTTGACAGTCTTGCATAATGTGACCGATTGCGTGTTATTACAAATTATTAAAAGACTAGAGATAGCCCGTCAAAAATGACATAACCCATATAGAGCTCATATGGGCTTGCTCACAAGGACGTGTTCCCACTGCCCCCTCGTTTTGAACAGATTCGAACCGCCGTCTTTCAGGCCATCAGGTAAAAGCTTTACTGAAATACCACAAGATATATAATAAACTCTATACAAAAATGAAATTATGAAAAATCAAAGGGGAAAATGCCTTCTCCCTAATCTCCTGCTCCCACCAAATTAGGTGTTTAGGAGACCATGATAGAGTTATTAAGTTAAGAAAACATTTGTTTGTTTACAAGTTGTAGGCTACTTGTAAAAACTATTTTCTTTTAAACGTTATGCATCCGACATTATTTTAGACAATATTTTAAAATTTATTTTTATATAATATAATTATTAATAAATTTGTTTATTAAATTTTTTTATTAAAATTTGTTTCATTTAATTGTTTGTGTTTGCGATACTAATTTCGATAAGTCTATTCAGTGCTAGTTTATTTCTTCTTCCTTTTTAGATTTCGTTGCGCCGAAGATGGTTGGTGGTGTTCAGTGTTTTTAATTTGATTATTGCAAATAATGCAAACTAGTCGTAAATAAATATTTTTAAAGAATAGATTTCATTAATGGATTATACGAAATATCAAGATATCAAGATATTTTGACAAAGTTACTAATCTCATGGCGTCCTTATTATCGACTATGTCTAAACGAGAATGTTATTTTGTGGACCATTTTAGCCTCCGAAGCAACAGCAGAGCAAAGGGAAGAGTGCCGCTCCTCCAGCCAAAAAGAAGGAAGGTGGATCTGGTGGGAAGGCCAAGAAGAAGGTATTGCTCATAGTTTGACTTAAATTACTATTTTCGCTAATTTTGTTAAGGCGTGAGGCTTATGGATAGGTTTAAATTAAGGCTTTATTTATTCTGAATGTAAATGAGCATAGCTTATCTATGCCCACTGGTGTATTTAAAGAGTATACTGTGATGGCCCCCCTTTGCTGATAATGCAATTTTTGCACCGTGGAAAACTGCCTAAAGATCCTAATTCTTGCCATTCATTGACACCTGCATAACAGAAACTGATTTAAGATGGAAGTTATATTGCGATGTGATGGATGTTCTGAAACCACTGCACATACTGAAACGCCTTATATAAAAAGTTATTCAAGGTTGAAAATGATATTGGCTTGAACCACAGCAAAGTTATTGATTAATTTAGAATTTAATAAATGGTTAATTTGCCTTTTTAAACTATTTAACAATTGTTTAATGTTACAAAGTTAAAAAAATCATTCAAAGATGGTTTGGGTTTGATAAAAAAACCTTTTTATCATGTCATTACTGCTGAAAGTCATCTGGACCAATTTCCTGTTTTAACATAATTTTTTGGAAACATTTAGTTATGGTGTCACTACAACTCTTTATTAAATTTGTAGAAGTGGTCCAAAGGAAAAGTCAAGGACAAATTGGCTAACTTGGTTCTCTTCGACAAGGCTACTTATGATAAGCTGTATAAGGAGGTTCCATCATACAAGCTCATAACTCCTGCTGTAGTATCAGAACGTCTTAAAGTTAGAGCGTCCCTTGCCAGATACGCTCTCAAGGAACTTGAGTCAAAAGGTAAACCAATAATGATTAAAATTAAAATTCTCTTTTAGATGCTAAAATTGTTTATGATTTTTTTGTAGGACTTATCAAGCTCGTGGAGAAACATCATGCTCAGTGGATTTATACTAGAGCACCAAAAGGTGGAGAGGCTGAAGCTTAAATAGATTCTTTTTTATGAATAAAATAAAGTTAACATTAAATGTGCATTTTTGACTTCAATTTTGTGTGTTATATTTTCCGAATAATTTTGTCCCTGGGCACTGTTGACCTATAAATTGGTTGCTCCTATTGGTCCAGGTTTACTGCTTATCTATAATGCTTGACTGCTACTTAAACCATATAAATAAACCTCGTGACTGTTTTTGTCCAAACTCTTCCGAAAACTTCAGATTTTTTGTGTACGTTTCGTAGGTGTGAGATAAAAATCGTTTATATAGGCCAAAATCAGAGACTAAAATAATCATATATATATATATATAAGACCTAATTGGGTTGCTGCTATTACCCCGCCGGTAAAAATTAAACCCTGCCCGTAACCCTTTAGAAATTAATAACCCTTTATTGTTTTGGCACAACAGCAATTTTCCGCTTATTGCCCCGGCTACCGTCGCTCTCCCGATTTATTGCTAACTCCTAATTGCACCTTAGCAATAAATCGGGAGAGTAAGCATTAAACATTTAATAAAAACAACGAAATAATTTAAAAGGCAAAACAACGTTTGCTGGGTCAACTAGTACATATATCTGACTTGAACCAGGAGCTACTGAGGATTCACTAGCGCGATCAATTTAACCTCAATTTTGGTGAGATTGTAATGCGGCTAAAAGAGCGCTGGGACGATCAATTATTGTAAGGACAGCTTAGTAATTTGTTGTACCGGTAGCTACTTTTAGTGTAATAGTATTCTCGGTAGTCCAAATATGGTGGATCTCAAGTATTGGTAAGAGTGTATGGCGGAAACTTGTCACGCCGGATATCTGTGGTTGGAGCTGGCCGATGGTAGTTTCGTGAGAAAGTTTTTCAAGCTCGCCCCGTGCTCATCGAAGCTACTTTACTATGCGGATAATTCGTTGAAGGTTATTTTGATTTAACTTATAGATTAAAACGAAAAATTACGTATTTATTTATTGAACTAGCAGAATGTCTCAAGTGTTTCACCCGATGGCTGCTTCGATATTTACTTTCTCTCGCAGGCAAATAATTATTTTTTTAAGTATATTTATTCGAAAGCTTTTACAAATAACGCATTTCCCTTCTTTTATAGGCAGCTGATGGCTCTAGTTGCAGACCTAAAGTCTTGAATTGTTTCTGTAAGTTACTGTGTCACTATCCAGTTAATGCTTGTTGAAAACCATTTACTGTTAATTAATTGTTAAGTTGTTTGTTGAAAGTGCTTTCATAGTCAAATTTAATTAACAGATATCATAATATCAGGAACAAAATATTTCTTAAAAGCTGAATCTGAGAATGAGAAAAATCTTTGGATAAATAAATTAAGAGAAGCATCAAGAATTCAGGTTCTTGTTATCTGGTTTAACTAGAAAAGTTTCTGAGTCTGATTTTGACCAACAAATTCTTTTTTAAGGTTCCTAAAAACTGCCTGGATATTGAACCTAAGTTTGATTCAGGGTTTAAAGTTGAAGTCGTTGCTGGAGTTGTCGTAAAAACGGACGCTGATGTTAGTTAAAATTTATTTGGTATTATCTAATTATTGGTCTTAATAAATAGTGTCTCTGGGGGCTTAGGTTTGTTTGTAGTTTGTAATTCTGATTTGATTAAGGAGAGTATATAGACAGTATAGTATAAATACAATGTTTAGAAGTTAGGCATTAACCCTCAGTTGTGAATAATCATTTTATTTAGTGCTCCTCAGTGAAGGATCCTAAAACCTTTATAATTTAAACTTTTTATTCAACTCAGAAAGTTTTCAATTTAGGTTCAATATTTGTTTATACTAGACTAATCAATGCTTATTATCAACATTTTGAAGCTATAAATCTAGGCTATAATTAAAAACAGCGTATTTTTGTAGAGTCGTTTGCGATTTTCTGGTCAAATATTAGTTTTTTTTGTAGAAAATAAAAAAGTTATAGTCAAAAAACAGTCAGGTCCCTATATAAATGAGATGATTTTTTACTTATAAACCAAATAGCCTTATTATGTCTAAGTTAAAAGTTATAAGAATTTAAAAAATCCTACTTTTAACACGCGCGAAACTGCATATGGTTAATTAAAGGCGTTGGACTCCCTGCAGCTATTATGCAAATCAACTGCTCGTTAACGACTCACAGGATATAGTATCTATTGGGGCAATAAAAAAGTACTCAGTTTAAAAATTATAGTCTTTATTTGTGTTTATATATTAAAAAATAAGTCTAAAAGAAATGCACACAGAGCTCGCATGTAAAGTTCTGCTTTTTAAATTCCTCTGTTGTTAACAATAATTTGGTACATTTATGATGAACCCATCTTTTACAGAAGTCACATTCAACCCAGTTGTTCCTATCATCAGGCTCATTCAGCCCACAATACAAACAAAAATTGGCCATAATGTCCATGAAAAGAAGGATTGTACAAATCCATTCCTTTCTTTTTTTCTCAGGATCAAATGGTTTATTTAGATTCTCGCCACGTGCAAGCCTGGAGATAAATACTCCTACAAAAATACTGCCCGAAGTTGCTGTGCATCTTGTTGTCGAAACTTGGCCCAGCCAGACATGGGGTTAATGTAGCGGCGACGCTCATACTCCTCATCATACAACTCCACATTGTCAAGCGCGGTGTCGGGGTCTCTCTTTTTGGCACTCTTGTCCTTTTCCAGCGTCGCAAAGGCAAGAGGATGATTGCGTTTGAGATGTCCTCGCATGCCTGTGGTGTTACCATTGTTAAAATGATACTGTTTTTTTCAGTCTGCATCTGGCAAGATTTACTTATTTATTGTGATATTTGAAGGTGAAGTCCGGCCCAAGAATGTTTAGTCTTTTCTGAACCAAATCTTGCTTGAGTTCAGCTGATTCACAAAAGCGTTTCCTGCCATCTGATCTACTGTGAAGTAGATCCAATTTTTGTCATTTTGTTGACAAATAATAAATTTTTCTGGGTTGATGGGAATAGGTAGAGACTTAGAAATTGTAAGATTCAATCCCTCCAGCTTTAACATCTTTTCTGCCAATCATGCCGAAGAGATAAGAGAATTTTTTTTTTATAAAACAGTATGAGGCTCTTTAATGCAAAGTTAATACTTGCCCGGACTAACAATAATGGGAATCACATTGCTGACTGTTATATATCGAACTCCGTGTGCAATGTCCATTGAATCTGCAAAAGGCTCCAATATTTCAAGCAATTCGACCAGTTATAGAAATTCTCGGATTGATAAAATAAGCTGTCGGATGTTTCATTCAATAGTTCGCTCAATTTAACCTTATTAAATTTTAGTACAGCTGAGAGAGAGTGTGTGTGGTAAAAACTGTTCCAACCTGTATCAATTCTACCGAGACCGAGACATTGACTTTTAGATCAAGAACAAGACAAAAGAGTAAAATTTTTCACCAGGACTGAGACTACGGAGAGTGAGCCTCGAGATGAGACATTGTTTTTAAAATCAACTTGCTAGAGATAGTGATAAAGGTTTCTTGACCTTCCTGCAATTTATATAATTATTTTGTTGAAGATATTGCTCAAAAAGTTTTATTTTGTAGTCACATAATATCTTCTTTCAGGAGTTAAAACTTGACTTTTTTGGCATCGATATAAATCGAATCAAAATTTTTCTTTCTTTTTGTTTCTTGCATGGCTACTGCCTGGGTCATCCAGGTGGATGTTAACATCATAGATGATGCAACATCTTGTGTAGCTGGAACAATGCTCCAGGACTCAGCAAGTTTAGTGATGAACTCCATTTTAATAGGCTGTGACTCTGGACGATAGACCATGACGAATGCTCCATAGAACACCGGACCAAGTAGGAACAATGGTAGAACTTCGAACGTTGTAAAAGATGGAAACTGCAAAATACTCATCTTGACATCAGGTGAGGCAAGCACACAGATACCTCCATAGCTAGTAGGTAGATTGAGGTCGTTGGAGACCGATCGATGCCTTGATTGCTCAAGGACATGGTAGTTTGACAGTGTTGACGCGATGACGCAGGGGGACTCTGCAGATTCATGCCACGATTCAACAACTTGAATATTATTGCTTGTTATGCAGCTGTTGATTGCAGTTGACTTGTTTCCAAGTGATTGAGCGTTAAGAACTCCGGTGGTAAATGATCGACTCGAAACACAGTGTATGTTGACCAATACCCGCTGACGAGGTGACTGCTCGGTGCAGAATATGCTGGTGCGATGTAATCACTGGAATGATTTGGTTTGTTGGGTCGTATCCACGTTGAACATTGGTATGGCTATGTTGTATAATGATTGTGTCGGAAAAGGCGATGCACTTCCCGATGGCTATTTCACACGAAGAAGTTTTTTTATTGAAACTCAATTGATAATTGGAATCATGTGTCTTTGAAATAACATCAGGCCGCCAGAGGGGAAAGCTAAAAATAGCCTTTCGAATCGAGGACTTTGGCGGGAAGACGCTGCAATTCAAAATTCATAATTCTTCAGCTAAGTAGATTAGTAGTCATGGTTATATCAACACAGCTTATATGTATTCATGGTAATCGTTGTAAACGACGCAAAATCACACTGCCAAAATCGCACAGTTACATTCCAACTACGCCAATTTATGTGCAAAAACGATTGTCGTTTGATGCACTGAGTTTAATCCCTTGAGAAGTGTTAGATTTAGCCAGAAAGAAATCGAGAAAAACAGTCCAAATAGCCGAAAATAGACAGAGCTCAAAACAGACGTGCTACACGTCAAAGCTCTACACAATATTTAGAAAAACGTCTTTAAACATTTCGTGCGACTGCTCATTTTTCACAGATGAGTTTTATAAATGAATATCCAATTTAGAATGAAGTGGATGCTGCTGAAATAATCTCGATTTATTTCTGTAATGACTTCGGCCTTTGCAGCGTTTGCAAACTTCTTTTCATAACTCAAAGCATTTTATTTAAAAATTAAACACAAATACAATGGTGAAATTTATTTCAAAATTCATTGTAACTTAACTTTAACTAGAAAAGGAGAGATATAAACAGACAATGAGGTTGAGATACAAGGAAAACAGAAAAGTTAAAGGGTGAATAGTAGTTTCAGGCAAACTATAGTAAAGGGTGTACAATAGCCTGTTCCAGAAAGAACAATTGAAGAAATCAAAAAGCTCTAAAGTAGTTTCAATAAATGAATCGAGAGATTAAGACTCCTGCGACTTACCCAAATAAATACAACTTGCAATTGAAAATACAACATTTAAAAAAATCATGAAAACAAGACCCAGCCAGCCATGGATCACTGTCCAGTTACAACAACAATTCTCTCGAGTGATTGTCGTTTTCCAGAGACTTTCAGAAACTGATTATGAATATTACATATATGGTTTTGTCTCAAATTTAAGTAAATGTTTACAATTTTTTCAATTAAATTGCTTGCATGGTTATCAACACCATCCATGGTCTTAAAGGAATAGCTTTTGAGATCCAGGATGTGTCTTGATCTTATTGTTGATAACACCTTAATTAATTTCTAATTGACCTGTTGTGGTAGTGCCGGTCGTCCGATGCATAGAAACAGTTGCTTGCAAACAGCTTTCTTTTATATCACATATATAATGGCTGCCTTTTGCAAGTACCCTCCCTCTCTCGCCTTGAGCAAGACTTGTCTTGATAAGGCGTATGCTAAATCTCAATAAAAAAAAAATATATAGTAGAAAAAAATGTGGGACATTATACATACAATTTTGACAGTGAAACAATGAATGATCAGAGCTATCAAAACACTTTACTTTAACAACTCCAGTTAATGAGTGACATTAAGCAAATTTTAATAAATTTCCACGTACCTATTTGTAATATATAAGTAATTTCCTTCAACTGTTCTCAAATTTAACAAATACATTTTTATTTCTAATAATTTATACACAGTTGTTTGACAATTTTCCTGGCTTATAGGACTTTTTGCTAACTTTCCACCAGAAAATCTTGAGTTGAAAGTATCAAACAATGTATCTGCATTCAAAATATATTCAATTGTCGCTTCTACGTCTTCGTTCAAAGTTTGAAGAGCTTTTGTAATGGACGTGCTCATTACTTGAGCTGCTAAAGACACATATGTTAAAATTCAATATAAATCATGTAACTAAACCTTCTACATTAAATTTGAGTGTAAAAATATTTGAACCTTCATTTTAACTCTATGGAAGTTGATATGCTGGTTGGTTAACTTGTTGGCTAATCTTAATCTCACATCACTTTGAAGATTTTGCAGCCTTTTGATGTGTTCCCAATCGATGGTTAGTTCTGCTTTCCATCTTTTGCAAAAAATATGAAAACATCGGAAAACATAAGCGTCAGTCGACATCTATGCAAACAGCTGAGGCCGTTCAGCAAGAGTCATTGCTGAGCATGTCTTTCGCGACTCTGAACAGAAAACTCTTTTTATTCTTCAAAAAACATAACTTGACAAGTTCGAGCATTCGCGCAATGCTTCATGCGCTCTGCTAATCTTTTCTCGATGTTTTCGTAAATGCTTTTCTCGTGTAGAAGGCTTTGGGGCTTGTTAAAATATCGATTGTTATATGCTTCGTGTCTTTTTGAACTCGAGATTAATGGCTTCGAAACAAGGTCAATTGTGTCATTAGCCATGTTGCAGTTGAAGAAATCAACGCACCCAGACATAGCCAAATGAAGCGGTAGCCACATTTTGTGCAATCGATCTTGTTGAAACCGCCTTCTTTCTCGATGGGAGATTCGCACTTGGGATATTGTTTGGCGTTGATTTCAAACCGTTGTTGCACAGCTTGTACCACTCTTTCTTTTGGCGACACTCAGCGAGCTCGTGCCTAGAGGTTTTTGGGACAAAAAGAACTTTTGCTCTCTGTGGATCAGAAGGAGTTATTTTCTCCGACTAAATAATATGCTTCTAAGACACTGTTTTTGTCAACTCTACTGCTGGTAAACTCAATAGGTCGACTTGTTTTTTGAAAGGTTTTAACCTTCACAGCAGGTTGTCTTGAAATTATCTTTTTTTATCGGTCAAACAGAAAAGTTAAAGACATTAAATTTAAAAGAGAGGTGTTTATTAGTTTCAGGCAAACTATAGTAAAGGGTGTAGAATAGCCCCTTTCCGGAAAGTACAATTAAAGATGTTAAAAAACTCTAAAGTAGTTTCAATAAATGGATTGAGAGATTAAGACTCCTGCGACCAGGGCCGGATTAAAGCATTTGGGGGCCCTAGGCCAGACAAATTGCGGGGCCTCTCGCATAAAATAAACTATAGATCAAGACTCTATTGAGAGTGGTATAACACCCTTTAACATATATACATGATACAGTAGGCCCTACAAACAACAATATAACGAAACCATTCACAATGCATTTGCAACTTGCAACAAATTCCAACCATCATGCTAAACTTCGAAAGTACTACATTCATATGTCATATTACAATAAACAATCCCTCATGCTACCATCATACAAATTTACCAAAACGCAAGAAGTGACCATCCATCATTGTTTATTGATTATGAAGAAAATGTTGTACATCATAGATTATGTGATTACCTATATAGTAACCTACATAACTTTGGCAGTTAGCTGAGTTAGGCTTCCTGGTGTCTACAGTGTTTTCTTCCTAGATTTCAATTTGGCAAATTCTGCAACAATACTTTCAAAGTTAATATTGTTGGTCAAGTCGGCTTCAATGGTCAAGAGAGACAAGTCACAAAGCTTCTCTTGGCCCACCGTTGAACGCAGCTGATTTTTCACCCTCTTTAGCACAGAAAATGATCTTTCTCCCTCCGTGTTAGCGACGGGCAATGTCAGGTAAAGTCTGAAGGCAGTATCGACGTTTGGAAACGCTTCAGATATTCCGTGTTCTCGCATGCTTCTCAAACAAGCTGGAGGTGAAACATCTTCTGTAGGATACTGCTTGATGTAACCAACGAATTGAATTAGCTCATCCTCAAACACTTCTTCTGCAATGTCAGTTGAGAAATGTGCCTGGAATTTACGTGCAGACTCACGTAATTCAGCTTCAGAAGATGTCAACAACGTAAACAGGAAGCCAAACCGGTGCTTCAATTTCGAATACACCTCCGTTCTCCGAACTAACTCCGTCAACAACGAATCTAGAATGGGAAGATATGTTGACGTCCTGAATCTTTCCCTGGGGGACAGCTGTACCTCGGAATCCACCTCGTTGAATAGCCGCCTCCTCTTCCTTGCTCGCGCATGTTCTGCACGATAGCTAGAATCTTCCACCAACAACTTTGCTTTATCTTCATAGGAAAGGTAGGCTTCTTCAGTGTGAATGGAGCTGATGAATGAGTGCAAGCTTTCGTAAAGAGAAACACAGGTTGCAAGATCAATGTTCACTTTCTGCAAGGTTTTGCTTGTGGAATTGAAGCGTTCAAGAATGGAGTCCCAAACTACACACAGCACAGCCATTTCGAGAGTTTCCATTTTAGTGGCTAAACTGGATGCATCATTCCTTGCGGTTGCAGTCTGATCTTTGTCATTGGCAAGCTGTTGAAGAGCTGAAAGTATTCCTGAATAGTTATGTCTCAGAGCACGAGTTGCGTCAGCTCTAGCAGACCAACGTGTGGTTGACAAAGACTTCGGAACAATACCATCTATACAAGCTGAAAGAATTGCCCAGCGGTGTGTGGAGGTGGAAAAGAAGTTGAACAGTGCTTGCACCATCCCAAAGAATGATACAGCATGGACACAACATTCAGCGGCACATGTTCCAACAAGGTTCAGTGAATGAGCAGAACACGGAACGAACTCAACCAGCTTGTTCACACGCTTTAGTCTAGCTTGAACTCCTCCGTATTTCCCAGACATATTGCTAGCGTTATCATAACTTTGGCCACGACAGTCAGATATACAAATTCCATATTCGGACAATGTTTCCAAGATGACTTTGGACAAAGTCTCACTATCATGACTGGCAATTGGAATGAATTTGATGAATCTTTCAACTGGTTTACCACTCAAATCAATGAAATGCAGAATGAGGGTCAACACGTCAACATGACAAATATCTGGAGTGGAATCCACGCTGATTGCGAAATACTTGGCTGTTTTCACTTGTGATATGATAGTCAATAGAACTTCTTTAGCCATCAGCTGAATGAACTCATTACAAGTAGTGGAAGACAGATATGAAACAGAACCTCTACCGGCATTGCCATAGCGAGAAATATGACTGGCAAGAAACGGATCAAACTGAGAGAGAAGTTCAATCAATCCCAGAAAATTCCCATTATTGCAGGAGCCTAAAATCTCATCTTGTCCACGAAAAGCAAGTCCTCTCTGTGCAAGAAATTTGACAACTGTAACAACCTTCCGAAGAACGTTCATCCAATAGCCACGTTCCATTTCAAACTGAGCCTCAAGGTGAGAAGTAATGTGACCTTCGCTTTTACCAAGAGATATGCTAGCAACAACAGAATTTCGGTGTGCAACACTATTCTCATGTTCCACTAGACGATACGAATTTTTCCAGTCATTAAAACCACTTGTGTATTGATTTACACTGCCAGAAAAGAGTTTGCATGCTGAGCAGTACACTCTGCCAGAAGTCTGAGAATAAAGTAGCCATGTTCGCTTAACAGTCTCATCATTGGGAAGTTTCCTGAAAAACATCGACGAAGTCAAGTACCTCGTTCTCCCATCATCATAAAGGTGTGCTGAATTAATGAAACTAATGTCGGTAACCTGTATATAGTTGGCTGCGATAAATGACGTTCGGAGTTCGTCCGTAACAGCTGTCCATGTAGCAGGATCCGTCAAACAATGGTTGGATTTGGAAGGTGATTGTGGCCGTGGCGGTTCCGGTTCCTCTTCCACCGAGACATTAGGCTCTGAAACCAACGCAGTGGGTTCCACTTCAACGTGAGTAGACGGAGGCTTTGGTCTACAGAACAAGTCTGTAATTTTGGGCATGCTAGCCACGTCTTTCCGCTGTTTCTCTTCTTCCAGTGCTTTCTTTTTCCGTTTCTCATGGCCACTTTCGTACGAACTTCCGATATCACGATTTCTTGCCCCCCTAAGGTTTTGCTGAAATGACGTCCCTGTTAAATGGTATGTAAAATTGGCTGAAACTTCATGCTTACTAACTCCGAAGAGATTTTATACATGCGATTGCTGAGGTTGGGTCGTTACTTAAATATGGTACACTAGCCGGTAGAATAGAATGGCAAGTGTTACACAATCACATAAATCAAATAAAACACATGCTTTTGTTGATCTCTTAGGCAACATTGTCACAGTCAGCCCATTGTTTATCAGTAGAATGAGCAGATAATGGAGCGCAGCCCAGCGCTTGATTTTCGTGCTAAATCGGGGATTAACGGACCTCGGGATTAACGGACCTCGGAATCCCGGGATTTATGAACCTCGGGATTAACGATATACAATCATCTCAACATGTTTTTGGAGACTAAATTAAAATTTACCGACAGACCTCTTAAGGCTTTGGCGTGCACAACAAGCACACAAATTTAAAAAAAGTATTATAGCATTCCAATGCAGCCACGGAGATACAGCAGATCTATCATCTTAAATAGCATTATTACTATTACGCTGGAGGACGCCATTTCGATACGCCAAATTCAAACATTCAGCTGCGCTTTTCTAGACACACGCCATCGTCGATATTATTGAGCTTTTGAATTTTTGAAAAAGGCGCGACAAGTTTGTTTGTTAAATTTGATTGATCTTAGATACTACTCGATAAGATTTATTATTCAATCAATTCAACTGAACTGAAAAATAATATTTACCTCTTTTTGCGTACATACGCATTTGTTGGAGACGGTCTCGATTTCTGGAAGTTGAAGCCATGACTACAACTACTAAAAATTCTAAATACGATCTAGGAGATTCTTCTAAGTTCAAACAGATTACGGTACATTCAACGATTATATTCAACGACTAGAATAAATATTAACAAATGATGTGATATGCATTGCAATGCCCGATGACGTCACATCGAACGCAGATGTTTACTGTGCCTATTAATATCTAGAGAGAGAGAGTGAGACACCATAGAGTAAACTGAACTAATAAATAAATCTTTTCTGCGTCTGCGTAATGCAAGGTGGTAGAAGTTTGACGTTGAGAGGGCCCGCAATTCGGGCCGGCAAATTAGTACCGTTCCGCCGTCCAGCCCGTCCTCAAAATTATACTTTACAATTACAACCACTGGCCACACTTTTTTACCTTGTTCAGCGCGGGGCCCCTAAAACCGCGGGGCCCTAGGCCATGGCCTAGTTGGCCTGTGCGTTAATCCGGCCCTGCCTGCGACTTACCCAAATAAATACAACTCGCAATTGAAAATTCAACATTTAAAAAATCAATTGAGTGATTGTCATTTACCAGAGACTTTCAGAAACTGATTATGAATATTACATATATGGTTTTGTCTCAAATTTAAGTAAATGTTTGCAATTTTTTCAATTAAATTGTATGCATGGTTATCAACACCATCCATGGTGTTAAAGAAATGGCTTCTGAGATTCAGATGTCTCTTGATCTTATTGTCGATAACACCTTAATTTCTAATTGATCTGTTGTGGTAGTGCCGGTCGCCAGAATGCATAGAAACAGTTGCTTGCAAGCAGCTTTCTGTTATTTCACATATATAGTAGAATAAAATGTGGGACATTATGCATACAAGCAAACTTTTTTGAAGATGAAACAATGATCCAAGCTAATAAAAAACTTCACCTTAACAAGTCCAGGAGAAGGAATAAGATATCCTCCTTGATTTTTTAGCTGAAGAAGGTGTTAAGTATGGTTATTTGGTATAGCATCAACAACCAAACAGCATCTGCACTCATTGCAATCGGTGGTCTTCATGACTTTCTCAACAACCCACCCTCTGATATACTTTATCGTATTACCAGAAAGGGCTTGAACAGTTTTTGATGTTAAATTGTAACTAAATAAAAAAATTAAATGTTTATGGTAAAAATAAAGAAGTTTATGCCAATAACTGAAAATTATTGAAGTAAACAATATGCTTGCTTATGTCTGTAGTCGATGAATATTACTTTCAAGTGAAGGCAACATGAAGGTGTAATTTTTAGTGGCTCTTACATTACCACTGCTGTCTGGCAACAACCCGCACCTGCACAGGTATCTCTTAAAAATGCTGGCAAACTTGTAAGTTGATGGGTTGTTCCATCCTCCTAAATGTGCAATGCAATGATTTATTAATATTGAGGTCAACTGTACTTCACAAGGTATACTCAAAAACCAAAATAAAGTCTAAGATATGAAAATCATTTTGGACAGCAATACTTAATATTTTTTCTAACAGAATTAAAAAATAGCTTTAGGTTGTCTTGTGAGAACTTGTATGTTAAAACACATTTTTGATGAAAAGTAGGCTTTTAGACAATTCTATGATAGAAGTTATGTCGACAATGAAGCCCAGTATAAAGATGGATCTATTGATATATAAATAAATAATGTAATAAATAATAGCTATGAGTGACATTAAGCAAATTTTAATAAATTTCCACGTACATATTCGTAGTATATAAATATTTTCCTGCAACTGTTCTCAAATTTAACAAATACTTTTTTATTTCTAATAATTTATCCACGGTTGTTTAACAATTTTCCTGGTTTTTAGGACTTTTTGTTAACTTTCCACCAAAAATCTTGAGTTGAAAATATCAAACAATGTATCTGCATTTCAAAATATATTCAATTGTCGCTTCTACGTCTTCGTACTCTGGGTATTGCATGTCTTTCAAAGTTTGAAGAGCTCTTGTAACGGACGTGCTCATTACTTGAACTGCTAAAGACACCTATGTTTGCATTCAATATAAATCATGTAAATAAACCTACATTAAATTTGAGTGTAAATGTATTCTAACCTTCACTTTTAAAGTCTATGGAAGTTGATATGCTGGTTGGTTAACTTGTTGGCTAATCTTAATCACTTTGAAGATTGTGCAGCCGTCTTTATGTGTTCCCAATCGATGGTTAGGTCTGCTTTCCATCTTATGCAGAAAATAAAAAAACATGGGAAAACATAAGCGACTGTCGACATCTACGCAAACAACGGAGGGTGTTCAGCAAGAGCCATTGCTGAGCATGTCTTTGGTGATAGTTGTGCTCTGTTAATCTTTTCTCGATGTTTTCGCAAATGCTTTTCTAGTGTAGAAGGCTTTGCTGTTCGTTAAAATATCGATTGTAACTTGATATTACCTAATAGCTTTGAAAAAAGGTCAATTTTTACATTAGCCATGTTGCCGTTGAACAAATCTTCACCACGTGGAGTCCATGCGCCCAGACATAGCCAATAGAAGCGGCAGCCGCATTTTTCGCATTCGATCTTGTTGCCACCGTTTTCTTTCTTGATGGGAGATTCGCACTTGGGACAATGTTTGGTGTTGATTTCAAACCATTGCTGTGTTCTATTGTTGCACAGCATGTACCATGCTTTCATTTGGCGACAATCAGCAGGCTCGTGCCAAATCTCTCCACAGTAGGCGCACATCTTGCACTCGCAATGACAACCATCCTTCTCTCGGGACTGTCCACGTATACGGAAAAACTACAGCAAGGCAATTGGCACTAGTGGATATGCGGTTTAAAATCAATTTAGTTGTAGGCAATATGCTGCTGGTATATCTCATACACTAACCGATTTCTGGTAAAGTTGTCGATAACTATATCTTCCAATCATGGCCAGGAAATAATATCTTGCATGTTCCTTCTTCCATAATTTTTGTAAATATATACTGCTGCCAGCAGCAAATACAAAACACATGGCAAGTCACTGATTGGACTGGATTGCATGTTGTCGAAAAATATCTTATAGCACAAAGTTGGACTTCATCCTTAGAGGTTTTGGGGACAAAAAGAACTTTTGCCATCTGTGGATCAGAAAAAAATATTTTCTCCGTCTAAATAATACGCTTCTAAGAGACTGTTTTTGTCCCACTTAAATTGTCGTAGAAGATAGTGTGTAGTCGAGGCGGTAGGTAAAAAATCGTTAGTACTTCTTCAACAAATTTAGTCATATGATTGACAACTTGACTGATGGAAAAAACTCTACTGCTGGTAAACTCAATAGGTCGACTAGTTTTCGAAAAGGTTTTAACCTTCACAGCAGGCTGTGTCTTGAAGGCAACATGAAGGTGTAATTTTTAGTGGCTCTAACATTACCACTGCTGTCTGGCAACAACCCGCACCTGCACAGGTATCTCTTAAAAATGCTGGCAAACTTGTAAGTTGATGGGTTGTTCCATCCTCCTAAATGTGCAATGCAATGATTTATTAATATTGAGGTCAACTGTACTTCACAAGGTATACTCAAAAACCAAAATAAAGTCTAAGATATGAAAATCATTTTGGACAGCAATACTTACTATTTTTTCTAACAGAATTAAAAAATAGCTTTAGGTTGTCTTGTGAGAACTTGTATGTTAAAACACATTTTTGATGAAAAGTAGGCTTTTAGACAATTCTATGATAGAAGTTATGTCGACAATGAAGCCCAGTATAAAGATGGATCTATTGATATATAAATAAATAATGTAATAAATAATAGCTATGAGTGACATTAAGCAAATTTTAATAAATTTCCACGTACTATTCGTAGTATATAAATATTTTCCTGCAACTGTTCTCAAATTTAACAAATACTTTTTTATTTCTAATAATTTATCCACGGTTGTTTAACAATTTTCCTGGTTTTTAGGACTTTTTGTTAACTTTCCACCAAAAATCTTGAGTTGAAAATATCAAACAATGTATCTGCATTTCAAAATATATTCAATTGTCGCTTCTACGTCTTCGTACTCTGGGTATTGCATGTCTTTCAAAGTTTGAAGAGCTCTTGTAACGGACGTGCTCATTACTTGAACTGCGGACCACCACTTTAAGAACCACTGCTCTAAGATATGAAAGCACCATTATAGCAGTCGAATTGCGAGATGACAAAGGACTGAACCAATACACACCTGACAGCTAGAGGCATTGATCTCATAACCGATCGAAGCCGTCGAAGCGCTCCGAAACAGGTTCGAAATAAAGTCTAAGATATGAAAATCATTTTGGACAGCAAAACTTACTACTTTTTCTAACAGAATTAAAAAATAGCTCTAGCTTGTCCTGTGAGAACTTGTATGTTATACCATATTTTTGATGAAAAGGAGGCTTTTAGACAATTCTATGCTGGTTGGTTAACTTGTTGGCTAATCTTAACCCCACATCACTTTGAAGATTGTGCAGCCTTTTTATGTGCTCCCAATCAGTGGTTAGTTTTGCTTTCTTTCATTTGCGAAAAATAAGAAAACATGGGAAAACATAAGCATCTTTCGACATCTAAGCTTCTAAGAAACTGTTTTAGTTCCACTAAAAATGTCGTAGAAAATAGCGTGTGGTCGCAGCTGGTAGGTAAAGAACCATTCTCACTTCTTCTTCAACAAAATAAACCAAGCCGAACTCCCTATAACTGCAATCGCCTGCCGCCTTATATAATGAAATCTTGTCATGTGATCAGAATCCGCCTATCTGATTCGTCAATAACAATTAATATTCAGTAAGCTGATGTAAACAAATAATAAACATATAATTATCTCACTAGATCTTAATCACGAAGGTACCAAATTTTAATAGACTATAAATATATATATATAATCTACAATCCATTAGATTTTTATCGCTAAATATTCTGTAGAAATCTCGCTACACCAAGAAATGTACGCCAAATAATAATTGCGGGAGTTTACATGCGCTCTGATTGGCTCCCTGAGAACAATGCAATATTTGATAAACAGAAGATACTAAATCAGGTTTCACTCAATACAAAACAATATCGCTAGAAATAAAATAAGTTTAATCAATGTTCAGTTAAAAAGAAAAGGGGGGGTCCAGCACTGACAGGCGGGTCCTTTGCAATTTCCAGGAGGATTCGCTGAACTTGAATCTGCATCAACGACAAAATTATCGCTGAGATATTCATTTTCGACATCGTCAACTTTCTGCTTTTTACGAAAAAAGTCTTTAATCGTACTTCTCTGGTTTCTTTTCATCTCCATCGTTATAAAAAATATAATTATTTAAGTGTCTTAGAAGTTTAAATCAATCACTTACCGTATTAACTTTATGAAAAGGAATTCTGAAATACTGACGAAAGCTTCATAAGATCGAAACAGTTTTTTTGCTACATATCACACCGCTAAAATAACAAAATGTCGTCTGTTAGCGTTGCGGGCTATATTTTTTCGTCGCGAAACCAAAAATTTGATTTAAAAAATTTTGACATGTGAACAATGAAATTTTACTGATTTATGAATATCCATTCTATCTTAGGAGGATTGGTGGGGGGTGATTTGTCACCTCACCAATGCCAATGCATCACACCCATCTGACTTGTGAAAAGCTAGGCAGGTCATTTTGATAACAATGAAATAATGACTTTATAAGAATTAAATCCTCATCTTCCCAGAGGCATCTTGATTTTTCTTTCAAAGTGTTTGAGTTATGTGGATTAATATTATCAGGCTGATAATAAATATTTTTTCTTGAAAATTTTCTTCCAAATCGATGGAATTTGATGTTATAGACTCATCTGATTTGAATCCAAAAAGATTGCTTAGAACATTTATAGTGAATGCTGCAGCTTCGCATTTGTTTATTTTGGTATAGTGTTGTTCTGCAGTTGAAGTACTGTGCCCCATCGATTGTGCTACCAATAATCTTTTTCCATGTGCCTTTAATGCTACTAATGTTGCTGCTAATTTTCTTATTTTATTGGCAGTTACAGAATGGTTGAAACCAATTTTATGAAAAGCTTTGGTCAAAATAAAATTAAGATTGCTGGTTCAAAGCTTTTTGACCATCTTTGGTGAGAAAAACATTTTTTAAAAAATCTCACTGTTTTTTACAAAAAGTTATTTTCTTACAATCAAATAACTTTTAAATGATGCATTGTCTTTTTCATTCAAATGAATGGCTGCTGAGCCATACTTTACAGCAACTTCATTATCACCGTCAGCTTTCGTGATGATTTGTTGAGGTTGACAAAATTCCGCCTTAATACGGCCCTGAGTACACCCCATTGACATTATTTGCTTTCCATTTTATCACCAATCCGTCAACTTACGTTTACCATTACACGTCGGCGTCTGAAATTTCCTTGTGATAAATTACAGGAAATTAGTGGCTTTTGAGGCTGCTAGTTTCATTGTCCCATCTATTTTTTGATATGTGGGGTGCACCAGCACCCCCGCACGGTTCTCCAAGGATTAATAGAGTTCAAAAGACAAACATATAAGATAGAACGTTTATTATCAAACTAATACAACACGCTATCCATGGACACACCGCTAGGAAAGAAAAGAAACAAGAGGAAGTAGGTGGCAAGCTTATATACCGACGCTCGGTCAATAATGTTATTGCGCTAGATTACTAAAATCATCATCAGTTGATGTTCTGAAGTTATAGTCCGGAATTCTCATTTTTGGTTTGCTGTTGAATAGTAGTTCATGTTGAGAAATTCCCGTTGTTGAATGTGGTTTTGTTCCATAAGAGCATATGCTCATAGAAATGACTGCAATTTTTGTTTCCAATTCTTTCCTTCTTGATGTGCAATGCGTATTGCTTTACCTAATGATCGCATAAAGCGTTCACATTCAGCATTTGATTGCAGCCATAGCGGTGTTATTTTCCTGTGAGTAAAACCCTTGTACTCTGTGTATTTCCCGAATTGATCACTAGTGAAGGGAGGTCCATTATCTGTTTTAATACCATCAGGGATGGAGTAAAGTGACAATATACGATCCATGGCTGTAATTGTGGTGTCGGCTGAAGTTGAGTGTACAATTTCGACTACCAGGAATCTGCTGTACTTATCTATCACTACTAATAACAGTTCACCTGTGGGTAATGGTCCATAAAAATCTGCAGAAAGATTAGTCCATTTCATTTTCGGCATTATGTTGTGGAGTCTTTGCAGCACAATAAACACACTGAGATATTATAGATTCTGCTTTTCTATCCATTGCAGGAAACCATACTTTTTCTCTTAACAACGCTTTACACTTGGTTGTTGTTGAAGTGACTCGGGAATTATTATGCGAGTTCCACGCAGTACAATTCGTTCAGACGAGATGGTTAATTCATCTTTGATTTGTTTTTAAGGCTGTAACCTGACATCATTTGATTTATGCCAATCGTTCAGTTGGATGTGTTTAATTACTTGTTGCAGCGTCTGATCAAGAATCGTATTATCTTGTATTTCCTGAAGAGTCATTGTTTTCGGTATGGCATTGTTCACAACGTAGTTCATATACATCACATCATCATTCGGTTTAATTTTGTTCCTTTCTTCATCTGACTCATCTGGATGACGACTCATCCAATCAGCTGCATTCCATCGTCCAGGCTCGTGTCGGATCATGTAACTGTATCCCGCTAGACGAAGTCGCATTCTCTCCAGTCCTGCTGATAGCTTAACTTTAGGCTTAACCCACAAGGTTACCAACGGGTTATGATCTGTGATTATATCAAACAAATTTCCACGCAGGAATAAACGCAGTCGTTCGACAGTAAACACAATAGAGAAAGCTTCTCGTTCAATCTGTGACCATCGACGTTGTATAAGAGTTAAGGCTTTGCTGATGAATGTAATTCGAACCAAATGATGATGATCAGTCCATTGACTTAAAATTCCGCTAACACCTACTGGACTAGCATCACAGATGATTACAGATCGACGGTTTGGGTTGAAGTAGGATGTGTGGTGATATTGTCTCTCAATCGAGATAGCAACACAATTCAAGTGTTTGTTAAATTTCTCTCCACTGAAATGCACCTTCTTTACTTGCGTTTTCAACATTTTTTGTTTCAAAATTAATTATAACAGCAGGCCTATGAGCATGGATCAGCATAATTTTGATTAAAATATGGTTTCGGAATTTAATAAAAATATCTCGAAGCACAGAAAATTACTGTTTATAAGTTTATACTTTCTTTCACTCTAATTTCATCAAGTGTCATTTTTCTAATTCTATAAATTTTGCATGCCTTATGTAGGCTCCAGATACAAATTCTTAAAATTTTTGTTGTTGAATGTTCTGTTAGTTTTGCCTGTTTTTTTCAGCATATCAACAACATGTCTTTTCATTTCATCTGCCAGCATACGACATCCCCCAGCCAAAGTTTATTGCAGTATTCAGAAAATATTTATTATAAATTTGTTTTAAAGTTTGCTAATAAACACTAAATTAGAATAAGTGACAGTGTCAAAGTTTACAGTGGTGCTTTCCTCTCTTTCCTTCCAGCGAATGCATCAACAATACTATCATAGTTTAATGTCTTTGCTAGTTTACTTTCAATGAACAGAAGAGCCAAACCCTGTTAAAGATAAAATTTATTCTTTTTTTTTATCGATGTAGTTACTGGCAAAGTGGCATTATTATTTATGTTTATGTAATTGCTTATACCAAGGTGGCCACTCTATCATCGACTTATAAATAAAAGTAACACGATGTTGTTTAAAAAGCTTCATTTAAAATTACTAAACAAAACTGCAGGTGTTCTTTGAACTACTATTTATAGCCAGCTTAATAAAATTAATTATATGGTCAAATGTTTTAAAAATACAAATAGTTATGCTACAGACATTCTTTAACTCCCTCCAAATCGAATACAGAAGCAAATATTTAATTGCAAAAAATTTGACATTATTGACATGAAAAGATTTTTAATGCTGCTTAATGTTATTTTCAATTTCAAGTCCACACACTGTCGATAAATTATACGGGAAAATAACGTAACTTAACAATGTAAGAGTTAAAGAAATTAGTAACAAGTTGGCCAAAAACTTGTAAATTATTTTCTTTTTTTGTCAATTATTTTGATCAAAGTTCAAACTATGACAAATAAAAAATAAACCATCATACTTACCCAATAATTTGCACAAAACCCAGACAAGTAACAAAAGCGCCTGAAGTAGTTTCAACAACAATTTACTTGTTACAATTTTCTAATAATCGAAACTGATATGAAGTGAAGAATTTTAAAGTTGTGAGAGTGAGAAGAAACAAGAAGATAATTAATGATCTATATATTCTAAACTGGAACAATGTCTGGTTTAACTAAAAGTTCAAATCAATTTGTAGACCACAAAGTTAATACAAAGATAATGCAGAAAATTACAGTTTGATGCATTTTATTATGGTTAAAATTTGGTTTTTACACTCTGGCAAGAGAACAAAATAAAGTTGACGAATAGCCGTCGTATAATAGGGTGAAATTTAAATTATTGCCCTGTACTATCTTTTAAGAGGGCTTTATTTCAGACTCAACAAAGGCCTGGCAGCTGGCTTACCATTCCGACCTATGTTCAATTCCCAGCCATGGTGCCCAGAACGAAATCCCCGCAGCCCCACCCCCCTCTCGATTGTCCTTATCTTGAGAAATGGTATTATTCTTGACATATATGCTGTTTGGGTTGAGATTGTCGTTGAATCACCTCTGGAATGGCTTCTGGATCAAGATTAATATGTTTTCAATGGAGTTGGCTTACGACTCTTGCAATGCATCATACAATGATGGCAAAGTCGTAGCCAGGGATTTATCGACAACTTATCAGGTATGTGTCCAATTGCAGCAGTGCTCGGTGTGGTCGTAACTACTTGTTCTGGGTAGCATCTCTTGATGCAGACTTTGCAAATCTGATCACAGAGTGTGTTGATTTTGGCATTAATAGGTGTAGATCTGACATCTTTATGAAATTTAGCCTATGACACTGTAATCGGAGTAGAGTTACTTTTGTGGTTTATAGTAGAGAGAAAACCAAGAAGTATTATTTAAAAACAAACAAAAATTTATGTGATAACAAGAACATGATCAAGCTTAGCTCTAGCTCTGTTATAGGCTGTCAGCTACCATGGCAAGAATAATAATGGGGTATTAATTGGTCATTCTCTATCCTGCTGGGCCACAAAGAATTAGCAATTAAAAGCCCATTACAATCACCTCAGGTTGAATTAGGAAAATACATTTTAATTAATAAATTACAAAAATAGCATCTTAAGACCAACTTCTGTAAAACCAAAGAAACATTGGACAAAAATTGCTTATTTTGGCTGGCAGGAGAATTCATCCCCAATGGTGGGACCAGACTTGGTTCTTCGATTGCCGATAGTTATTATGCAACATAGGATTTATATTTAGATGTCTCTAATAACCAATGAAATAATAATTTCGAATGTTTGATAAAAACTTTATTATATTTTGTAATAAGGTATTATTATAAACATTTTTATTTCAAAAGATTAATGCAAAATTTTAATGTTTTTAATTCCTAATTAATTGTTACAAAGGAGCCAAGCTTGCACTGTGAAGCCAAGAAAAAGAAAGCAGCTCTGAGCAATGAAGCACTGAATTCGATCAAGTCTGGATATTGTGTCAAGCAGGGCATAGTTGTAAGACGGTTTGAAACATTTTCAGCTAGGGGTCAACTGTCGATATAATCCATTAAATTTTCTCAACTTTTTGTTATATCTTTGGAAACAAAATTAACCCTATAAAACGTCTGCTCATTGATGTGCATTCCACGATAATTTAATGGTAATTTTCAACAGGATTTTAATTAAAATGCATGCTCTGGCTTTGTAACATTTTGCGAAAGTAAACTGTATTTCCAACTGATAAATTATATTGAGATTTTACTAAAAAATAAAAATGTTAATAAAAGTTTAAGAGAAACATTTTTTGTGTTTTTATCTGAGGTATTTTCTGAGCTAAGGTATACCTGACTTATTTCATTGAAGCTTTTGTGATGAATAATCTTCAATTTGTGTGCGACATTTAAAATATTTATTCTAATAATCAACTGCTTCTCATTTTAAACAAATCACATTTGCATTACTAACTTGCAGAGAAAAAGTTGGAAAACGAGATATTTCAAACTGACATTTTCTAGCCTTCAATATTCAAAATCCCCTGAGGTAGTTTACCAATTTGTTTAAATTCATTTAATTTCTGCAATTCACCATGCATGAGAGTATTACAACTATGTTAATTCAATCGTACCATATGTGCCATGATATAGTTATTATGTATTATATCCTTATGTTGGCGCCAAGTGCAACATGAAATAAAAATGTTTTTATGTTGCCACCATAGTATACAGAAGAGCTGGTGCAGTGAGAAGCACAGATGCTTCCATGTCTTGTTTGAAATATGAATGTTTTGAAATAACTTTAACTTAAGGTACATATAAAAATCATACTGCTAATATATACAAAGATATACAAGAGTGGTTTTATCAAGCCCATGGTTTTTGGTTTCAATTGATCTATAATATTTTCCATATTCTTTCTTAGGATGCAAATCCAATAAGAACAATTTTGTTGAAAGATGTTGTTGAGGTCAGACGTTCTATTGGGTATGGTTTTTTTATTGTTTTTGTCTCTCAGTTTTTGATTGAAAGTACTTATTTCTTGATAAACAAATAAACCTAAAAATTGTATAAAATGAAGTAAACAAGACAAGAGAGACTGGTCTTTGTGCTTCTTCACCTTTTATTTTATTTTTTATTTATTAGTTGTGTAATCTAAAACAAAGATATTGTTCATGTTTAAAATATTTACTTTTTTTCTAGAATACATCTAAATAGGAAACATGTTTTTGAAGTTGTTACAAAAGAAAGAGTGTTTTACATCCAAGTTGGCACATTTTTATAAATTTGCTTCTGGAAGTTTAATCTGTTTGATTAATAAATTCAATTTTATAATAATTACATTTGAATGCTTCTAATAACTAGACATCTTATTGCAGACAAACACATTAGAGGAAGCAGATGAATGGATGAAAGCAATAAACAAATGTTTAAAAGATATACATGGGCCAAAGGTATATACTTAATTATGTAATATACAGTGTTGTATAGTAATCGATTACAAAAGTAATCAATTACGTAATTGATTACAAGGGACAAGTAATTGTAATTGTAATTAATTACTTGCATGTGGAACAGTAATTTATAATCATAATCTATATATATAAAAGAACATGTCCTGACTGACTGACTGACTGACTGACTGACTGACTGACAGATGACTGACTGATAATCAACGCCGAGCTCAAACGCCTCATCCTAGGAACGTGAAATTTTGAACTTATATTACTTTTATAGCGTAAACATCCGCTAAGAAAGGATTTTTGAAAATTTTGCTCCTGAGGGGAAAAAACTGGAAAACAAAGTTTTTTCTAAAACAATGTATATCTCGAAAACCAAAAATAAGGAGATTTTGAAATTTGGTATATAGATTCTTTTTGAAAAATAAAAAGATACGTGTTTCACCATTTTTTGAAAATTCGGTTTCCCGGACCTCAAATGTGGGTTGGAAAATGTGGGTTATTTGGTTTTTAAAGTAGCTTCTACTCAAAAACTGTTACTGCTACAGGAGTAAAAATTAGAATTTAGTTTCTACTCCAAAAATAATGAAACACGTGTTTTAGCATTTTTTGAAAATTTGGTTTCCAGGACTTCAAATGTGGGGTGGAAAATAGGGCTAATTGTCTTTTATAGTAACTGCTACTCAAAAACAGTAAATACCACAGATGTAAAAATTATTATTTAGTTTCTTTTCTAAAAATAAAGATATACGTGCTTCACCATTTTTTACAAATTTGGTTTCCCGGACCTCAAATGTGGGTTGGAAAATTGGGTTATTTGGTTTTTAAAGTAGCTTCTACTCAAAAACTGTTAATGTTACAAAAGTAAAAATTAGTATTTAGTTTCTACTCTAAAAATAATGATATACGGGTTTCACAATTCATTGAAAATTTGGTTTCCAGGACTTCAAATGTGGGGTGGAAAATAGGGTTATTTGGTTTTTAAAGTAACTGCTACTCAACAACTGTAATTGCCACAGATGTAAAAATTAATACTTAGTGTCTACTCAAAAAAAAAGATATACGTGTTTCATCATTTTTTGGGTTATTTGGTTTTTAAAGTAGCTGCTACTCAAAAACTGTTAATGCTACAGAAATAAAAATTAGTATTTAGTTTCTACTCCAAAAATAATGGAATACGTGTTTTAGCATTTTTTGAAAATTTGGTTTCCAGGACCTCAAATGTGGGGTGGAAATAAGGGTTATTTGATTTCAAAATAACTGCTACTCACAAACTGTAAGTGCTACAAATGTAAAAATTAGTATTTTGAAGTTTTGTGCCGGTTAAAAGTAGCTAAGTCCAGTTTATCATCGGCCGGGCCAAGCCGTTATTTTAGAGTCTTCACACGGGACAGGCCAAACCTTAAATCAAAGTGGGACGGGCCGAGGTTTTTCACTAAGTATATAGATATTTTAGTGATTTTAGGGTCTTCAGTTTGGCCGGGCCAAACCTGAGGTCAAGGTGGGACGGGCCGAAGTTTTTCATCAAGTATATAGAACTTCTAGGCCTGTAAAAATGGGCCGGGCCTAATTCAGACGGGCTGTGCCAGGCCAGGAGTTTGGGTTTTTAAAACGGGCTGGGCTAATTTGTCGACGGGCCGAGCCGAGACCTAAAAAAATGATCTCTACTATGGATGCACGGTTCAAACTCTCTAATTTCATGCGAGCGAAGCCGCTACGGGCACTGCTAGTTGATTATATATTATGGGTAATGAGTAATCTAATGGTGTTTTTTAATTACTTTCGCATGATTACTTTGACATATTTTGGTGTTCCAATGACAATGCAAACTCTATATCTATGGCAAACTCACATTTATGGGCAAACTCATTGTTACCGTCATTTCTATTTACTGATTTTGTTTATTAGTTGTTCAAAACAATGACGGATGAAAGTAACAAAAAAGTTGTTAGTTGGTTTGAAAGTTGAATATTCAAGCATTTTGAATTTGAAAACGGACGGAGACTACGAGAAATTCTCTGTTTTTCAGCACTCAAGTTGAAGTGTGTCAGCAAGTTGCCAGTGTCTTTCATATCTGAGTGACTCAGATCGCAGTTTAGACATGCTATCGAGATTTCCAAAAGTAAAGGCAATGTTTGTAAAATACAACACCGTTCTGCCATCCAGAGGACCAGTGGAAAGACTTTTCAGTGTTGCTTCAATTATTCTGTCCAAGCCCAGAAACAGATTGTCAGATAACACATATGAAATTTTTTTACTTTTACGTCAGAACAGACATCTGAATAAGTAGTGTATAGCACCTGCATTCATATACACTGCATGATCTCTTATTTTTTAATTGTTTATTGCTGCAATCTGCTTTAATCCTTATCCATGGTAGATGACGTCATATGCATAGTTACTACAATAAAAAATGTTTTTCTTTGATTTTTAAATAATACTAATGTCGATCTAAAAATATGTCATACAGATGTTTTTTGTATCTATGCTGCATGTATGCTAATTTACATGTTGAAAATCGTCAATTTTCTGTTTTTCAGTCGAGTCTCTTAATCTCAGTTTCTGATATAGTAGCAAAAAAATTTTTTTTGGAAAATTTACATTTTTTGGTTCCCAGGTTATTAAATATTTACTTTCAAGAGAAATGAATTTTTTTTTAAATTTAAATATGTGTGACATCCTGAGAAAAACAAATGTGCGCAATTGCGCACGTTGGGATCTAGAGTGCGGAAACTATACAATAATTAGTGATTTTTATCGAAACATCATTTATTGACAAGAAAAGTGTTCATATATTCAACTTTGTTTATCTACACATAAGAAAGTGACACAACAGTACATGACACCAACAATCGTAGAAAATGTCAAAAAAGGCAAAAAAATCAAGAAGTTTCCAGGTGTCAAAAAAATAAGTCAGTACGGCTTTCCTCTGCCCTGTTTGCAGGCCGCGCAACCTTTCGGGGGAGCCGGCCATTTGGTTAAAAGAATCTCCTGGATTGTTACATGATGGACCCCAACTTTATCCTCGTAATCTTCATCACGATTGCCCGCTTCTGAGTCGGGATAGCATCTGCAAACCGAATCTCCCTTGGGTACACATACGTTGGTGTTTGTCCACTTTCGTCCTTTCCCAAAGCATTGCCAAACCAGAGCACTTGGAATAACCTTTTATAGATGTCTCTTCTGCAAGATCCATGGTGTAGGATGATATGACGCACTCCAGCATCTTGCAACCTAAAGAAATGCAAAAAGTAATTAACATGGGATAGTTCCACATGATTACATAATTTAAGAAATGCAACTGGGTATCAGGATACCAGGCAAGATGCATTCCGCCATGTTCGTAAAGTATTCAGCTGCCTTTACCGACGAAATATCCACAGACGACTGGTTCCCTAACTTGCTTGAATGTAATCAGGGGCGTAACTATGGAAATAGAAGAGAGATGCAACTAACAGGCTATCAGAATGGCTGTACTCGTGGAGATTGAGAGAGATAGAGAAAGGAGGAGAGATAGAAAAAAGAGGAGAGATGCTAAGGTAATATGGCGGGGGGCCGCGGAGGTTGAAGAAAGATTATTTAAATTCCACGGTTATCACAACTGTCATTCGTCAACTGTATATTTCCTTCTCTCTTCGTAGTTGAAAAACTGAACTCAAACCGATATTATTTATTGTTGATTTTGTTGCTCGTGTGAACTTTTAGCAAAGGTTTGAGAAAGTATTTTTTCTTTTTTCCAAGTTGAAACTCTGATTTAAATGTGAACAAGTTTAATGTAATTGGAAGTTTTTATCCCTTACAGGTTCAGCTATGGCATTCCTGGAATCTATAAAATCGAGGCTGAGAACAGCTCCTAAAAGGAATTTACGATATGTTACAATGGATGAAACATTGCAAAATTTAAGCAATTTCTCTGTCAGGAATGGCACAATACTACCACCAACTTCTGGAGATCTCGTGGTTGATAGTGACGAAGAAGTATCACCAGTTGCAGAAAATGACCCTCCGACTGTGGTCGCTGGAGAAGAAGTTGAACAGGATGTAGATGAACCTGATAGCTCGGACGGCGACGAAGGAAATATTCAGGATAAGACACGTTGGAGAAAAGCCGCTCAATTCTCATCTATTTTGGAATCAGCTGCTTTGCCGGAAGTAGTAGACGATGTTCAACAGTTGCAAAATTTGTCACAATTTGAAATTTGGAGGAAATTTTTTTGAGATGAAATGATCACCTTAATCAAAGATCAGTCCGAGTTATATGCCAGACGTGATAAACTAGCACCAAACCTTTCTTTGTCTAAAGCTGAACTCATGCGTTTCGTTAGTGCCTACTGATCCCATGACAACTGATCCCAGGACAACTGATCCCAGTACAACTGATCCCAGGACAACTGATCCCAGGACAACTGATCCCAGGACAACTGATCCCACGGACAACTGATCCCAGAGACAACTGATCCCATAGACATAAGCAACTCATTTTTAACTCAATTTTTGACGACAATGGTGGTGATGATGCTTACGTAGCCAGCTTACGATGCCTGGCTGCATACGACAACGGTGGTGGTGATAATGATACTGGCTACTCCAGTTAGTAAATGGAGAAATAATATTTAGTATAAGCGCACGATACACAGTCGAAATGAAATTGACAAGTTCGTATTACTTTTCATCGTTTCACTCCTTTTTGTGTGAAGTTCATAATGAGAAATGGAACCGTGCCAATTCAAAAATAATAGAGTTTAGCTCATTTCAGAAGTTGTTTTTTTCGTAGATATGAATTAAATGAATTAATGAACACACTCCAACATTAATTCTTATCGACTTATTTAGGAGTCCATGACTAGGACCATCACTACAGCATCCAAACATACTCATACATACATACATACATACATACATACATACATACATACATACATACATACACATACATTCGTACATACAAACAGAAATCGGAAATTATGTATGTTAATATCAGTTTATTGACACTTAGAACAAGGTAACAAAGTTGCGAAGGTATCACCTTTGTATGACATCAACCAAAATCTGCAAACGTTTGGAATATTCCAACCGATACTCGGCATTGACGAGTCCATGTGCCCATATTATGGAAAGCACTCTTGTAAAATGTTCGTTAGGATGAAACTGATCCGGTTTGGATTCAAGCTCTGGGTTTTAGCAGGTATTCACAATTCACAACGTGATAGACTTCATACAACACATGTTATAGGGTTTATAACATGTATACCTAACTAACTAAAGCAATTTCATATACCATATATATCATATTTCATATAGTTATGTTGTGCAAATGTTCTTGACCTCCTGCTTTACATTTGCTAATGGTTTAGGAGGTTTATGAAACATATTCTTGCCTCTATAATTTTATTACAAATCCAATGTCTTATAAATTATACAGGTGTTGATAGGTATCCTTTCAACATCGACATATACCGTGGGAAGAGTGACCAAAGAAGAATTCAGCCTCTTGGATTTCATGTTGTGGACACACTGCTGGAGGCAGTCAATAAGCATTCACAACCCAAATTCCATTCAGTCTACTTCGAAAACTTCTTCACTTCTTACAGTTTACTGATACATCTGAAAGAACTTGGATTTAAGGCGACTGGAACAATCGTTCTAATCGTTCAAATGGTGCGCACAAAAACATCTTGAGTGATGCCAATCTAAAGAAACTTGGAAGAGGATCTTATGATTTCAGATGTGATGGGAATGTTTACATAGTCAAATGGTTTGACAATGCTTTTGTCTCATTGGCAATTAATTGCGAAACTCACGAACCTGAGCAATCTGTCAACAGAAGAATTGGCAAGGATTTACAGAAGGTAAAACAACCAAACCTTATTTACAAGTACAACCGCAGAATGGGTGGGGTCGATATGTTTGACCAGCTGCTTAGCAGCTACAGACCGATCATCAAAGGAAAGAAATGGTGGTGGCCACTCTTTGTGAATGTCGTCAACATTACAGTCGTTGCAGCTTTTCGCTTCTATCAACATCTCCACAAAGCCGATTCTGTAAATCATTTAAATTTCAGACGTGAGGTTGTCTTGTGCTTGCTAAAGAAGGATTTCACGGATGATCCATTAGGAAGTACTCCAGGAGCTAGAGTTGGAGCTACAGGGGGAGGACATCATCCAATCTTGCCGATGGATATAAGAACTGATGGTGTCGGACACATCAATGAACCCTCATCAAGTGGAAGATGTGCTGTTTGTCACGGCAGTACACACAATAAGCAATAAGTGTCGCAAGTGTAATGTTCGACTACATTTTGCGCATGGAAAGAACTGCTTTGGTTTTTATCATCTTCATTAATCAGTCTTTCCAGCTCTTATTCATCCATTCACACACTATTTGTGACATTTAAAACATAAACGGTTCAATAAAATGTATTTGAAAAAAAAAATTGGGAAAAATTGACTACTTTTGTATCTGTAGTTCCCAACGTGCGCAATTGTGCACATACTCATATCTCCAATTCTGGTGATTCAAAAAAATTTAAACTTCAAATACTTCATATAGGACCCAAAATCAGTAATATATATGATGTGGATGAAAAAATTTCAACTCCTTCAATGGTTGGGAGGATAAGGGTTAATAAAGTTTTCATCATTGTTGTAAATCTGTTTTTTATTTCGCTTTCGGACCTTAAATGTAATCTAATTGTAATTGATTACTTATCTTCCAGAAAGTAATAGTAATTGTAATTATAATCAATTACTTCTCCTGAAGTAATCTATACAACACTGTGGGACGTCACATAATATAACATCTGAGTGAGCATAAGAGCATTTTCAGCTGTCTCTACCAACAAGGCTATATGTATCCAAATCTGCTGTAAACGGTAATTAATATTGATGAACGAAGGAAACTATAGTCTTTTATTTCTGAAAAAGTTAGTCCAATATGAATACACTGAACCCTCTTTTTTTTGTCACCCCCATGATGTCGCCCGGGGCAGCTTGCCCACCCCCTTAGCAACGCCTCTGAGCCCAATAATGCAAGTATCTACTGAATTTTTATGAAACGTATCTAGGCTAATAGTTCATATCTTTTTTTTGTTAACCTAAACAAGCAGGCATTTTACATTAAGGTAATTCTAATATCGTTATTTTTATAATAGTTTATTGTTCTTTATACTAGGTGTTTTAAAACTCAAGTATCAGTATATGTAATATATATCGAAGTATCCTGTCGGGAATCATAATTTGATCTTTTTTTATCCGGGTTGGGACTGGCCGCAAAAGTGTGCTTATTCGGTCTGCAGAGAGAAAATCATCAGATTGCGTATTGAAGGAATTCATGCGTGCAAGAAGATCACTATTTTCTGTAAATCGTGCGTGCAACTCTCGTTCCATTTTGAACTGTTCATAACTTTTTTAACACTTCTCCATCTCGACGTGAACGATCAAGCTTCCTAGTTTCTTTAGCATCTCTTTTTTCTTTTATTCTCTATGGACAGCCTACTCGGACAGGCTATGAATAACGCTAACCATCCTTATAACCGGGACGGCATTTTTCTACATATGGCTGCATCCTATAATTACAAAAGCTTCTGCTTTTCTCTTCTCAAATCTCACTAAAAACACCAAAAAAATCCATTAGGGGCCCATATATAATAACTATTGGTTTACATAAAAGTCCGAAGCCCAGTCCCCCTAAATGATGTCCATGAGTTTTGAAAGTTAAGGTCTGAATGGTGCCCATATATTAACCATGACCCACTTGAAAGTCAGGAATCTACATAAAAGTCAGGGAGGGCTACTTAACAGTCATGGAAGGGCCAGTCAAAAGTCAGGGAAAGGTCAGTTAAAAGTTAAGAGGGACACACTTAAATGCCGGGGCCCACTAAAGTGCAGGGGACCAATTTAATGCCGGGAAACCCGCTGAAAAGTCCGGGAAGGGCCACTTAAGTCAGGAGGGGCCCACTTAGGTGCCGGGAGCCCACTTAAGTGCAGAGGCTCACGTAAGACCGGAGCCCACTTCAGTGCCGGAGCCCACTTCAGTGCCGGAGCCCATTGAGTGCGTTGGGCTCACTTCAGTGCCAGGCCCTTTTAAGTGCGTGGGACCCACTTCAATGCCGAGTGCCCCTTAAGTACGTGGGGCCTACTGAAAAGTCTGGAAAGGGCCAATAAAAATCAGGAGGGGCCCACTAACTTAGGTGCCGGGGGCCCACTTAAGCGCAAGAGACCATTTAAGGGCGGGGGCCCACTTAAGTGCGCTGGGCCCACTTTACTGCGTGGGGCCCAACTTTAGTGCCGGGGCCCCTAAATGAAAAATCCGGAAATGGCCACTTGAAAATCAGGAAGGGCCCACTAACGTAAGTGCATGGGGCCCACTTTAGTGATGAGGCTCACTTAACTGCGTGGGGCCCATTTTAGTGATGGGGCCCACTTAACTGCATGGGGCCCATTTTAGTGATGGGGCCCACTTAACTGCGTGGGGCCCACTTTAGTGCCGGGGCCCACTGAAAACTAAGGGGGGGGCGATGTCCCCCCCCTAATTGACGTCCCTGGGAGTGACCAGTTCTATAGTGGCATTCAGCTTATTTTTTATACAACACTGTGATTTACTAAGATTATATTGCCGGAAAATGTCAACCTGTGAAAATATTTTATTTTCTAACTTCTCATGCATTTTTTTAGTTTTTAGTGTTATTGCTTCACGTTTCTGAGACATGTTTAAGAAAATCTTGAGATGAAATAAAATATTAGCTTGCCTTTTCTGCTGTTACGTGCTGACACAGCTGACAGCGCTATCCTGGTTTGTTGTAAATAAATGTGTGATAAGAGAGTCTTGAGTGATATTTTGTTCACAAGATTGCAATAAAGATTTGTTATGCTAGTCTTGCATTGTATATGGGTTAAAAAATCTGTTATAAACAATTGTGATATTGGAAATATTTTTTATTGAAACTAACGTTTTGGTAAGTTGTGTATGTTATAGCTGGTGTCATATTATAGGCAATTGTGACGGGACCGATAGTTCAGTATGCTCTATTTATTGTACATTTGTCTAGGACAAGTTATATCAGGATTATACTTATTCGTTATGAATTATTCCATTTAGTTAATGATTTAATTTATCTGGTGATACTACAGTCTCTGGAAACAGGCATACAAACAGAAGTAAGCAGTTCTTTATTCAAGAGGGACTCGCAAAAGTACCACTCTCTTCATTCCACCACATTTTCAAGTGGAAACAAATTCTCTAGAGTTTGATGATATTATTAATTCTTTTCAAAAGAGATTCTGCCTTATTTTTTTTTGTATTATCTTGTTTTTAAAGATGGAAATTTAGGTTTATAAATTTAATTTTCTGCTCTGTTTTTTAGAAGCTCATTTACATGTGAACATTTTACTCATTTGATAATGTTTGAAATAAACTTATTACTTGATTCAAAAATTAGTCCATACAAATATCTCTTTTGATCAAGTTGTGTTTGTTTTGTTATTATTTATGTTTTGTGTTTATTAACATTCTCAATTCCAGATTATTTTTGAAAAGATGTTGCCTTACAAAGATATTGCCTTAGAGCATTTGAAAACTGTTTACTAGGAAACTTGATTTTGTAAATTTTGTTAGAAACAATTTATTGATATTTAAAATATGATTTTTTTATGGACAAATTAATTCAGAGAAAAATAAACTAAGATGAAAAATTCAAATGCATTGATTAAAACGTGAGTGAAAATCGTCCTTGGGTGAGATCATTGAAATGATTTGATTCTGTCAGAAGATACAACAATGCAGATTTCTATACACATTCTTCAGCAGTCATGAGCAATGGATTGACATATTCAAAACCTTCAAATTCTGACTGATCTATTCCATCAATGTCATTTCTGTTGAAAGTTTAAAATTCAGGAGCTTAACAAATACGAGATGGTCGTCCCGTGCTGCAATACTGTTTTTTTTAAAATTATTCTGATATCTGTAGTATCCTTCATCTTTTTTTAAAATGACATGAAATACTATGCCAAATATAGAAATAACCAATTCTAATGAAGTACTGAAGACCCACTTGTCATCAGGTGTAAATTCTACGGGTTCGTTTTCAAATTCGGGATCAAAAAGGTCGATGTCACCTTTAGGAACTTTATAGGGTGGTTCAATTCTTCCATAGAACAACAGATCCCAATTGAGACCCTCATAAAAGACATGTCCCTGGAAATCTTCAAAATCTGAGCACGGATGGCATGCCAACCTCTCTCTTGGATTCTAAGTAAAGAAACATGAACATACGAAATGAAAAAGTGGTATGAGTTCAAAATGTCTATATTTCTACAATGTCAAGTTATGTCAATGTTAACCTTGTTTAAAAGTCCTTTCAGAATGGCTGATGCACGACTCGACAGAGATCTAGGTAGACGAATTGGGCTTTCCAAAATTACTAATAATTGAAAGGGATGTTTTAAAACATTCTAACAAATGTTGCACAATGAAATCTACAAAGTGTGGTTAACAAAACATTTTAATTATTGGAATGTTACCTTGAAATAGATAATCTTCAGTATTAAGATCGGGATAGTCGGAGTGTCCAGCCAGATCAAAAGGGGATCTGCCTGCCAACATTTCGTACATTAAAATGCCCAGAGACCACCAGTCAACACTGTTGTCTTAAGTTAAAGAGAAAGAACAATCTCACATAGTCCTTAAAAATAATCTTTTAAAATAGAAATAACTACAGTTAAAACGAACTGACATTCATTCAATTAAAATATTTACTAAGGCATAGGCGTCGCAACCTGGGGGGACATGTTCCCTCCACTATTGTTGAATTGGGGGACAACAATGTAATTGCCCCCCACTTTTACAATGTCATGGTTTATTTCACTTTAGGACAGTGCTATGATAGAGCCGCCAATATGAAGGAAACCTTTTTAGGAGTGCAGGCTCGTTTTCTTGAAAAAGAACCGCGGGCGACTTTGGATCACTGCAGCAACCACTGCGTAAATATGGCCACGCAAGAATGCTGTAAGCAAATTCCTCTTCTTCGTGACACTCTACAATAATCTACAATATACCCACGAGTGTGCTGTTTTCTTCAAAGAATCCGAGTGCAAAAAAAAAATTTTGAACAAAATACTGGCAGAACTCAATGAGAATGAGGAGATAGAAAATTCAACTGAGTTTGGATCAAGAGTTCTTTTTTCCCGCTAAGAACTATTTGCCCCACAAGATGGACTGTCCGAGCAACGGCTCTACAGAAGATGAAAGATAATTACCATGCCACAATCGTTGCTCTGCATGAAGTTGGTGAGACAGTACATAGAGAAAATGCAACGAAAGCCAGAGGATTCCATGATCAACTTGAAAAGAGGGGAATATATCTTGGAATGCTGCAAAAACACAAATAGTGGCTGGAACACGAGTTGCTTTTAAAAAAATTACGACGAGATTCTTGACTTTACAAAAAGACGATATGTTCCATCGGCTTTATGCGTGCTTAAAAAAATGTGCTGAATACCAACTCAAGCAACCTTCAGCTCCATGTTCAAGAAAGCTACCCAAGAAGCTTCAGCACACTGGCACGCCGGCAGAGCCTCATGAATTCACTCCTGAGAAACATTAAAAAAATTACTTGTTGGTTTCTGAATTAGAGCGCCGCTTTGATCAAAGTATATACAGTAAAGTGGCTATCTTGAAAGAACTTGTGAGGCGTGCCTTAAAGTGTATACAGAATTTGACAGACGTTAAGAATTACAGCTGTGCATGGTAAGCAGAATAGAAGATCTTCCCAGCTGCTGGAGTTTAAATTGCGAAGCTACCAAAACAAACTCGAGGACTTTTTGGGGTAGTCGCGCGATTGTCTTCTAAGGATTCTATTAGTAATACCAACCTCAAATGCCATTTCAGAGCGAAGTTTTTTTTCTTTGCGTCGCCTAAAGACATGGCTGAGAACGACGATGCCACAAAACCGTTTGAATAATTGTGCGCTGTTGCATGTGCGCCAGGAAGTGATTAACACAGTCGATTTGGGCTTACTTTGCCGCCAGTTTGTAAGTTTGTCTGAATATCGGCATGACATTTTTGGATACCTTTGGTATCGTATATTTATGCACAACTGTGATTCAAATAAAATTATAGTTGATGAGTGATTGTTGTAGAAATGCACATTTTATTAATACAAGCAAGTTACAAACTTTAATATTTGAGATTACAAAATAAGAAAAATTCGTTCTAGAAAGTTGTCCCCCTCACTTTTTAAAACGATGCGACGCGCCTGTACTACCTAAGGTCTGATGCTATAAAACATGATGTCATTTTGACCACCAAAAGTTATTGTGAATAGTAAAATTAAAACGTTTCAAGTAAATCTAGCAAGATGAAAATTTGATTAACACATATGTTTACCATATTCTTCTCTTCGCAATATTTCAGGAGCTATGTAGTTTGGAGTTCCACAGAATGTGGATGTTGTTTCACCTGGGCCCAAACCCTCCTAGGTATTAATATTATAACAGAATTACGACCAAATAAGTTATTTGAACATATATTTATTAGTTATTCATTATAAGTAAGTAACTTTAAAACAGCTACATACAAATTCAAGTACACGCTGATATGTTTATTTTTCTCACCCAAAACAAATTCATGCAAATAACAGTCATCTAGTGCACAAACTTGTTTGTTATGTATATTATTGTGCGTTACATAAAATTAAAAAAATTGTACAATATTTCACCTTGCACATGCCATAGTCAGTGAGCTTGACGTGACCAGATGTGTCTAGTAACACGTTATCTAACTTGAGGTCTCTGTATATTATGCCTGGAAATATAATTTTTATTCCCATATTATTCATAGCAATTTTAAATAGCAAAATTAAAGTTTAGTATTTAAAATCAATGTTTAATCAATAAACATGTTAGACAAGTAGAAATTGCCTCTTGTGCAATTTGTTCCCAGCGCTGTAAAAGTATGTGCAATTATCAGAACTTATCTTTACTTAAAATTATTGCAACTTAACATAAAAACACAAATAGATACAGATACTTTTCAAAACTATGACAAGAAAAACCTATACGTAAACTTAAAACTGATTTCTATGAAGTAACCTCTCTCATGAAGGAATCGTAGAGCAAGGGAAACTTCTGCCGAATAAAACTTGACATGACTTTCAGGAAGCTTCCTCATTCTTTGCATGTGAAGCATCATGTCGCCTCCACCAACAAGTTCGATTACAAAAAACAATCTGTAGAATTAGACGAATATTTATTATTAATACAACTAAATCTCCGAAATGACATATGTATATGACTCTGCATTATAGTTTTATGTGGATGTTTCTAAGGCATGAATATGCAAATATTTTATTATTATAAAAAATAGATGATAATTTATTGAGACTTGAAATAAAAACTGGAACATTACTATGAAAAAAGCCTAAATGGAAACTTAAATATTAAAATTAAGTTGCATATCATAGGTTAGAAATAAATAAAGAAATGTTAATGATATTTGTATACATTACTAGTCCTTACTAATAACTAGATAATATGTTAATGTCATGACTGTTTCACATCTAAAAAAACCTGCTTGGTGTTTGGAAACAAGAGTGAAGACCAACAAGAAAGGGATGATTTGATGCTAATTCAAATATGTGCTTTTCTGTCTGCACCCAGTCCATATCCTTTGACAACAATACCATTACTACTATAAAATATAATATTGAAAATATATTATGCATATTTTTTGAAAGGAATTTTTTTAGCCATTAGAAGTACATATTATTTTACAGCCAATCAGCATAGTTAAAAACGTTTTGGTGATAAATAAAAAAAAATATTGTTAATTTTGATTGGTGGATCATCTTTTATGGTTGGATTTCATGTTTCTATCTTTTAAAATTCCACTTGATAACCAAGTACAAATACAAGCAAATACAATTTTAATAATTTTTCTATATTCATTCCTTTAAATTGTACATTATGTGGATCAAGAAGATCATAAAATCTCACAACAGAGATCAAAATCACATGAGCATTTTTAATGGCATATAAATCTATTTAGATAACATAAAAATGATGAATTAAAATGCAGTTGTAAGATGAAGATGGTTCATCTTACGTATTTTCGTGATATTTGTTTGTTTTATTATTATGTGTGCATTTTATATTAATTAGATTTGTTTAAACAATAGTCATTTGTATGGGTATGTATGTATGTATATGTATATTTGTGCTCTTGTGACATTGTGTGTGCGTATAATTTTTTTATCATTGATATATATATATGTGTGTGTGTGTTTGAATGTATATATATATATATATATATATATATATATATATATATATATATATATATATATATGTAGGTATATGTATATATAGATGTATATATATATATATATATATATATATATATATATATATATATATATATATATATATATATATATATATATATATATATAATTGTTATTTGTCTGAATATATATATATATATGTATGAATGTGTGGGTATCTGTATGTGTATATATATATATATATGTATATATATATATATATATATATGTATATATATATGTGTATATATATATATATATATAATTGTTATTGGTCTTTTTCCTATTAGGGGTTTTCATTAAAGAAGATGTTTTTGGGAAGAGAAATTTTAATTATCAAAAGATTTGTTAGAACCGTGCGAAATTCTACAAAGTGAGATAATTCAGTTTTTGAGTCAAGTAAAAGATTATATTCAACGAAGAATAATAAAGTTAAAATAAATTCGAGAAATATTGTGTTATAAATAACTTCGACTTTAACGTTACGAATCGCTAGAAAGCATATTCCTCTACGTTTACAGCAGTGTCCACAAAAAACAGAAGCAACTTTTAAGAAAAGCACATTCTTAAAAGGAAACAAGTGGTCGGAATAGTTCTTATTAATATTTTAATATCATATTTGTTGGGTTACTATTAAAGATACTAATAACACATACAAACCACAACAACATTCTGATAAAAAACCAAAGATAAATAAAAAACCATACAAACCTCATCATCAACAACCAACTTCTTTTTAATAACTTTCATAGCATACTTCTTACATGTTATTCTGTTTTGAACCAGGAAAACTTTAGCATAACTTCCTTTCCCTATTACTCGTAGCATTTCAAAGTTCTTCAGTGATACTGCGGGTTCAACACAAAATGGAGATGATGATTTTGAAGCATTTTGATATGTTGGATTGCTTAGATATTTGCTGTTAGACCTTTTTGGAGAACTCTATTCAAAAAACACAATAAACCACATTTGTCATTACTTTACAACATCTCAACAATCTAAATGCAGTTTGAATTCAAAACAAGAATACTAAGCTAACATCGTCACCAACAAAAGATCTGGCTTCAGAATTCTGTTCTGTGTCGAACCAGCCTGAAAGTAAATCAAGTATAAAACCAGTAGAATTTAATTTCATCACCTGGCTGATGAAAATAAAGAAAGTTAACAAAATAAACAACCTGCTTCATTGAGTATGGAATAGTTTGGTGGTTCGATTAGCAGGCTTAAAGAGAGATCAGCATTCTGCAAAAATAAAACAAATTACTTTTTCTGAGAAGAACGTTAACTTATGAAATAAAATCACAGATCATAACAATACAAATATCAATAAATCAATACAAAAAGTTGATACTGGCGGAGAGATGGAGCAAGGTATGTTGATAAGGCGATGGCACTTTTTATGAGCAAGAAGTTTGCACTGTGTGCATCGCAATCCTTGCCTTCCCAAGCCCCATATGTGATCTGTACAATAAGCACATGCTGCCCTCTACAATAAAAACAAAATTAGAAACAAGAATAACAAATATTACGACTTAAAATTAAATTATTTGGACAACCAGATTTTAATAAAAGTCATAATGCTGATGTTAAATCGAAAATTAATGAAAGCAAATTAACTGATAAATATGAGTTATAGCTTCAAAGAAAAATTAGGTTACATAGCCAACTTTTTAAATAAAAGTGATTTTTACCATCTTGAGAAACTATTTTCCTATTTTCCTCATAGATATCCTCATAGTTGGCTAAACAAATAAATTGAACTTACTCTTTTAAATCTTTTTGCTTCATAGACATGTCCGCGATGTCTATACAGCTTTTTATATCGTCTTGGCCGATACTTGTATAAAGCCTCTATAATGAATTAATACAATAAGACTGGCAATTATAACTTACCTTAACTCAATTGAAAGATCTGATTTAAAACATCTAACTTGTGAATTAACTGAAAAACAGTAACAAAATAAACCAGTCTCTATCTTTTCTTTAATAAAAGCTTACTTCTTTCACCCTGGCATGTTTTTCCTGGAAATGCAGGCACATTTGGAAACACTTCAAGGGCATAACAAAACCAAATTATAAAATTATCCTTGAAAATACTTCAGAAAAGCAGATGTAGCAAATATTATCAAATTTTGCAAATACTTGCCATACAACAAGATTTCTGAACTCTCGATTATGTTGTGCCATCTCAGAGCTTCTGCTAGTTCTGCTTCAGATGATATTGTACATGGATCTCCTTTGAAAACAACACCAGTTTTAGCATATTGTTAGTTGCTTTTTTGTACGTGTCCAAACCTTCATCATCAATCCACTTGACAGTGAATGGCTGGCTATTGTGAAAATTGCAGATTTCTTTGACTTCTGCTAGAAACCCTTCATATGTTATTGCAGTATCAAAGTAGGTTATCAAAATTTTTCTGTGTTGTTTTACAAAGTTAATTTGATTAGTAGATTAGAGATAAATTTGAGAAAATGTATTATAAAATAAAAAATCTTAGCAGCGTACAAACCCCGAAAAAATTAATTTAAATTTTATACAAGAGTCATTAATTTCAAAATTGGAGTTTATCATTTTATAATGAAAAACCTTAAATAAAAACAATGAAACTATAAGCAGAAGCAGGATAAATAAACACCAGAACACATGTGCCGTGCCCGCTAAAATTTTCGAATTCAAAGGGAAGAGTTTTTAGGAGTTTGTAAAACATAACAATTAATTAAAATAGTTGTTTTATCTACTTTTATTTTAAATATTATTCTATTAAAAACGCTCACATCACTGAAGACTTATTTCTATCATTGGTTATGTTTATGTGGTTTTATTATTATTGTCTTGTTCCAGGTTATATGCTTACTAGCACAGCAGCAGACGTCGTATCTCGCCGTACTGTGCAGTCGTGTAGCAGTGTCTCGTGTTTCTTCCTTAATTATATTATAAGTACATATTTTTACGTAGATTACAATGGCTGAAATGAGATGGCTGCCTTTAGAATCCAATCCCGAGGTAGGTCTGCCATGTTTTACCATTAATTTTAACTAACTGACCGCCACGCCGTTTGAAGCGGCAGCCCTGTAATTTGTAATTTGTAGTAATGTAATTTAATTAATTACAGGGTGATTAATTAGTGTTAATATAAATATAGTCAATATAGTGTTAGTCTGTGCTTTTGTGCTGTAAGCAGCTTTCTACTCTAAGCTGTAAACTGTAAGACAGGACAATTTATTTAAATGTAAATTTATTTTATAGCTGAATCATCAGTTACACTAGTTACACAGTTGCAACAATTTTAGGTGGTTGCAACAACAAAAAACTGGTGTTATTCAGTTATTTAAGAGTCATCTTGGGTAATCTTTCCCACGGACGGGCCCGTGTGGCGGATTAATACATAATTCTCGGCTATAATTAACTATAAACACGATGAAAAGTAAACGCTAGTTTAAAAATTATGATAATTAGTTTAAATAATTTATTTAAAATGGGAAAATGTTTTATAAAAAAAATAAATAATGTAATAGCAGCCGCATCTAAAACTTCGTTCATCGGAACTATACTCGCAACATTCACTCCCGCCATAGCTGAAAATACAAAGACTCAAATACAAAATGTTCGCTTACAAATATTCAAATTTCGACGTTGCTTCGAATAAACTACTTTTTGTTACATTTATTTTTGAGTTTTTCTTCATTAAAAACTGGAAATTTTGTTTATTTAAAGAAGTTAACTTAAAAATAATAATTTCTAATTTTCTTACTTCATGCAAACCGTCCTGAGTTACCGGGCGCTGAGTTTTAAAATTTTAAATAAATTTTTTTTTATAAATAATAGTTTGTTTTTTAAATAAAATTTTATTATAAACTAATTTTAATTCTTTTTTATTAATTTCATTCATACGATCACCGTACCTCACCACTCACAACTACGATGTAAATAGTGCTTGGAAGGGTACTACTTACCGTTTTCAAAGTCTCTCAAATTACGATAAATGTTTTTTTTTAAATTCAATTTGGTATAAAATTTGTTTTTTTATGTTATTGTAACAAAATAAAAATAATACGACTATTTTTTCGGCACGGGCCGTCCGTAGGAAAAATTACCTCATCTTGAACAGTTTTTAAGTTTGCTTGGCCTTTATTAATGTAAATATGAAAAAGCTTTTAAAGGGATATTTTGTTAAAAAAAGAGGCACGTTTGCCAAGTCAATTGGTTTTTAGGTAATCATGGAGAATAGCAGCAGAAATTATTTTCGGTGTTTTTAATTATTTCTCTATTGTAAAATTATTATAATTGGAAAGAAAAATAAATAAGCAATTGACAGATCCAATTTATTTCTTAAAATTAAAATTAAAAAAGAAGTTAGCACCAGAAAAGCGTCAGGTAGTAGTAAAACAATTATTCTCATAAACAAAAAACTGACTAAAAGTGAAGTGAAGTGAAATAAAATGTAAAAGAAATTATTTGTGCGAGTTTTTATAAAATATTTAAAAAAAAATAAATAACTTATTTAAGTAAATTTGAGTTCCGTAGTTTCAAACCAGGTGGCAAATTCTTTGCTGAAACTCTGTGTTTCTTTTAATTGAAAACTATCCAGTTTTATCTTTCTCTGAAAAACTACTCGGACTTAAATAAACTGTAATTTTTTCTGTAAATAATGTTAATCTGACTGCGTGATTAATATTTTGGCTTGTGATTGTTACGTTTTTCTTGCAAATGACTTTATTTTTTATTACGCTATAAACCGTTTCTGTCGACTGCGCTATTCATAGTTTATGTTGTGGTTCTCTTGCGCATTTCGTGAGTTTTCCGAGAGAATTTTATCATAAAAAATTAATAAACTACTTGGATCATTAAATTGAAGTTATTATTGTGATTACAAAAATACAATTATTATAAGGGAAAAATAATTAAAAACACCGAAAATAATTTCTGCCGCTATTCTCTATGTTTACCGGTTTTACATTAATTAGGAGTAACCTGCCAGTTTTTTGGGGTAGAAAAAAATTATTGTAGTTGTTGAGAACTTTGTGACCATTTTAGTCCAGTATGCAGAAGCTTTTCCTGCTGTAATAATAATAATAATAATAATAATAATGATTTGTCTAATCAATTAAAATTAACATCAAAGGCATACCCTTGATAAGTTTTACTTTTTTTTACATTTTACTTCAAATTTAAGATAATGATATGCATTTAAGACTTGAATGTTTTTTGTTATCTCCATAAAAAACAGACTGCCTGATAACCAACAGAGCTAATTGTATACACATAATGAATAGATTAATTGCTATTATGAACCTAACAATTTATGTTTGTTTTGTTTCAGGTTATGAACAAGGTAAGATCTTTCTGCAGCAGTTTTCAGTATGATAATTGGATTTTTGTTATATCTAAGTGCTTAAAAAAGTCTTGATTTTATTATTATATGCTTTCTGGCTGGATAAAAAAAATGTGTAGTATGCAATGAAACTTGGAGTTTCTAGTGACTGGGCCTTCCACGATGTATATGATTTGAGCAAAGAGGGTCTGAAAATTTTGAGAAAGCCCATTCTTGCTGTTTTACTCTTGTGTCCTGAACACAAGGTATGGATGGGATTCCTGTAAACCAAGCATGTTCGATAATAAAGCTAGTTTCATTTATGTTTGGTTCTTTTTATTTTAGTTATCTTTTCTAATTTTTGTCTCATTAATTTTTTTATTTTTATATTTCTAGTACTTGAACCAGTTGGGTGTATCAGATGATTGGTGTTTTGTTGATGTGTTTGCATTCGATGCAGATTTGTTGTGTTTTATTCCAAGGCCCGTAGCTGCCGTCATGCTCTTGTTTCCCATCTCGGAAAAGGTGCAACCAAGTTTTCATCTGCTTTAAATTTTATTTTTCATTAAAGTTATCAATGTTTTTCATACATTGTTTATTTATTTCTCACATTTTCAGTTGATTTTTTTCAATTTTTATTTTGTTGTTTTATAAGATTCAGCTTTTGTTTAAACAAAATTTGTTTTTAATACAATTGAAATATTTTTGAATTAGTGTTTTATTATTATTATTATAATCATTATTATTATTTATTTCCTGATAGTGTTTTTAAAAATTAAAGCATATTCTGTACATAAGCACGCTTATCTCTGTAAATGAAAATAAGTTATGTGAATATTTGTAGAGTGAAAGTGAGATGATAGGAACAGAAGTGGATGAATCAGGAGTTTATTTCATGAAGCAAACTATCGGAAATGCATGTGGAACCATTGGAATTATCCATGCCCTCCTTAACAATGAAGAAAAACTTGGTTTTGACAGTAAATGAAGTTCATCTGTTATTTAGATTCGTATTTATCAACATACATGTTTTCTGATATCTGTATGTATGTATGTATGTATGTATTATGTTAGCAATTTCGCATAATGCGGTGGCCGAGGTGGTCAGCAGTTGCTCAAATTAGTGCGCGCAGACGTGTAATCAAAGTTATTGCGAAATTGTACACTGTAAGTCCTCAAGATCAAAAGAGGTGGTGCTGCAATCGAAAAATAATATATAATGAGATTTTAAAAAATTCATCATTTTTGACAGGCTATCTCTAGTTAAACTCAGAGTTTTGAAATTAAATTAGAAAAAAAACAGCAAAGATTCTTATTAAACTGTTATGTACAACTTTAACCTGTCCTGATTCGGCTCCGTTATGAAATATTCATAAGAAGTCGAAACTCTATTCGCCTCTGTACAAATGTCATCAATTAAAAATAATTGAAAAATAATTGGTAAATTATTTCAAATGTTCTTAAATTATTTTATTCTTCAATTAAATTATTTCCAGAGAGCAAGCATTTGAACAAATTTCTAGGAAGCACCAAAGATTTGACCCCAGAAGAAAGGGGGAAGATCCTGGAATCTGACGATGTGAGTTTTAATATTTCCACGTCTCAATTGGTTTGAGTTTGTTTTAAAGCAGCAATCTCTGTCATTGGAGAGGACATTTTTCATAGAAAATAATTAAATCTGTGGTTAAAGCAGAACTTAAAGTAAAGGTACACCGATTATAATTATTGGCATGTAATCTGCCTCGATCATTAAACAATCGGCATAACTCGATTAGGGTTACATTTTTTCTGCAATGTTGATAATTAAATTATTGTAAAGAATTTTAATAAAACAAACCAATAGAGGAGAATAAATTCAATAAAGTTGAATAACATTAATTTTAATGACTAATCATTTTAGGATCATTAAAGTTAAAATGGTTCATAAGATTCTCAGCTTTTTCTCCAGCCAGACTTGAGCAGCGAGCAGAATATATGAGCTCAATGGCACTGAAAAGCTGCTCGCTTGGTACTCTAGTTGGTGGCTTGAAATGGGAGCCAACTTCTTTAAACCATTGTTATAATATTTCAAACTAATATGCTTAGCAGCTAGGAACAAGGCAATAACATATGAGTGACACATTCTAGGCGTGTTATTTGTTTAAGCGGGGATGAAATTTATTCAAGACTTTTTGTAAAAACAATAGGTGGTTGGTTCATAGAGGTGGGACAAAGAGGGGATCCCTCTGCAGTAATGTAATGAGAATGTGTCAATTTCACTCTTTTATTTTCTGGTAAATGATGTTGCGTTTTAATGTGCATTTCAGTAAGTTGTTCTCCTCAGAAACAATGCAATAATATTTATTATATTTAAGTATGCTAAACTTATTAATAAACATATAAGTTTGAAAAATCAATAATTGGTAATTAACCAATATTGGCGCACCTCTAATTTAAGGTATAGAAAGTAGTGATGACTTATCTTAGCACCTCTGCTGTTCCAAAATCTGTTTTGGAATGTTTCAATAAATGTGATTACAAAAACCTTATGTTTGCACATTGCTGTAAATTTTATCTACAACGCCTGTTTCCACTGCTATCCCAGGAAGGATTTTCTCAAGTTTAAGGAAACTTTAAAACTACTAGCACAGCACAACGAGTAAAAGCAGACGAAGCAGATTGGTAGAAATTGATGTGAATGACATAGTGTATTAATTTCATTAATTTGACATTAAAACAACAGAATTCTTTAATGTAAACAATAACAAATATATTTATTACTTTTATTGTTTCTTTTGCTGTTTTTACTCAATTATCCACATAAATCACTAGTATTAAATGGTTAAAGGTTAAAGAGTAGGTGCTAGTACCGATAAAAAAATAAAAACCTTGTAATATTATGGTTTCTAGCACCACAAGCGCAGAGCATCTGCATGTCTAGAAGTAAATGTAACTGTAAATAAAGTTGATTAATTTATTTTAATTTTAAAAATAATGTTACTCAAAGTTTGATTAAACCAAAAGAAAGAAAGCATGGCAGACATTAATAACAGGTACCGCTCTATTAAAACTGGAATTAAGATATACCTTAGTGCAGTGCAATTCTCTCTTTCTTTCTCTCTCCCTCGCTTTCTCCCTATTGAAACGCGTGTGTTTCTCTTCTACTTTTTTTTACAAATTTTTATTCAACTTGCAATAATATTTGTCTGTTTGTTTGTTTGTTTGTGTCTTTCTCTGTACGCAAATCTTGCAAGTAAAATTTAACCAGCTTTTTGACAAGCTAGGAAGCTGAAACTTTCAGCATAGCTTTATATTGGATGACAATACATGATTCAATTGAAAAAAAACTGAAAAACTTAATCTGAATAACTTTCGTATTTTTAAATTGAGTGTATTTGAAATAAAAGTTTGTGTTGAAAAACTCTTTTTTTCCTTCACTTGTTTATGTTGTTATCGCTATAATTCTCTCTCTCTATTATGCTTTCTTGATGTCTTTTTCTCCCTTTCTTTCTTATTTTTGTCTCTCTCTCTCTCTCTCTCTCTCTCTCTCTCTCTCTCTCTCTTTCTCTCTCTCTCTCTCTTTCTCTCATAGTTCTTGAAATTTTTGCAAGTTAATGTAGCAGTAAATACAGAATCAATTGAGCATGCCATATATAGTTAAAAAATCTGGCTGTGAGTGGTAATAATTGCAAGGCACATGCAATGTATCTTAGTACTCTATCTTTCTTTCATTCTTGTTAAAAACACCAGAGATTTAGCTTAGTAATGAATAATTTTGTTTTGTCTAAATAACATGAAGAAAGACAAATATTATTGTTTATATTTCAGTGGAGAAGTAATTTAGTCGACTGTTTAAATGCAAAGCAAATGTTGTGTATTTTATGTTGGTTATCAAGAAAGCTAGAAGGCTGCCATCTAGCGACTGTATTCTATTTATACGCATATACTTTAGGGCAGCGGTTCAAAACCTGTGGGTCGCGACCCCAGCCGGGGTCGCCTGACGATTTTATAGGGGTCGCCTAAGACTTTCAGAAATTTGATATTTTAAAAAAAGTTTGCATTGCTCAAATAACCATGTACAATTCCTTTTCCCATAACATACTTTTGTGAAACAAGCTTTTAAAGTTTATTTGTAATTTAGTCTAAATAAAGTAGTGAAAATGATTTGCATTGTGCTATTAAGAATATAGTATAAAATAATTAAGTATATAGTATAAAATAATTAAGTATATAGTATAAAATAATTAAGTATATAGTATAAAATAACTAGCGGGGGCACCCGGCGTTGCCCTGGGTTTTTAGAGGTTTACCTAATGCGTTTCTTTTTCGCTCCCGTTTCCTTCCCGCTTGAGCTCCCGGTCATTATCCAGTCCCTGTCGCTTTCCCGCTCATTTTTTCGCTCTCAGTTCCCCCCTAGATCCGATTCTACATACATACATTCATACATACATACATACATACATACATACATACATACATACATACATACATACATACACACACACATACATACATACATAAATAGATACATACACACTCCAGCTCCCGGTCGTTATCCGTTCCATGTCGCTTTCCCGCTCATTCTTTCGCTCTCAGTTGACCCCCCCTAGATCCAATTCTACATAGATACATACATACATACATACATGCATACATACATTCATACATACATACATAGATACATACACACACATACATACTTTGAATGAGCAATTAGTGCCGAAATATTGTAAAAAACACATACATACATACATACATACATAAACACACACAGACACACATACATGCACATACACATACATACATAAACACATACATACGCACATACATACATACATGCATGCATACATACAAACATATATACATACATACATACATACTTACATACATACATACATACATACATACATACACATACATACATACATACATAGATACATACACACACATACATACTTTGAATGAGCATTTAGTGCCGAAATATTGTAAAAAACACATACATACATACATAAACACACACACAGACACACATACATGCATATACACATACATACATACACACATACATACGCACATACATATATATATATATATATATATATATAGTTCCCGCTCGCTCACCCGCTCCGCTCCGCTCATTTTGTGACGGATTTCAAAATTTTTTTCTCTATATTTGATTCCCCTTGACTCTCAAGGTTGTGTGAAAATTTCATTACGATCGGATGAATGGTGTAGCAATGCATTAATAACATACCTATATACATACATACATACATATATACATATATACAAATATTCATTTTTATATATATAGATTAAGTATATAGTATAAAATAATTAAGTATATAGTATAAAATAATTAAATCTTAAAATTCTTCAGGCTTTTGGAGAGGCTCACGAAGAAGTAGCCAATGAAGGTCAAACAAAGGTTTGTTTGAATTTTTTTCTCAAATGTCCCATCTAAACTAATTTATTATTTTCAAGTCTTACACTAACTAACCTTCGAAGATGTCATTTTTACAAAAGTTGTTTATGCATACAATTCACTTTGAAGGAGTTGGATGGTGCAATTTAAGTTGAAATGGTTAACGAATGATTAGTGAAAGATGATTGAATTGAGTGAAGATTTTTGTGATTTCATTAAATGCAATTGTGAAACAAAATTGTTATCAACATTTCATTACACTGAGACATCATGACTGCTCCATAGTAACTCTTTGAAGCACACTTGCTTTAGAGACCTTGTTTGAGACTGTCAAATTGAATTATACTGAAAGTGTCATAATAGACTCTATAATTCAGGTTCCCTCTCGAGATGATAAAGTTGATCTTCATTTTGTTGCATTCATTCATCACAAGGGAACTCTTTATGAATTAGGTTTGTTTATGTCATTTATTTGGGTATGATCAAGATGCATTAATTTTAACTTATATTAATGAATCAACTTTATATTATTAAATCTAAGCAGTTCTCTTTACGGAGTTAATAAAGTAAATGCGGACGTGGTTGTGGTAGTTTTTATTTTTAAAAAACTAAAATTATTTTAAACAAGTGAAATGAGAGTAAACTGAACAAAATATGTAATGACAAAAAGTATTTTAGGTAGTATTTGGACTGCTTTAACTGCAGCAGAAAATTTACTGCTATGCATTATAATTTTCTGCTAATTTTCATATTTTTAGCGTTGTAGCAAACATTGTTGTATTGAATGTGAATTTGACTTTTGTTGTCTTGTTTCAGATGGACGCAGAAATGGGCCAGTCAGTCATGGGCCCACAACTGAGGACACCTTGCTGGAGGTTGTTCTAAGTTCTTATATTGATAATACATTTCATGAGTTCTAAAAAATATGATTAAAAGTTTTCTAAGAATTTAATTAATTGCACTTGGTTGATCAAATATGTAAGAGGTGTTGAACTTATGACATTTGTATTATGACCACTCAGGAAGCTTCAGATAAAATGATAAGATTTTTTTATGAAGATGAGTTGCTTATTCTTGTTTATTGCAGGATTCAGTAGAAGTAGTGAAGAAGTTCATTGCAAGAGATCCAACTAATCTCAATTTCACTGTTGTTGCTCTCTCCAAAGCTTAACTTATTTTTCCAATGCATATCTTTGTCATTTTATTTACAAATTTTGTATCTGCAAGTTAGTGCTATGTATTGCTTTTTATAGGATTATCTAAGAATGACTTGTCTATGTTGTAGCCCGATTACTAATATCAACATCTTCTATTATCATTTGTTCACTTTGTTTATCGTCGGTGAAGCCATTGCTGTGTGTTATGCCTTGTCGTGCTTTGCTACAGTCTTGTCAATTTAATATGCCTCCTTTATTATTATTACTATTATTATTATTATTATTATTATTATTATTATTATTACTATTATTATTATTATTATTATTATTTATCTGCAGTAAATAACTGTTACATAATATATTTTTATGTTGAAAGATGTTCATTCAAAATATATGTTTATTCCAAAATATATTTTATTTTAACTTGTATCATTTTTTGATAAAAAAAAAATAATGCGCCTAACGTTATTGAGAAATTCAGCCAGGCTTATAGGCTGTTATAGGTAGGGGAGATGGGGGCTTTTTGATCTCTGGGGCACATTGATCTTTTGGCAATAACGTAATAATTTCTAAATGAAAATGCAATGCATAATTGTTTATGGTCTTTAATTGTTTTCCTTCTAATTTTAGTCCTATTTTCTTTTAAACAATCCGCCGTTGAAAGTTGAAAAATACGAGAGTTTGTTTTGACCGGAGAAAAGTACCTAAATTTTCACAACAGTTGAGTTTCTGTAATTACAAATTAGATAAATATTTTTGGGGAAAATTAATTTGCATTGTATAAACGTATGTCTAAGGCTTATTTTATTGCATATTTGAATTCTCAAGCAACATTTATTGATGAGATATCGCCATTTATAATAAGCTCTATCTCATGGGGACTCTTTGATCCTTACCGATAGTACTGAATGGCCACTCATGCCATTTTTATTATAGAAGACAATTCTCACCAAATGGTAAGCCAAAATGTTTTATTTCACAGACAAGTCTTTATTAATGTTAATTAAAAAAATCATAAAAGCATTTTGTCATTTTATTAAAAAGTTGTAGCCTACAATCCAATACTATATGATGAATAGTCAAAAGAAAATTTGATATGCCCATTTCTTCTGGATTTTTGAAGGATTGGATCTCCTAGTTTCACAACAATTTGATCTAAATCTGCCTCACAAATACCTTTATCCCTAGACTAAAATTTGACCTCTTCGATGTCTTTATCCTTGTACAAAAACTTCAAAAAACCATCAGAAACTTTATCGCCTTTGACTACCATGATTTTGCCTACATAATAGGTTTTCGAGTCAAAAACATATTAAAAAATACACCAATTCCCTATTTTTATCTTAGTGTTGTCAAGGGCAAAATGAACATCTTTACTGGTGGCCATATATCTAGATTTTTTAGATGTTGATTCCCCGTCAGGCTCGATGTCTGGGAAGCTGTTCAAAATATCTCTTCTTGCTGCAAGTTTTGCTTCTCAGCTGCAGATTTAACTGACAAGCAAGCTTTCAAAACATCTTCTACTGCTCTTTCCATGTGCTTTGAGACAATCCCCCCTTCAAAGCTGTAGATACTCAGTTTCTCATTCTGAAACAACCATAGAACATTATTAAGTAGTGATTAATATGTATATGTCTTGAATATATTAAACAATTTCATTCAATTACATTAAAATTTTTATCAATAATGAACCTCAACACATTTATGAAAATTTAAAAATTCAGCAATACTGAATGACTATGGCCATTCAGTACGACCTTACAGTGGCCATTTAGTACGAACCGAGATGTACGAGCATTTTAGTGTGCTACGAGCAAAATAATAATTTTAGACATCCAAAATTTAGATTAAAATATTAATCATGCATCTCTTTATTTACAAAAAATATCTTACAAAATATAACCTTCAATATTTGATGAGAATAGAATAGTTCAGACCTGACTCGTTTTCACTTTTTCTTGCGAAAAACCAAAAAGCTCTATAAATGCCGAACGAAATACAAGAGACACAAAAGAATAACACTGAGACCACTGAGTGACTGAACAAAGAGTTCATATATATATATACACATTTTAAAAAAGAGATGGGCGTAAAAAATAATGTAACAAATGAGAAAATCTCAGTGGCCGTTCAGTCCAGTGGCCATTCAGTACGGTTCTCCCCTACGTTGATTTGAAGATACTACTTGTCCTTAGATACTAAATGTACGCATTCTCCTGGCATTGGAGGTTTAATGTAATCCTATAATTTGATATTTTCTATTATTATTATTGCAAAAACGCAATTAGTTTTCTTCGTAGGGTTGGTTTTGGTTTCACAATGGTTAGACATTGTCAGCCAAAGACAGAGCGAGGTACAACACTGGTTAAAGTAATGGGAATAGCAATGTTAAACCTCAGTTAACAGCAAAAGAAAGCCCTGTTCTGGACTATAACTGTTCTGTGTTGAAAATTAATGAATATGTTGTGGTTAGATTTAAAACAAAAAAGAAAGTTATTCACTACATCGGACAAATAATGTCAGAAGATGGTGAATTATTAATAAAGTTCCTCAAAAGGGAGAGGACGTCATCATTTAATTTTATTTGTTCAAATGATGAATTATTCCAATTTGAAAGAGATGACATTGTTTGTAGACTTCCAGACCCAATGCAGCATGGCGGGACTGCTTGAGTCAGTCGTCACTTGGTCTTTGCAGTAGATTTATCCATTTTTCCTAACCTGTAATGAATTTATATAACTTAAATGATTTTGAGTATTAATAAAAGCTATTATACCTGTTTTCATGTGTTTTTTGAGAGAACTGGATGTGGGATCGTATTGAATTATACCTAGGATCAATGTGCCCCATGGGGGGATCATAGTGACCCGTATGTGGGGCACTTTGATCTTTTTTAGGGCTTGCACCAAAGTTCAATTTAACAATAGTTCTCTTACATTATAAAATGTCAAACTGAATTGAATACATAGAAAAGATGTTCCTCTATGTAATTAAAAAAAGTAGTTTTTTTAACGGCTTGACTGTTATCGCCAAAAAACCTCAAAAAAGATCAAATAGCCCCCATCTCCCCTACCTAATGGTCTGCCGCCAATAATTCTTTACATTTCTACAGTAGTGTAATTTGTTGCTCTATGAAGAAATACTTCGAGAATCTGGAAATTCTAGTTGTATTTATTGCAAATTTGTTCATTCAATTGTTTTGCGCATTTGGTTTCAATCGCGAGAAGATGATGAACAGCCAACCTGTCCTGTGAGGTTGCAGAAATAAATTTGTTTTTATGATTTTCAACCCCAAGGATTTAACTTTTTTGTGATACAGATATATAAACCTACAACCGCCTTTCAGAGAGACAACTTTTTCCTTCCATTCTAACGCTAAACATGTTAAGCAGACTCACATTATAGCCTACTATGCTGCATGGATATTAAAAAAAAAACATTGGCTTAAATTAGGCCATAATAACTATTAATAACTGCTAATAGCAATAGTAGAATCACTAACAATTTTCCTCTGCTTAATTTTTCCTTCTGCAGGAAAAAAGTCGGAATAATGGAAATCAACTGCAACGACAATGAAGTAAAAACAATCTTCAGGCTCCGTGTTCAATCTGAACATGATTTCCTTTTTATCTTCCCAGAAAAAAATAAAATCTGGAAGCATGATGTTGTACTTGCTTCCATTCTTGTCAGTGGAACTCATATGAAGTAGCAAACAGTTCAAGTTTTGCAGTGGATTGCTGTGCAACTCTGGTTCTGACATAGGCTTACAGTAATATGCTAGATGTTTAGCCTAACTATCTGTTTTGTAAGCCTTGGCTCGCTTGATAATATAGTGACTTTGAGGTCATTGTGACGACATGCCCCTCCCACTAAAACAACATGCCCCGTCCTGGGTTTATCTATTTGGATTTTTATGACAGTAAACAGCCTTATTAATGCTGTTTGTGCTTTGGTATACATTTTTGTTAGAATAACCAGCCTAACTATGCAAATTTGGTAAACTTGAAAATTGTTTGTAAGTTGTGCTACTCCTGTGTTTACAAGAGCGAAAAATACACGACTTTTGGAAGCTAGTTTTAGATCTTGAAGGCATTTGTCAGTTTTTAGTTCTTCAAAAACTGTTTTTATGTTTATCATTCTAATAACATTTAATTTTAATTTTATCTTCCAAATAGTTGCCATTCTGTTATACAAGCTGTTTCAGGCATAAGGAAAGCTGAATATGGTCCTGGAATCTTGCACAATTGACTGCTTCAAAGAAATTTATCCGGCAAATCTTTAATATTTATTGCTATGCTAGCGATTTTTTATTTTTAATTCTGGTAACTAAATTAGATTGATGTGTTTAGTTTTTTCAATTCAAATAATATAAAACGAATAATAAGAAAAATGCATAAAATAATTATTTGTTTGAATCGTTATTATTTTCTCCACAAATACTTGTTGCTCAGCTAGGAGGCAACTCGTTCTTTTTTTTTATAAGTTTTGCTGTATCGTTAAAAAATGAAAACAACTTCGAGGCTCGATGAATCGATTTTTCGCTCCTCTCCATCGTTCTTCTCCTCCCACACATATTGATATTTCTGAAATTGTCTTTAAAGATGAAAAAGAGAAAACATTGCGGCATATGCCGGCTGGTAATCGATAGAAGCTATCTTGCTGCTGGAGGTTCGGGGTAGACGTCGCAACAAGATTGATAAGTAATCGTCCCCATGGCAATTCGTATCGGTTCTTTGCCGCACTTCTCCTTGTTCACTTTGTGACATTCGCCCCTCCCTCTGAGTCTATCGAGCAAACCTTCTTTTCGTTACCCTTTAACTCTTTCATCACGAATGCACGGTCCGCTTGTGGTTACCCCGACGAATTTCTACGGGAACCCCGAGGAATATCTGCGCCTGCTTGCATTTTTATTGAGTTTGTGCGGGTCTTTTACCGCGCAGACAGAGTTCGTCTCGAGGGGCGAGGGTTTTAATATTACATAGTGCCACGGTAAGCTTAAAATGACGATTGAGCATGAGATGGAAGTTTTAAAGAAAATTCTTTTTTCGATCCACTCAGAAGAAGCCAGACAGTTTCGGCTGAAATATTTGATGGTTTCGTTTGAGCGAACATCTTTCCGTCGTCTTCGCAATATTAGGATTTAAAAATTAGAATTTTGCGAACAAAAAAAAATTGATGATTTAAAAAAAATGAAATCACTCATTATTTCGTTGCTGCATTTTTCGGCGAAAAAAAGCTGCTCGCATGTTAAGGAGATTAGCGCTGAGACGAGATATTTATGTTTGAAGAACTGAATATTGTCGCGGGCAGGCAGGCAGGCGCGGAAATATGAGTGAAAATAAAACAAAAAGATTTCTCACGAGTGCCAAAGCCGAAAAAGAGGTACTTGAGGCAAGGAGTTAAGAAGCTTAACTGGAGTGAACAGGAAATGGTGAACTCCATGATAAATACTCCCCTATGGATAAATGAAATGAAATGTTTGAAATATTTTACTGTGTCAAGTGGTTGAATTTATTTTTCCATGTATTTATCTGGAGAATTAAATTTAAAATTTGATTGAATACGAACGGTCTAAATAGAAACCAATCATTTGGGCCGAATGTTGTCATTGTTGTTAATCTTTCAGTAGTAGTAGTACTAATAGTGGTTGTGGTTGTGGTGGTTGTCGTGGTGGTGGATGGTGGTAGTAGTAGTAGCAGTAGTGGTAATAGTGATAGTAGTAGTAGTAGTGGTGGTGGTGGTGGTAGTGGTGGTGGTGGTAGTAGTAGTAGTAGTAGTAGTAATAGTAATAGTAGCAGTTGTTGTTGTTTCTGTTGTAGTTATTGTTGTTGATTAGCCAGTTGTAAATTGATTACCCGACTAGTCTTTCTATCGATCAGAAGATCCTTTGATCCTTACTCTGAGGTCTCGACAGCATGCGTTGAGTAACATCGGCGGCATCTTCTGAAGCAAGGATGCCACAGAAGGCGCTTGATTGAGTCAACTACTGGGAGCGGACGAAAAAGAAGGAGAGAATCTTGCAGCATTTGCATGTCTCGAGTGCATCTGGAGATGGAGAAACGTCGTGTATAAAATGCACGACCGTGCATACATGCGTTAACTTTTGTTTTGTTGATTCGTATATGTATCATCCTCATCATCAGCATAATCATCATCATCATCATCATCATCGTCGTCGTCGTCGTCATCATTATCAGCATCGCCGTCACAATCATCCTCTTCCACGTTCCGTCTTTCTAGTCTCGTTGGCCGCCGAGTATGCGCCGTACAATTCTCGCGAGATTGGACTTCGATCGCGAGATTTCAGCAATCGTCAGAGCGGAAGTGAGCGTAATAAAAATACAAATCATTTGTTTGCTTTTCATGTTTCTCTGACGAACGGCGGCCATTTTGTTTCTGTTCATTGTCGTCGTAATCTTGAAAGTTTCGTTGAAGGAATTCCGTCAAACAGGCTGCTCGTAAGAAAGAGGTGAACAATGATTTATTATGCTTTGAAATTAATTATAAATGATTGAATTATGTGATTAAATTATTAAATTATGTGATTAAATGATTAAATTATGTGATTAAATTATTAAATTATGTGATTAAATTATTAAATTATGTGATTAAATTATTAAATTATGTGATTAAATTATTTTAGTAAACAAATTATTTTATTAGGTCAAAAAATTATTTTATTAAGTCAACAAATTATTTTATTAAGTCAACAAATTATTTTATTAAGTCAACAAATTATTTTATTAAGTCAACAAATTATTTTATTATGTCAACAAATTATTTTAGTAAGTCAACAAATTATTTTATTAAGCATACAAATTATTTTATTAAGTCAACAAATTATTTTATTAAGTCAACAAATTATTTTATTATGTCAACAAATTATTTTAGTAAGTCAACAAATTATTTTATTAAGCATACAAATTATTTTATTAAGTCAACAAATTATTTTATTAAGTCAACAAATTATTTTATTATGTCAACAAATTATTTTAGTAAGTCAACAAATTATTTTATTAAGCATACAAATTATTTTATTAAGTCAACAAATTATTTTATTGATTCATTCATTCATTGAACAACCATTAGTCAAACAAGCAAACACAAGTTATCATTTACAAAAATCATTGCTGTTCAAAAGGTACATCCGAAAGGACACAATCCTGCTTATATGGATGACCTGCAGTAATAAAGCTAAAATAAATTATTGATAACATTTAAAAAATTAAATAAAGAGATTTTTCAAATATTAATGTCAAGTCATTGATGAAAATAAAATTTTTAATTAAACCATTTATTAAAATATTTTAAACATAAAACAAATCTTAAACTAATACAGAATATAAAATCGAAATTTGGATTTACAAAACGATCATTTGTGTGGCATTTTTTTATTAACTTCAATAAATTCTCCATGACTGTTTATTTTTGAACATGAAGACACGGTTTGCAATTGTGCAAGTAAGTTTTTATGGAGCACAGCGGCCGGATTATGTTGCATTTTGTAGATGGAGGATTGGACATCAATTGAATTAACAAGATGATGTGTTAGTCAACATATCAGACGGTGGAAGAACATACACCGGTTCGAAATAATTATAATCATCATCATCATCATCATCATCATCATCATCATCGTCATCGTCATCGTCGTCGTCGTCGTCGTCGTCGTCATCGCCGTCATCATCATCATACTAAAGAGAGAAATATTATTAAACAAACATGTGCTAAAGCAGTGTCACTTTTAACTTTTATAATATTTCAATCATTTAACGCTATGAGATATCGGAATGATATGACGCGCTATTTAAGAGGCGGTTGACGTTGAAAGTATGGTTGGCATGGCAACAAGATATGTCACATACAGATGACACTTCGTTTAAACGACGATTTGCTGACCGTTTCGTTTCGTTCGTTCGTGTTCACAGGTTACATGCACGTGATTAATTAAACAACAATATGACGTCATCATCCATAAAAACAACAACCATCTTTTAAAACACTATTAATATCTTCAACCTAATCATTATTGAGAAAGAAAAAGTGAAAAAAAACGGTGCCGATGACGACGACGACGATGATGATGATGGTGGTGATGATGAAGATGAAGACGATGATGGTGGTGGTGATGATGATGATGATGATGATAATGAGGATGGTGGTGGTGGTGGTGGTGATGATGATGATGATGATGATGATGATGATGATGAAGAAGAAGATGATGATTATGACGACTACCACCATCTTGGTGATGATAATGATAAAAAATTACTTGTTACTTATGAATTTCATAGCCAACGTTAAAAATGATGATCCTGTCCACATCTTTCAAAATGATGGTGATGATGACGATGAAGAAGAAGAAGATGAAGATGAAGATGATGATAAAGATGAAGATCATGTTATTTTTTGCCTGCGATATGAACATGAATGAATGCACCATTTCAATAGATTGATGCAAATGGATAAATGTGAATTATTTATTCACATACAAACTCATGAAGTTGAATTGATAGGCAGATTTATATCAATGCAATAATATAAATTGATTCGAACAATTCAGAACACCACAAGTGAGCTGGCAAGCAGGCAGGCAAATAAACAAACATACAGACAAATACTCTTAAAATGTGACTAAATTGATGTGATGCAATGAGAATGCATTGATAGGAATTCAGTTGATGCATGGAACTAAACAGCAACAAGAATTCTTCCGCATGCTTGAACCTCGTGGAAAACATTTCCAATCGAAAAACGAACATGTTCATAATTGGAACTTCAATTAATTTAAATTTTAAAAAGCTTTGGCAGCTCAAAAAATATTTTTTCAAAAGATGGTACACAAAGAATATTTTTTTAAATACCGTAACTTCAACCCCTTGACAAGACAGGTGGAGGGAGATATCGTGGTCTTTCCCCGGTTCAGGTTTGGCCCTCGAAAACATTCAGACAAGACACGTTTTAAGGATTTTCGAAGCTAAACTTTTTTTTAAATGCAGATCAAGTTTATTAATAACTGAGCAGGCCCTCTCATAACTTTTCTCCTCACTTTTCTCCTCTTTCCATCTCTCTTTCAGAAAACCATCACAACTCATCCTGATAACAAAGAAATCTAAATATCAAGTTTTAATGCAATTTTAAAGAAAGCCAGTAGTGGAGATTTAAAATAATTAGTTTTATATACATGACATCGCATATTCCATCGTTACTGCTCATTTTAAGACCATTTTAAAAAAATTGTCTTGAAAGTTTTGAAAATTTGATACTGAATGTTTATTGTTTACGTTGATTTTTTATTAAAAATTTGTCAACTAATAATTAGAAAATTCAAGTTGTTAAAATACTTCACATTTTTTGTATTTCTCAATAGATTCCATTTCATCCCACCCACAACTACATTACCGCTTATATTTATATTTCCATTTCGGTTAAAAAAACTTTCCCGCTTAGAACTGCTTGTAACCCTTTCTTTTATTTTCCAAGATCCTCTTTAATTCCTCTGCATTTGACTGCTGCAAGATGAAATCGGAGGTTGGATTAAAAAGATTAAAAAGATATTCGACTGCTTTTCACCACGACATCGCTTGCTTAATTATTTACGTAAAAAAAGAAATTAACCAATTCGAGCAAGTCAATGGAGTTAACATTTACATTTCTTTCTACGAATGGATGGGAGGGGGGGGGGAGGCTGCAAGAAAATTCTTACTGGTCTGCAACTGACGACTAATGAAGATAAGCAAACTTAACGTGATGAAACTCTGCTAATTGAGACAAAGTTTAAACTATTTGAAACTTTGAGAACATAATGATGTGTCCCGCGTGCACGTATTCTTGTATGAATTTAATTTAATAGTAGAAAATGACGTGAGAAAAATACCGCGGTGTGATTTAAAATAGTAAGTAATCATCGTCATCATTATCATTACCACTACCATTACCATTATCATTACGATTATCATTATCACCATCCTCCTCATCATCATCGTCATCATCATCATCATCATCATCATCGTCATCGTCATCGTCATCGTCATCGTCATCGTCATCGTCATCGTCATCGTCATCGTCATCGTCATCGTCATCGTCATCGTCATCGTCATCGTCATCGTCATCGTCATCGTCATCGTCATCGTCATCGTCATCGTCATCGTCATCGTCATCGTCATCGTCATCGTCATCGTCATCGTCATCGTCATCGTCATCGTCATCGTCATCATCATCGTCATCGTCATCGTCATCGTCATCGTCGTCATCGTCGTCGTCATCATCGTCATAATTATTTTATAAAAGTTTTATATTATTAACTAGCAGGGTACTCGGCGTTGCTCGGGGTTTTTAGAAGTTTTTCTATCGTGTTTCTCTCTTGCTCACGTTTCCTTCCCCGCTGGAGACCGTTTCCGTTCGCTTTCCTTTTCTTGCTCGCTCTTTTGCTCTCGGTTGCTTTTCCGTTCCCGCTTGCTTTTCCGTTCCGTTCCCGCTCATTTTCCAGTTCCCGTTTCCGCTCCTGTTCCCGCTCCGCTCATTTCGTGACCGATTTCAATTTGTTTTCAAAAACACTTTCTTTAATTGACTCTCAAGGTTGTGAAAATTTCATTACGATCGGATGAATGGCGTAGCAATGCATAAAGGACATACATACACACAGACAGTCATTTTTATAGAATATATAGATAATAATGATATTATTATTATTATAATTAGTAGTAGCAGTATAATATAGCTAATAAACTAATAGCTATTACTATTGTTGAACCACTTGTAAACAAAATTTCGACTCCTAAAAAAATTTCAATTGAAAACAAAATGGTTGTTGACTGCAACAAAAGACCACCTTGCAACAACAGGTTTGCTTTTTTTTTAAATAGAACGTTGCACGTGTGACATTAAAGCACTTCGTATGACGTCACTTCCTTTTTCTACAAATGGGACATTCTCTCTCCCTCTCCCTCTCTCTGTCTTTCTGTCTTTCTGTCTTTCTGTCTTTCTGTCTTTCTGTCTTTCTGTCTTTCTGTCTTTCTGTCTTTCTGTCTTTCTGTCTTTCTGTCTTTCTGTCTTTCTGTCTTTCTGTCTTTCTGTCTTTCTGTCTTTCTGTCTTTCTGTCTTTCTGTCTTTCTGTCTTTCTGTCTTTCTGTCTTTCTGTCTTTCTGTCTTTCTGTCTTTCTGTCTTTCTGTCTTTCTGTCTTTCTGTCTTTCTGTCTTTCTGTCTTTCTGTCTTTCTGTCTTTCTGTCTTTCTGTCTTTCTGTCTTTCTGTCTTTCTGTCTTTCTGTCTTTCTGTCTTTCTGTCTTTCTGTCTTTCTGTCTTTCTGTCTTTCTGTCTTTCTGTCTTTCTGTCTTTCTGTCTTTCTGTCTTTCTGTCTTTCTGTCTTTCTGTCTTTCTGTCTTTCTGTCTTTCTGTCTTTCTGTCTTTCTGTCTTTCTGTCTTTCTGTCTTTCTGTCTTTCTGTCTTTCTGTCTTTCTGTCTTTCTGTCTCTCTGTTTTTCTTTCACATCCACTGCATTGAAGTTCGTGTTGCTGGCGCCATTATAACCGAAGATTGTTTTACAACATCCGGCAAATAAATAATTTTTTCCACCAGAAATTGTTTTCACTGAGAAAGTCCAAATGACAAATTGAGTGAATGCGTCTTTGCTGAAATTAACTTTCTTGGCCCGAGAAATAAGCGCATAATATAACAATTTATTAAGCAGCAACAACTTGCTTCACCACAACGCATGTTATGAAGCTGCTTCCGTGTCGTGTTTGTGTGTGTTTGTTTGTAGTTTGTATCTGTATATACACACATACATACATACATACATACATACATACATACATACATACATACATACATACATACATACATACATACATACATACATACATACATACATACATACATACATACATACATACATACATACATACATACATACATACATACATACATACATACATATATATATATATATATACATATATATATATATGTTTGTGTGTGTGTATGTGTGTGTGTGTTTGTACTTTGTGTCTGTATGTTTTTGTGTATATACACATGTGTGTGTGTGTGGCTGCTGTACAGTCTCAATTATCGTTCAATAATTTATGGCGAGTTGCAATGACGTGCCTCGCCTTATTCTTTTAATTTGTAGACAGAGTTGACAGTTCCGCTTGCTAGTGAGGAAGAGTAAATTCACTTCTAATTTCTTTTTTATTTTGTAACTGTCAAGATACGAACGATATTATTAATTGAACTTTATAGTAGAAGAAAACGAAATAAGTTTGTTTTCTTTATAAAAATACTTTCAATTTCCTCATAACTGAAATCAGTACGCACTCATTAGGAAAAAAAAGTTGTTCCCGAAATCATGTACGAAGTGAACATTCCTTGAATGCTAAATCTTCTAATAAACTCCCCGTTGTCTTCCAGGATACAGAACTTTCCAGCATTCTTACAACTTATAAACATTGAGAAAATATTCTCAATTTCAACAAGGACTGTTACATGCCGAAACGTAATTGGCTGGACCCGTGCTAGTATCTCATGAATACAGATTTCAATGAAAGGGGTAGTTTCTATAACTGCGACCAGAAAAATTTCTCGAAACGGCCGACGTACTGGGGCCCGGTATTAAGGATCACTTGGATCTTTATCGTTCCTGATTGGGTACCACCCCGTCATAAATCACCATCCAGTTCGCTACGGAACGTGCAGCGTTCTGCCATTCCACTGCCGCTCCATCTCTGAATGTATTATTTATTGCTATTTGTCATAATTTTATACAAATACTATGAAGTTCGCTGTACTTCGTTAACTCTTTCCAGTAATAATCTTATTGAACTTTGTCATCCGATATACACTCGCATATGTCGCGGAAATAAAGATGTGCTTTTAAATGTTTTATATAGATGAGAAATAAGAAATGTTGAATGACCTTCAAATGTCACATTGAAGAAAACAAAAAAAACGAAAAATAGAAAACAAAATTTATTAAAAGTTGACGAATGTTGGTCGTGATAATCTGTTTGTAATTTATTGAAGACAAGTTGTGACACATTATTGATAATAACTGAATAAATGATAATTAATTAATTAATTATATTTTTGGAAAATAAATAATTACATTCATTATTCAAATAAATATTTTCAAATTGAAAAATAAATGAATGAATTACGAATTATGAATAGAATAAACTAATATGAATTAAATAAATAATTAAAAATTAAATAATTTTTTAAAAATGAAAGCAATTAATATAAAATAAATAAATAATTAACAATTAAATAAATATTCATGATTTAAATATATGTACATATTTATGAGTTTTATAAATATTTATGAATTTAATAAATATTCATGAATTAAATATACATATTTATAAATTGAACGAATATTTATAAAATTGAACGAATATATATGAATTAAATAAATCTTTATAAATTAAATAAATATTTATGAATTAAATAAATATTTTCGAATTAAATAAATATTTATGAATTGAATAAATATTCAATTTAAAATATCTTTCGAATCGAAATGCCAGTGGCAGGTCCGTAGAGATGACTTAAAAATGTAGAAAGCGTAAAGAAATAATTAATCCACACATTACGTACGCTATAAAGAAGTTTATCGTGATGAAGAGCGTTCAACCTGAGTTATGGCGCCAGTCGAAGAGATAGGCAAATAGCGCTTTCCATGTCGTCCTATACAGCAGCATCAGTTAGGAAAGATGGAACGCTGGATTTCTTATCGCAAGGCGGAAATGATTTTGCAATAAATTACGAATAATAAAAAGTGTTTATCGCCTTTTTAAATACTTCTGTAATCAATGCAACTTGCAACCACAAAACACAAAAATTACAAAATTTCTCTCAATTGTTCCATCTTTTCTTGAATTATACAAAGCCTAAAATCGTAGATTTGAAACTAGAAAGCTGAAGCATATTGTAGTATAACAACACAGCTGCATCCTCGAACAAGCAGCTGTGTAAAAAACAAAGATGACATTTCCGCAAAACCATCGGGGTAGGCAAGATGGCGAAAGACCCCACACGTTTCAACAGTTGATTTTCGTTATGTTAAATTTACCCCCCAAAAGCTGATGACCGAGCAAAGGGGTGATCTTGGCTACTTTCGAAAAATTTTCCGAAAACTTCGCACTACTTTTCCTGCCAAAAAGCTGATGGCCGGGAGGTTGAGGTAGTCGTACCTACGTTTTTAAAAATGTTTCCATGTCCAGGGAGACCCCTTTGACGGTGGTCAAGGGGGCCTACTTTAACGTCTTTGAGACCCTCTGATAAAATATAAGCAGCTGTATTAAAAATAATCATTATCATCAGTCAAACAGCTGTAATAAACATGATTATTATCAATCAAGCAGCTGTCGTGAATTATCTTTGGCTTGACTGGTTCTGGTTAAAAAAGAAAGATGTAATATATTCGATAAACTTTGCTCAACAAAAAAAATTTATCAATTTGAATATTTCATTTTCAGAGCGATTTCAATTAAATATATTTATAGCAATATTAAAAAAAGAGCTAATGATAAAATATGGAAAATAAATTAAAGATAAAAATCCTATTCGTCACATTGCTTTTACGATATAAAAAAATTACAATTTTTTTTTATTTCTTCTCCAGCATTTTGTTTTTTATTTCCTGCGAGCTTCCGTTTACATTTTCGTTGGTCGCGTGACTTAGAAGAGAACCAGGTTTGTTGAAGCAATGAGAATAACGAAGCGCCTTCAACGTGGATGACCTTGAGATGACCTATAGAGACATCACGTGTCCAAATATTTGTCCTTTTGTGTGCCGAGAGAAGAAACATTTTGGATTTTCATGTTCGGATGGCCTCGGTCAGTTTTGTTTACAAATTGGCAGGTGCAGGTGCCCTGTTGTTGTTTCATCTTCTTCTTTGGAAGATGCCATTTCTATGGCTTCTTTAGTGTTTTTTGTGACATTTATGAAATGTTAAAGAGGAAGAAGATTTAAAATTCAGAGCCAGTTTTGCAATAGTATAGTGGATGAGTGGGTAGGTAAGTTGGTGGGTAGGTGGATGGGTAAGTAAATGTGTAGGTAGGTGGGTGGGTAGGTGGGACAGCAACGCAAAACGTAAATTTAAGAATGAAAACTTGTATTATTTATATATCTTTTTTTTACAGTTTATTGTTTGTGTGTGCGTTCGTGTGAGTGTGGGCGGAAATGAGGAAATGATAAAATAGTGACTTCCTAGAAAATGGGTGACGTCGTCGTTATTATTTGAAAAAATAAAAGTCAAGAAATCATCAAACGGAGATACTTTGAGTGGGGGTGTGGCATTGTTCTACTATTTTGAAAAAAAAATTAAATTAAAAAATGTCAAGGAAAAAAAAGTTTATTTTCTGTCGTTCTGGAATCACTTGACAAATTAATAGAAAAAAAAACTGCAAGCGATTAATTTGATCGAGACAAATTGGGAATTGATCGCATCGTGCAGTTGTGACTGTTGTAGTGGAGAGGACGGAGTGTGGAATGGAGTAAGAAATGTGGAATGGAGTAAGAAATCTGGAATGGAGTAAGAAATGTGTGATGGAGTAAGAAATGTAGAATGGAGTAAGAAATGTGGAGAAAAGTAAGAGATGTGGAATGGAGTAACAGCGGATCCTCTCTCCTTTAGAAAAAAACTAAAAACATACCTCTTCAATAGTGCCTTTTCCTAACTTTTAATCCAACGTTTTTTATATCTTGCTACATTTATTATTTTTATTTAACTCTTTTGTTCTATACCCGTGAACTATACACGATTGTAAGGCGCCCATGTTCTTTTAGTAATGGGCGCCATATAAGTTACTTTATAATATTATAATAATAATAACAAATGTGGAATGGAGTAAGAAATGTGGAATGGAGTAAGAAATGTGGAATGGAGTAAGAAATGTGGAATGGAATAAGAAATGTGAAATAGAGTAAAAAATGTGGAATGATGTAAAAAATGTAGAATGAGTGTGAGAAATTGGAAAGTGAATGTGGAGGGAAGTAATGAACGGGTAGAATTGAGAGGCATGGCTCTGTTTGAAGAGTAAGAGTTATGGACGGATGAAAACAAAAGTTTGTGAAGATAGTGAGTGAGTGGGTAAGTGAGTGATTGAGTGAGTAATATATTTAAAATCGTTAAAAAATTTCAATTTTTTTTGAATAATATTTTCTGTTTGGTTCTTAATGATTTAACGAGAGATACATAGGTACTTAGTTAAACTCACAACAATCTTTTCTATTCTGACACTTTTCTGATGCAATTTTTTCAGTTTTTGAATAGGAAATTATCTAAAACAAATATTTCTCTTGCTTTTCCAGAGCGCAGAATGCCAATAAATATTAAAAGTTTATCTGAGAGAAAGAAGAAAAAACGCTGCGGTATAAATTTGGAGATTTTTTGGCTTTAAATTGCAAACTTCTTCTTCGACACATCACACATTCCTAAACAAACAGCCACAAATGTTTGTTTTTGTTTATTTTTGTTTCAAAAACTAGTTTGGTTTTTAAATTAAATGCCTGGTTTAAGATTAATTTCGCGTAATAGTAACATTTCAGGTATCGCATTAGTTCACTTATAATTTGGGCTACATTTTATCCACCAAGCGGTCTCTCCATCCGTCCATCCACTATTTCAATCGCCTATGAAGTTTAGCGGTGGAGTGGATGGAAAATAAAAAAGTAGACGTTTCTTAGTGGATGACGTCTCTGAAATGGGAAATTATACTTCGCCTCATTTCCTTTCTTCAAGCCTGTGCATGACCACCCGTGTGGAATAGAGCGCACTGAGGCACCTCACAGAGTAAGTACATTCAAGTATGTATTACTCTCTTTCTATCTCCCCCTCCCCCTCATCTCTTCCTTCCTCCCTACCCCGTGCTACCCCGTACTTCCCCCTTTCTTCGCTTCTCCGCTTTCACTTTCTCCGACTGTTACTTCTCACGTTGTTTATAAAAAGTACTCTCGTATTTGTATTTAACATTTAATGACCGTATAAATATAACATGTACAATGCGCCGTCCATCTTTATGAAGACAGAAATGAAACGCTACAAAAGCGTAAAAAGGGTCGGTGCAATGAAACGTTGATGGAATGGAAAAGAATATCGGAAGAAGAAAATGCGAGAGGAGGAGGAAACGAATAAAGAAGAAAGATGATGAGGAAAGAAAAAGGAATGCAAAATTAGAGAGAAAGAAAGGAAAAGAGATAGAGAGAGAGAGAAAGAGAGAGAGAGAGAGAGAGAAAGAGAGAGAGATAGAGAGAGTGAAAGAAAGAAAGAAAGAAAGAAAGAGAGAAAGAGTGAGAAAAAGGGAAATAAACAGTCATGTCTTCTTTAATTTTTCGATACACTCTTTCTTGATCGGCTCTACCAGGCAGGGCAGAAGAAAGTTTTCGTCCCATTGGTCGGTCGAAATGAGAAATTGTGTGTTAAATCCCATTGTGGTGGGGTCAGAGGCTGGTGGAATTCACAAGAACAGGAAGTTCAGTGGCTGGAATCACACATAGATTTTTCTCATGAGTCGCAATAATCCGAAATGTTTCATGTCTACCTTGGAAGGTTTTTTAAAGTCACTTTTTCAAACGCGTTAGTTTATTCTAACTTATAAAGTTAAAATTAATTGTTTTAAAATTTAAAAAAAAACATTGGCATTGGAAAAAAGTAAGAAAGAAAATGAGTGTTAATGAGTGAAAACAAGTGAAAATGAAGAAGAAGGAATGAAATGAATGAGAATGAGTAATTACAGATAAAAAAGGAGTGAAAATTTCTATAGCGTGCCGTGACGTGCCAAAGACTCGTGATGCATTTCATTATTTCATTGGAGAAATTTGACATTTTCTATCGCTCACACACACACACACACATCCATCGAAACTGCTGCTTTTATGAAGTTTAACAAGATTGAATCCTTTTGTGCACGATTCCAGTGGAGTAAGAAGAAAAAAAAACGGTCGGTGAAAATGAAAAGATGTAATTAAATTTGCCAGTTTTCGTGTGTAAAGACGGGGAAATTACTTTTTGATTTTTGTAAATGAAAAAATATTTACAGGTGATAACAAATCAAACAATTAAAAATGTAATAGTTTTGATTTGTCATAAAAATCTTAATTTATTAAATTGTATATTGTGAGAGATTTCTATAGCATTTAAAAAAATATTTTGGACAATCATAACGTTAATCGAAGTCGTACATATATATTAGATCGTACATACATACATACATACATACATACATACATACATACATACATACATACATACATACATACATACATACACACACACACACACACACACACATCTATATATATAAAAGAACATGTCCTGACTGACTGACTGACTGACTGACTGACTGACTGACTGACTGATAATCAACGCCGAGCTCACACGCCTCATCCTAGGAACGTGAAATTTGGAATTTATATTACTTTTATAGCGTAAACATCCGCTAAGAAAGGATTTTTGAAAATTTTGCTCCTGAGATGAAAAAACTGGTAAACAAACTTTTTCTAAAACAATGTATATCTCGAAAACCAAAAATGAGGAAATTTTGAAATTTGGTATATGGATTTTCCTTAAAAAATAAAAAGATACGTGTTTCACCATTTTTAAAAATTCGGTTTCCCGGACCTCAAATGTTGGTTGGAAAATTGGGTTATTTGGTTTTTAGAGTAGCTGCTACTCAAAAACTGTGAAGGCAACAGGAGTAAAAATTAGTATTTTGTTTCTACTCCCAAAATAATGAAATGGGTGTTTTAGCATTTTCTGAAAATTTGGTTTCCAGGACTTCAAATGTGTGGTGGAAAATAGGGTTATATGTTTTTCAAACTAACTGCTACTCAAAAACTGTAAATACCACAGATGTAAAAATTAGTATTTAGTTTCTATTCTAAAAATAAAGATATACGTGTTTTACCATTTTTTTAAAATTTGGTTTCCAGGACCTCAAATGTGGGATGGAAAATAATGTTATTTGGTTTTTAATGTAACTGCTACTCGAAAACTGTAGATGCAGCTGGAGTAAAAATTAGTATTTGGTTTCTACTCCAGAAATAATGATATACGTGTTTTACCATTTTTTGAAAATTTGGTTTCCAGGACTTCAAATATGGGGTGGAAAATAGGATTACTTGGTTTTTAAAGTAACTGCTACTCAAAAACTGTAATTGCTACAAAAGTAAAATTAGTATTTAGTTTCTACTCTAAAAAAAATGATATACGTGTTTCACCATTTTTTGAAAATTTGGTTTCCAGGACCTCAAATGTGAAGTGAAAAAAGGGTTATTTGATTTTAAAATAACTGCTACTCAAAAACTGTAAGTGCTACAGATGTGAAAATTGGTATTTTGAGGTTTTGTACCGGTCAAAAGTAGATGAGTTCAGTTTATCACCGGACGGACGGGCCAAGCCGTTATTTTAGGGTCTTCATAAGACCCTGCCTAAACCTTAAGGTGGGACGGGCCGAGATTTTTAACCAAGTATATAAACATTTTAGTGATTTTAGGGTGTTCAGACGGGCCGGGCTAAACCTGAAGTCAAGGTGGGACGGGCCGAAGTTTTTCATCAAGTATATAGAACTTCTAGGCCTGTAAAAACGGGCCGGGCCCATATTAGACGGGCCGTGCCGGGACAGGATATTCGGTTTTTGAAACGGGCTGGGCCAAGTTGTCGACATGCCGAGCCGAGACCTAAAAAATTGATCCGTGCAGTACTCTACTATGTATGCACGGTTCAAATTCTCTAATTTCATGCGAGCGAAGCCGCTACGGGCACTGCTAGTACATACATACATACATACATACATACATACATACATACATACATACATACATACATACATACATACATACATACATACATACATACATACATACATACATACATACATACATACATACATACATACATACATACATACATACATACATACATACATACATACATACATACATACATACATACATACATACATACATACATACATACATACATACATACATACATACATACATACATACATACATACATACATACATACATACATACATACATACATACATACATACATACATACATACATACATACATACATACATACATACATACATACATACATACATACATACATACATACATACATACATACATACATACATACATACATACATACATACATACATACATACATACATACATACATACATACATACATACATACATACATACATACATACATACATACATACATACATACATACATACATACATACATACATACATACATACATACATACATATACAATTTGAGAGACAGAAGTATATAAAAACAGATACAAACAAATAAATTTACAGACATATACAAAAGAGCAAATTTGAAGACACATACAAAATATACAGATATATGTGAATGTGGAAAGATATACAAACATAAAAATAAGTAGATATACAAATAGATGCAAATAAAGAATCATACACATAAAAAAGAAGATAAACAGACACGGACAATAACAAAGCTATGCAGACATACACAACGACTTACATATGCATACAGATTCACAACATAGATATGCAGACATACACAACGACAGATATAAGGACACATAAACAAAATTAAAGCAGAAAAATATATACAAAGGTGGAGATATGCTGGTTAGCAAGCCTTCCCAAATATCGGATGCCGAACATACCCGATACTACAGAACCGGATTCTGCTGGATATCAGATGACGTATACTGGAGCCAGATACAAGATTTCAAATAATACAATTCAGTTGGTGACTTGTGATTGGCCAAAACAAAATGGGAGGTGATTGCAATTCAAAGGAAGTGGTCATAACTGTTCACTCAAACAAGTCATACATTGTGACAATCAACAAGCATATATGTTAAAATTTTTTGCAGTACTAAGGAGTCAATCACTAAAAAAACTTTTTGAGGGAGCTGCCAACTAGTTCTCTCAACTGCCCGCTGGATTTATTACAAAATAAATCTATACGAAACTACGAGCGCTATTAATAAAAGGCAGCAATGATGACACTTGAATGCTAGACTGAAATGATTAAAAGGACATTTGTGCTGATACGACGTTAGCGCTAAAAAATCTTTTTATGGAAAAACTTTTTTTTTTGGATAGCATAATACGTAAATGTCTATTTGTTAAAGTTTTTACCGAATAATAAGTATATCCTCTTCAGATCCCGCGTCCATTACAATGGACAACCGAAAAAAATTCGCTTCTTATTAATGCAACATGCTAACACTTCAAAACCGTTGTAAATTACAATAGACATATCAGTTGCACCATCTGGTGATTAAAAAATAAATCATTTTGATTGTTTTTGTTTACAAAAATGGCAACGAACTCAGGGAAAAATTTTTATTCGAAGCAACGAAGTAAATATTGCTATTTCTCCCTAAAAATCTTGTGTTTTAGGCTAAAATCATTTATATTATTTATTATTATGATCTTGGGAATACTTTAACGCAAAATATAATTAATTAACATGAATTGCACAAGTTTTAAAGTAAGTCAAACAAATGTATTGTCCATTACGATGGACAGTGGGTCTATTTTTGGTTCATTGACACTTCTCCTAAATTGAGTTTTTGGGGTAAAATGCCTGTATTTGTTTTTATTACAGTTTCACTAAAAGATGTGTTGGAAGCTATAAATAGAGATGATTCAGATCTGTCAGATTTATCAGAGGGAGAAGATCTTGAAAATAAAACACAGAATGAAGAGGTGCCTGATGATGATAAAGATTCTGATAACGATAATGACAGTGATGATGAGCCACTTTCTAACATTGCAAATAGGCGCTTGTTGTGGAAACATGTTGAGGAATTTTCTCCAAACGTTATTGATTTTAAAAATATTCCTGATAGTGTAGATGAGAGGACAAGGTGGAATACAATGGATTACATGAAACAATATCTGGACGAAGAGTTCTTTGAGTACATGGCGTTTTGCACAAATATCACCTCAACCAGTCGCACCGGTAAAAGCTTGTACACTACAGCAATAGAACTTCAGCACTTTATCGGGGCCAGCATACTTATGTCTAGTATATCGTATCCCCAACTGCATATGTTTTGGCAAAAAACACTGAGACTGCCGGCTATTGCTGATGTCATCTCACGAAACCGGTATTTTCAGATCCGAAGCAGCCTGAAGGTTGTTGTTGATTCTGATGTGACAGATGATGATAAAAAATTAGATCGTCTGTGGAAAGTTAGACCCATCATGGATCGTGTGCGAAAGGGCTGTCTTCTACTGCCAAGATGTCGTGACCTCAGTATTGATGAGCAAATGATTCCATTTACAGGAGCCTGTCCTCTTCGTCGGTACGTTGCCAACAAACCAAATCCAATAGGACTGAAAAATTATGTCCTTGCCAGTCCAAATGGTTTAGTTTTGGATTTTATTGTAGACCAGGGGGCAGGAACATACAACCATGTCCCAGATCAGTTTAAAGTTGGAGTTGGTGGAGCAGTGATTGCACATTTAGCAGAAGGGTTGACAGCCGGGACACATATTTTTTGTGATCGGTACTTCACCAGCTTCCCTTTGATAGAATATATGCTATCTAAGGACATTTACATAACTGGGACAATAATGGGAAATAGAGTTCCTAAAGAGATTCGTAAGATGTCCGATGATAAGAGTCTTGCTAGAATGGGTCGTGGAGCGCATGATATGATTGTTAGGCAAGATGAAAAAATTGCATTTGTGAAGTGGTTCGACAACAAACCGATAATGTTAGTTTCAGCCTGTTATGGTGTTGTTCCTGAAGATCTTTGCTGTCGTTGGGACAAGAAAGGAAAAAAGTATGTTGATGTGTCACGGCCGGTTATAATACGTGAATACAATGCAAAGATGGGAGGTGTAGATCTTTGCGATCGCATGCTCAGTCATTACCGGATGAAGGCCAAGACCAAGAAATGGACAATTCGAACCCTTATGCATTTTATTGATCTTTCTTTAACAAATGCTTGGATTAGATATCGGGCTGACAACATTGAGCTTGGTACTGCACGCAAGGATATCCTTAGCTTTTTAAGGTTCCGAATGGATATTGCGGAAGCCTTCCTTGCCGCGTCAAAGGAAGGAAGTACTGAAACCGACACAGAGGATGAGCAACCTCCTACCAAGAGAATATGTGAGCAGGTTCCATCAGTGCACCGTCGCTTGTCGTCTGCAAAGCATATGCCAGAAATGGACAATTGCAAGAACTCTTCGCGATGCAAAAATACTGGATGCTCGGGCAAAACTAGGTTTAGGTGCATGTCTTGCAATGTGCATCTCTGCATTGTTGCAGATCGCAATTGTTTTGCTGCATTTCATTCAAAATAATACACTTATTAATTTTGTAACATTTAAAGTACTTTTATTTAAATATTTTGTAACTTTTTAAGTATTTTTTATTAAGTATTTTGTAACTCTTAAAGTATTAATTTAATTATTTTGTAACTGTTTAAATATTTAGAATGGAAATAATGTTTAAAATATTATTTTAGAGTTTTTCATCATTACAGCAAACGTTTTGGCTTTGTTGACAGCAGAATGTGTGTTTTAATCAAAAAAATTTTAGCTGCAAAAATATTAGCATTAGTGCAATTACGCCCCACTGTCCATCAAAATGGACATCATTAATTATGCCAAAAATATTATGCAAATGAGCTGAAAGTTTTTTGGTAGTCTATTTAGATCCCTATGACTGAGAAACAAGTGAAAAAAATTTAATTTTTTTTCTGGAATTTGGGTGGAACTGAAGAGGATATAGCTGTTTTCCGTGACAACTTTCGCTATACAATTACAATTACAATTACAATTACAATTACAATTACAATTACAATTACAATTACAATTACAATTACAATTACAATTACAATTACAATTACAATTACAATTACAATTACAATTACAATTACAATTACAATTACAATTACAATTACAATTACAATTACAATTACAATTACAATTACAATTACAATTACAATTACAATTACAATTACAATTACAATTACAATTACAATTACAATTACAATTACAATTACAATTACAATTACAATTACAATTACAATTACAATTACAATTACAATTACAATTACAATTACAATTACAATTACAATCACAATCACAATCACAATCACAATCACAATCACAATCACAATCACAATCAAAATCACAATCACAATCACAATCACAATCACAATCACAATCACAATCACAATTGTAATCACAATCACAATCACAATCACAATCACAATCACAATCACAATCACAATCACAATCACAATCACAATCACAATCACAATCACAATCACAATTACAATTACAATTACAATTACAATTACAATTACAATTACAATTACAATTATATCCGATCAGTTACCGGATGCAAACAATATTGCATAAACTTATATAGGTAAAATTTACCAACATAAGTGGAGATATACACAAATATACATTCATATGTGAAGATATTCACAAATAGACATACATAGGTGAAGATAGTCACAAATACACTTACATAGGTGAAGATAGTCACAAATATACTTACATAGGTGAAGATATACAAACATATAGTCATATAAAAAGACGTAGATCTAGGACATACGTGGACCTGGCAGTATACATGAAAGTACGGTTCTGTCGGTTTAATTTCTGTAGATGAGATTAGAACAAGTCGTACATTTGTTTCACTGAGGCAGCACGCTGAAATCTTGCAGGAATTTTTCGTACAATCCACGTCAAATTTGCACAGCAAATCTTACTTTGCAGCACCTGATTCTCTATGCAGTGCCTCCATATTCTCACTTCTTCAACGATAAAAATCACTTTCCACGATGCTTCAATGCATCGTGGAAAGTGAAAAATTATTTTTTAAACCTCGCGGACAAAGAAATACTTTTATTCCCACCGATCTAGTGAATGACGTCACAATAAAGCTTTCGTCATGTGCTGATTCGGTCGTCAACTTCCGGTCAATTAGACTCACGTGACAATGTCGTTGATGTTTGTGGCCGATGTTGGCAGCCTGTGTGGTCGACGTTCGCAGCTTGTGTGGTAGTCGTACTTCATTTTTTATTTAAAAAAAACTGTCGTTGCATTATGACATACGACCACGTGACGGACTAAAAAAATTTCAATCTGGCATTTAATGAAAAGGCCAGAAATAATTAATTTCATCTTTCGCGGACCAAAACTCAATTTCGCCGTCCAATTCAAGCTGGAAAGCATTATTAATGAATTCATGCATTTGAAGAATGAGTGAATTGTGCATTGAATTGAAAAAGATGAAAAAGAATATGTGAAGCACGATCACAGCGTAAACGAGGATCAACTAATGGAGATGTTTTTTCTTTCTCTTCTCCATATCTTTTTCCTCTTAGTTACACTTCGACAAGAGAACTAAAAATAGAAATTAATGGTGTTTTTGTTCCTAAAAAGTTGGACGCGCCCGTGTTTTATTGGCTCCTCAAAAGAGTGGAATCAAAAAGTGCCGAAGTTTAAACAGTCTCAACTGGAATAATTTTTAAAATATTCAAACAAATTTATATGAAAAAATAGATTTTTACTAAAATTATTATTGTTTGAAAAAACGGCCTAAATAGAAATAAAGTTGCGAAAAAGTCGCTTAAAATCTTTTGAATTTATCTCTATGAAATGCCAAGCGATGAAGCAGACGGAAGAAATTATTTCACGATGTTGTGAGAATTTTATCCTGCCCTTGCATGTCCTTGAACCGGAAAGAGAGAGAAAAAGAGAGACAGACCGACAGACAGAGAGAGAGAGAGAGAGAGAGAGAGAGAGAGAGAGAGAGAAAGAGGGAAAAGAGAGAGAAAGAAAAAAAAGAGTGAGAGAATGAAAACAAGGTTCAGGTTGTCAACACTGAAAAAATAAAAGCAATTTTTTTTTAAATATCAAAACAACAAACGATTATTTGACCAACAGAATCACGTGATACATGTCTTAATTACCACTTTTGCTGAAACTTTTCCTGTCAGGCTCTAGCGCATCTTCACCGCTCTCATCAAATCTTTTCACCAACCACATCATTTCTCTGATCATCACCAGCATCATCATTACCACCATCATTAGCATCATTATCATCATCAACATCACCAGCATCATTATCATCACCACCAGCACCGTTATCATCACCAGATTCATTGTCAACATCATCACCAGCATCATCATCATCGTTGTCATTACCGGCATCGTCATCAGCATCAGTATTTTTTATTTGAATCTCACCATTTTCTCATTAAAGAAATTAATAGGGCAACTAAATTATTCAAAAGTAATACAATATATTCACCACCACCACCACCATCATCACAAGCAACTAAATCACGTCATAAAGAACAAACCACCAATGCAATATAATACAACTGTAACATAAACAACAACTTCGTATCAGTATAACTACAACAGCAATTATCATATCTATTTATCAACGACAATCTATATATATAAACCGGCCATTTTTCCGAATCTGGTCAAATCCGGCTCCGGCCGGATTTGATGGCCGGATTTGGAGCCGGATTTAACGTATTTATTTATTTCAGTGAAATAAATACATTTATATATATATATATATATATATATATATATATATATATATATATATATATATATATATATATATATATATATATATATATAAATCGGGCGTTTGGGCGTATATTGATGTCAAAATCACGGATAATTCAAAGGCTGTTTGTAAACACTGCTACACGGAGTTGTCACGCGGCAAGACTAATACTCCCAAAAGTTTTTCGACGTCTTCTCTGCTTACTCAAGCATTCAATCCTGTACAGTGAGATGAACAGTCTAAAGACTTCGATGGCGGCTGCTGTTGAAGTTGCCACTGCCACCTCCTCGAATACTGTTTACTATTTTTTGTTTATTGTTTATTTGAAATAAAGCTGATATTTTAGCTTTATTTCAAATAAACAATCTGTTGGTTACTACGTTGGGTTTTAATGATGTCATGCAATTGAACAAAAAGAAGAATAATGAATAATAAAAAATGACAAGACCGGCTCCGGCCCTGGCCGGATTTGAAAATCCCATGTCCGGTGCAACCCTAATATATATATATATATATATATATATATATATATATATATATATATATATATATATATATACATATATATATACATACACATATATATATACATATATATATATATATATATATATATATATACACATATATATATATACATATATATATATATATATATATATATATATATATATATATATACATATATATATACATACACATATATATATACATATATATATATATATATATATATATATATATACACATATATATATATACATATATATATATATATATATATATATATATATATATATATATAAAAGAGCATGTACTGACTGACTGACTGACTGACTGACTGCTAATCAACGCCGAGCTAAAACACCTCATCCTAGGAACATGAAATTTGAAACTTATATTATTTTTATAGCGTAAGCACCGACTAAGAAAGGGTTTTTTAAATTTTACTCCTTGTGAGATGAAACAGTAAGATAAACGTTTTTTTTTGTTTTAAACAAACGCATATCTCAAAATACGAAAATGTGTAAGTTTTGAAATTTGGTATCTAAATTCCTCTTAAAAACATAAAAAAATACGTGTTTCACCATTTTTTTGAAAATTTGGTTTTCAGGAGCTCAAATGTAGAGTGAAAAATAAGGTTGTATGTTTTTTAGAATAACTGCCACTCAAAAACTGAAAATGCTACAGATGTTAAACTTAGTATTTAGATTCTAATTGAAAAACATACACGTTTTCACTATTTTTTTGATTTTTAGTTTCCGGAAAAAAAAGATTATTTGCTTGAAAATTCAAAAACTGGAAATTTTAAATTTTTGAAATTCAGTATCTACCCATTTTTTAAATAAAAAAATCACACGCGTTTCACTATTTTTTGAAAATTTGGTTTTTGAGACTCGAAACTTAGGTTGGAAAATAGGGTTATATGTTTTTTAGAATAACTGCTACGCAGAAACTGAAAATCCTACGTGTGAAAATTAGTATTTTTACGCTGCTTTGGAAATAAAATCATGCGTGTTTTAAAAATCTATATATACCACAAAAAGAACATGCCCTTACTGACTGACTGACAGATGACTGATAATCAACGCCGTGCTAAAGCGCCTCATCCTAGGAACGTGAAATTTCGAAATCATATTACTTCTATAGCGTAAGCACGCAATAAAAAAAGGTTTTACAAATTTTGCACTTGAGAAGGTTTTTTTCTTTCTCCTTGTAGCAACACAAGACACCTTGCCATTCCATTGTGTTGCGGAACTAGCTCATAAGATACATCAAAGCTGGGACTTTTAGCTGCAGTATCAAATACTAGGATTGTCTCAATCAGCAAATATAAATAGCTAAAAAAAATTTTGGGCCCCTTACCAAATCCCTGGATCCGCCACTCCTGGATTGATTTATTTGAGACACAGAACATTAAGTCGTGGCATTTCAAAGAAAATTTTTACTTCGATCTCAACTTTATTAGAGGGTTTAGATAACGTGATTTGCGTTGGATGTGATGGAACTGCAACTAACATCGGTTAGATAGGTGGCGTGATTCATAATTTAGAAGAATATTTGGAGAGGCTGTTACAATGGTGTCTTTGTATGTTTTATGTCAATGAGTTATTATTATTATGCTATTAACGTGCTCTCTAAAAATAAATTTTCTCAGAGCACGGGACAAACAGCGCCGAAATGAAAAACAAATAAATCTAATGTCAAAATCTAAAAGGTCAAATTTTATTTAACATTCGAGAGAATAAAAAGGTCTTGAGCTTCTTCTTTAAAACAGAAAGGCTGTATGCATTTACAGGGTCGGTAAGTTCCTCCGGCAGGTTGTTCCACGTAACTGCGCAGGCGACTGCAAATGCCCTCGGTCCGAACGTCTTGGTTCTGCATGATGGAACAAAAAGGTCACCGGAAGAGGCTGAACGAAGATGAGATCGTCCCGGAAGCTGAGACACTGGGATGCACAGACTGGAGAGGTACGCCGGTGCCAGGCCATGCAGACAGCGGAACGCAGTTAAAGAGAGCTTAAAATCAATGCGTGCTTTCATGTCCAGCCAGTGCAGTTGGTCGCACATTGCCCTCGTGACGTGACTAAACCGGGCAGTCAAAGAATCTGTCTAGAAGCAGCACACATGACACCGTCGAGTTGTTTAATTAATAGGTCTAGAATTCCACTAAGTAGACCGTTGCAATAATCCAGCCTAGACAAGATCAAAGCGCGAGCCAGGACGTGAAAAGGAACAACCGCTAGAGAGTTTCGAATTGACCTCATCTGTCGCAGATGGTAGTAGCTGGTTTTGACCACGTTTACTACATGCTTGCTGAAAGTTAACGAAAAGTCGAAGATAATCCCAAGGTTGCGAACATTGTCAACAGGACGAATAGCGTTTTCGGCTATGTTGATTTCCTTGAAGGAGATATGCGTTAGACGTCCAGGTAAACCCAGAAAAATGACTTCTGTTTTTGGAAGTGTTGAGTTTTAATCTATTGCATTTCATCCATTGCGTGATCGCGGAAACAAGCCAATGTCTTGAATGTCGCAGTGGCTGTAGATCTGCAAGTCATCAGCATAGCCGTGAATCTCAAAACCATGCTGAATGGTTAGGCCAAAGACAATCAAAGTGTATACAAGAAAAAACAGCGGTCCAAGAATCGAGCCTTGAGGGACGCCACACTTGACAAAAGACCAACCGGAGAGGTCACCATTGTACCGAACACGTTGTCTGCGACCGCGGAGATATGAACTGATCCACAGGAGGGCAACGGAATTTATTCCAAATGATTGTTCGATTCTGGCCACAAATACTTCGTGATCGACACAATCAAAAGCAGCGCTGAAATCCAGTATGGCAAGCAGTGTTAACATTCCACGGTCGATTGCAAGAAGAGCGTCTGATGTGACTCTGAGTAGGGCAGTCTCCGTTGAACGACATTCCCGATACGCAGACTGATGCTCCGGTAAAAGATTGAAGCTATTCAGGTGTTGCAAGAACTGATTGTTCACAGCCCTTTCCAGAACTTTGGAGATAAACTGGAGATTCAAAACGTACGATAATTAGCAGGTATAGTAGCGTCAACCGTAGACTTTTTCAAAATAGGTGAGATTTCAGCCACTTTGAAAGGAGCGGAAAAGTGACCCGCCCTTAACGATTTGTTGAACAGGTTTGTAATAGACTGAGACAACGTGTCTGAATATTGCTTGATGAGCCATGTTGGCGCCAGGTCCAGACCGCATGACTTGTTTGGGGACTTTTTAATTAGGTCATTAACGTCAGCCTCAGTCAATGGTGAGAACTCACAGAAACGTTCTCCTGAAAATTCGTTGAACTCAGGTGGGTTTGAACCAAAGGTAGACGCTCGGACGTTAGCGATTTTTTCTTCAAAGCCATTCATGAAATGATCCGCCGTCAGACCGTCTTGATAAATGGAAGATCGTTTTTCCCCATCAATGCAGAAAATTCATTCCACATCTTGCCTGCATTTTCAGCGTTCTCTGCAATCGTCGCCTTCCAGTACGTAAATTGCGTAAATTGCGTTTTCCTATAAAAATCCTGACATAGACGTAGCTGCGCAACCTATCGATCATGATCAGAAACCAGTCGTGTTTTTCTGAAGATTCTTTCGAAACGGTGAGCTTTTTGTTTTTGTTCGCTGCATGCAGAGTTAAACCACGGGGTAATCGGACGAAAATGTCGAGAGATCGACCGACGTGGGGCATGCCTCTCCAGAAGCTCAGCCAGAATCTCGTTGTACATCGACGCCATTTCATCCGGTCCAATGCTGCTCCAGTCTTGGTTTTCAGCGCAGAGATTGGTTAATTTAAAATCATGAAAGAAGAAATCACAATCAAAGTTCTTCCGAGCTCTGCTTGTTGCAATGAATGATATTGGACATGGTTTCGTAAGTGGTAGTTTTGACACGATCAAAGAGTGGTCGGATACTGACGGAACATGTACGTCACAGATGAGACTGAATTGGAACCTTTGTGATGACGACGTCCAATGTGTGTCCAGCTTTATGGGTTGATGAAGAAATGTACTGGACAAGCCCAAAACAATCCATGATAGTGTTGAATTCAATTCTCCAAGCGTCGTCGGCTCAATCAAGGTGAATGTTCTCGTCTCCGATGATAAAAATATGGCAGTTGTAAATGATCAATTCCTCAAGAATTAATCCAAATTATTCCAAAAACTGATCAGAAACTCGTTCACTTCCAGGTCAATAGATGGCCACAGCAATAATTCTGACATTCCTTAAAGAAAGCATCACTGAAATGAATTCAAAAGTAGAAGGTTTGCTGTTGAGATCCATTCTTCGGGCTTTGCATGACTCTCTGCAGATCCAGGCAACCCCGCCTCCTAGTGGGCGACCTGAAACAGATTCAGTCGAACGCATCTTCCCTGCAGTAAACCTTTCGGAGCGTTTCTTTACTCGAGCCTGATCAAGACACGCAAATCCATCCGGAGTGATTTTAGTGAGTGCAATGTCGTTTGATGATTCATGAAAAGTTTCGACAACTGCAAAGGCATCGTGATCATGCTCAACAATTATATTTGTCAACGAAGCACTTTTGTTTCCAATAGACTGGCAGTTTAAATATCCAATAGTCAAATCCTTTCTTATGGCTGTTGTGTTTAACATGTTATGAGTTGGGCTGCGTCTATTCAGTTGGTCTGGCCTGAGACATTCAGTTTTGGCAGGGCCAGCAGATATTATTACGGTCGACAACTGCGTTGGCATTGACTGATGTGAATGATGATCATGTAGTGTCTCTAATATAGGGAGATGTGGCGTTGGCTTTGGTAGCTTAGTCGGGTTAAACATCTTTTTTCCTGAATTACTAATGATGGTTGACATCCAAGTGACTCTCACAGCCAAACATTTCGGTACCCCGTCGTTGCTGTTGTGTACGTCTGCATTGAAACCACTCAGACACCTCCCACTCTGGGAGGTCTTTTTATCACGATTTTGTCTTCCACGATGATCAGATTGGTTTCTCCAGCCCTCGTTCTCTGCTTCAAACAATCGACAAGAAGTTTCCGTGCTTCTCTTTCTTTTGGGGTCATGTCTCGATGTATGAAAACCGCTTTTCCTTCCTTTATCGTTTTCAAGTTTTTTGCCTGTTTCAGAAGTTTTGATTGAAGAATCTCGTTTTTCAAAACCAGCTTCAGTGGTCTTGGCCTGGAAAGCTCGTTTTCTCCCTCGGCTTTCTTCCCGAGTCTGACTAAATTCACAATTTTGACATCACATGAAATCGCCTCGAGCAACTCCTCCATTATTTTCCTGTCGTCCAGTTTGCATTCATCTGGCACGGGCGATCTAGACTCAGACAGCCCGTAAACAATGGCGCTCTCTTTCTTCTGAGTCTGTCCGCCTCCTCATTCTTATCCTCCTGTTTCTTCACGTCAAGGGCTTTCTTGAGGCGTAACTGTAGGTTCGACACTTGTTCGCCCTTGACAGACAAGACTGAATCTTGCACTTTTTTAACACCGTCGGCCAATTCATTAACTTTTTCCCTGAACAAATCCGACCATTTTCTGGTAGCTGTGTCAACTTTTCCGATAGTGGTTCTAGGTCGACATCTGTTATCTTTTTTCTAAAGCCCTTGACTTCTTCAAGAACTTCGCTATGTTTCTTCCTGTTTAGAGAAAATTCTTTTCTTTCTTCTGCAAACATCATTTCTCTCGTCTCAGAGTCTTTTTGTATTATCTCTCTAAACTTCTTGATGTTTTGAGAGATGGCTTCAAGACCGGCGAATCCCTCCTCGTTGCTTGCGTGCAGTTTTCCTATCAGGACGTTGACTGCCTCGGTGTTGCACCTGGCGCATTTGTCACACAAACTCAAATCCAGTTTTTGAACCACCTCCGATGCCTCTTGTATAGACTCTTTACGAGTTTTAACCGTATCGGCCATGATGAGCAATATCTCAAATCAAGGAGATAATTGTAAAACAATCGACTAAGTGAGAAAAAAGTAACGGTTTTAGAATGAAACTGCCACGCAAGTCAACCAGCACAAAAAACAAGGCAATAAATTATAAGTAAATCGAAATATTTGAGATATTCGCTATCGCTGTTGGAGTTACCCCTTTTTCATTGATTTTTGACCTTAGATGGTTGTACTTCGGGTTCTAGAGAATATTACGGACTTAATAGAGAACTATTAGCTGGTTGCGAAAATATAATCACTGTGTCGTTTTGTGCGATGGTGCATAGTTATAACTGATCAACAATCAAACCCATGCGTGGATCTTCCGGACCAGAGGTTCAGCTGTTCAAAAGATTTAGAAAACATTGAATTTGTTTCCATAACGAAGCACTTTCGCGTAGTATGAGCATCATGGCTCCAGGAGCAATAGACCATGCCAGGTAGATATCCAAAGTTGAAAATATGGCTGTTTTGTGAACAATTCAAGATGACATGCAGGAAACAAACAGGTTTAAGAAACATTGAAATTTGTGCAGTGATGTTGAACCTAAAGAATTGGATAATAGCCCCTTCAACTATTTCAGCTCCTCTCAATGATATACAGATGAGGAACAGTTTTTTTCAGTATGCAACTATCCATCAAACTATTTCAACAACCAAAACTAAAATACTGTCTTTCCATCTTTGGTATCTATCAGAAGAACGTGTGGGTTTATTTTTGTTTGATTGAGTTTTCTCTTCAACAAAAAAACTGATGGTTGCAGAAATGTAAAAGAAAGGTGTCGACAAACCACCAAAACAAACAAAAATTTATCTGAAGGATTTCAAACGTCAACTCTAGACCAGCTTGTAACCAGCAACTCCATAATTCTGTTTTAATGCCTCAACTTGCTATTTTATTTCCTGCCCACTGATATAGATATTTATACAGGCATCACAGGAAAGATACATTGATACGTCGTCTGTCCTCACTCAAATTTGTCAATGACACTGGAAAGAGGAGAGTGGCATTGACCCAAATATACAAGAATGAAGATGACTTGCAGTTTTTATTGCAGGTTGTTTCTGATTACCGTCAGTTACATCATACTACCAGGAATACCAAACTATAAATAGTAAAACGTAAAATGTGAAGGTCATGCCATTAGGGAGCAACTTTGTGTAATACACTTCAGCCGAGCCGGGAACTGCTTGTGCATATGGGATCACACAGTGTTACCTGCCACCCGCACGTGTATCCAAACTCGGGATGGGCCGAACCCTATTACCACCAGTCTCGAAACTGGTAATCATTTATCGACCACTGAAGGATGAAGAGCTGATTTGGCCTGAGCAGTGTGAGTGAATTTCTTGCTCAACGGAATTACGCCTCGCCGCGACTGAGATTTGAACCCACGACGGCAGGACGATAGTATAACTACTTTCACTACTGTGCTACGGCGCTTAGTGACTACTGTATTGTGATTATGTGACACTATTGAACTGTGAATTTTTACAGAGACGTAGCTAGCGGATGGCAGGAGAAGAAAAGTGTCTCCGGGCGCCATTTGGAAGAGATTGCCAAAAGCGTTTTGGATGAAGCGCAAAAAAATGTAAAAGTAGCTGATGGAAACAGTATGAAAAACGTACCTACGACTACCATTCGGTCATAAGCTATTTTTAGAGAAAAAACTGCAAATGCTTTTGAAAAAACGGAAAAAGTACCTATGACTACCCCCCACCTGTCATCAGATATTTTGGAGAAAGAATTTTAAAAGTTTTGGAGTAAGTAAAGTAAAAGGTACATACAGTTTTTTATTGGAAACAATAGCTTAAAAGAGGGTTTGGAAAAACGATCGATTGGCGCATTTTTGGACCTCGTTCCCGGGTGCCAAAAACCTGACCTACGCCTCTGGAATTAAAACAGATTTTGTAGAATTACAGTAAAACTATAAGTTTCAATACAGTGCACAGCACATGCACAACTGATAGTAACTGAACAATTATTAGATGATCTTTGTTTGTTCTTGAGCAAAATCCTACTGCTTGATTGATGAATAATACTAAATATACCATGTGTATTATGTGTTATTTTGGTAATCTAGGATCATTTTTGCAAATTTCACAAGGTCTTGCGTTAAGGAAAACCAAAAATATTTTTTGGGGCACCCTACTTTTCAGTGACACAGCAACCCAATATCAGCATTTACAGTTACACAGCGACACAATATCAACATATGCAGTGACACAGCGACACAATATAAACATATGCAGTGACATAGCGACAAAATATCAACATATACAGTGACACAACGACATAAATATCGGCTTTACAACAACAACAACATAAACAGCGACACAACAACAACCAGCCTGCCATCAATCTACAAGCTTCTTCCACGCCAGACAATTTAATCCAATTCTTTCCAATTTATTATCATTATTATTCTCTCGCTTTTTCCGTTTTCCACTTCTTCATTTTCTCACTTCTCTCTTTTTTCATATCTTCTTTCCTGTCCTTTTCTCTCTTGTCACTTCCTTTCGGTTATTTTTTGTTCACTCAGTTATTACAGCTTGGAGTTTTAAAAATGTGGAACGCGAGGTTGTAATCCATACCATGCAATTTTAAACTGTAATGCATATTATAAAAGGCTCGATAGTGAGACACACAATAGAAGGCGAGATTGTATACAGTAGAAGGCGAGATAGTAGTGCACACCGCGGATAGCGCTATAGTAATGCATAAATATTGCCGCCGAAAATGAAATGAAATGAAAATTTATTCATTTAATATATATATCGAGATAATAAAGCACATCGTAGATAGTGCGATAGTAATGCACATCGTAGACAGTGCGAGCGATAGTGATGCATACCGTAGAAGGCCAGATAGTAATGCATATCGTAGAAGGCCAGATAGTAATTCACATCGTAGATAGCGCACCATTCTCTAAAACAATTGCACTCTGAAAGATAATTAATTTTAATTAGTGACCTGAATGGAAAAGAAATCAAAATAAAGTTGCTCGGGAAATTACCTTGCGTAATGCGAATTAGCACACTTGCGAATTTAATTGGAAAGAGAATAAAAACGAGAAAGAAAAAAAACTAACCAAAGCAGAAAAAACCGAAAAAATAAGAAAACTATAAAAAATGAAAGAAAAAAGAATACAAAAATGCTGACGTTGTAAAAAATGTGCATGCTGATTGAAGCCATTTTCTATAACATTCTTGTACTCGTATTTCAGAAAACATTTGCTGTCCAGTCAACCGAGAAACCGAAACTTTAAAGAAAGGTGATTTGTTTTCCAATTCCCACTTCTTCTTTCCATCTTTTTCATTTGGTTTCGTTTGTTTACATGTTATAATTATTATTTAAAATTTTCAACACTTACTTTCATCTCTTAGAAATCTATAAATGTTAAGAAATATAAAAAATAGACAGCAACAACAAGAAACCTTAAACAGGTGGCCCATAAAACATTTCCTTTTGAGAGCACCCATAAACTTTCTTCAGGCCATCAAAGAGAAGCCTCTGATTATTATGTAGGCGCCGCTACATAAAATAACCATTTCTATTTAATAAATATTATAATTTATTAATTTATTATTCAACAAAATCTATACCGAAAAAAATTCTGTTAAAACGATTTCCTACTGTTCATATAATACCGCAATAAATTTACTAAACGTTATAGGAACCAGAAGAAGAATTAGAATGCGTAATTCAATCGATCCATTGACGCAGCATTCTGCTACCATTGATGTCTCAAGCACATTATAGCCGCATGTTCTAGCGCTAAACCGCATTTTATTACCGAACAAGACAAACATGAAATCACTGAGGTGCATCAACAGCGATCCCTCCTTTACATAAAATGCAACTTCTTTACCATATTCTGGAAAGTACGAAGCGTCCGAGGTTTTGTTGTCCTACGAAACTGCCAGTTGTACGAAACCGCTGTATGCAGTAACGTAGTTTTCAATATTTTTAATTATCTTTTGTCAAGATAACGTATTTTATGGGCTGGTATCCTTAATGCTGGTTCTTTAATGTCGAGGTGCACCGCTTACGCTATACCATTATCATCATCATCATCATCATCATCATCATCATCATCATCATCATCATCATCATCATCATCATCAGCAGCATCATCATCATCATCATCATCATCATCATCATCATCATCATCATCATCATCATCATCATCATCATCATCATCATCATCATCATCATCATCATCCACATCATCATCATCTCTTCTTCTTCATCTTCTTTTTTTATTTTTCTTTCTTCATTATCGTCGTCGCGTCAACAGACTGAGAAGAATCTAGTGAGTAAAGGAGAGATAGAAAGAAAAGGATGGAGATAAAGAAGAAAAGTGGAGATGAAAGTGGCGAACAGAGAAAAAGTTTGTTTTGTCTGCAATCAGTGGTACTTGTACGTCGATTGATGATGTCACACGTAGGAGCACCTGTGTACATCATGCAGCTCCATGGCAACCCTTTATAAACATCTCCTCATTTCGGAAATGGCCTCCTCATGTAAACAAACGCATATGTACACAGTCTAAAACACTAACATGCACACAAATATTTTCACTCTCGTGCTCATACAAACATCCAGGTGCACCATCTTAATCGCTATTGTATGGTTAACCGCCATCTTATGCACACACACATTACACATACAAATGCATCTAAACACATACAAATGCATCTAAACACATACAAATACATCTAAACACATACAAGTACATCTAAACACATACAAATACATCTAAGCACATACAAATACATCTAAACACATACAAATACATCTAAGCACATACAAATACATCTAAACACATACAAGTACATCTAAACACATACAAATACATCTAAACACATACAAGATCATCTAAACACATACAAATACATCTAAACACATACATATACATCTAAACACATAAAAATACACACTGACAAATTGAATCATTTCCATCTTGCCAATGAAAGAAACACCCAGACAAGCAAAAACCTATCTGGATAAGCAGAAACATATCCAGACATATGAAAACACATCGAATCCTAAAGAGGCGCATACATACAGACAGGCAGTAAGATGAACCATCTTCATCTTACAACATCCATGACTTTACACATGTCAAAATCTACCAGATAGAATGGATGAAGTTGCATTTTTTTCGACATCAATAGAAGAAATTATTTGAGAGCTGCATTTCATCTTTCTTGACCAGTAAGCGATATTAAAGTACACAACCTAATCTTATTATTCTCATGTACAAGAATTTATTTTATTTTCGATGAAGTATAAAATAAATTTAAAACAAAATGAATTAAAATGAAAAAGAAACAGTCTAAACTTAAAAATTACCGTATTGAGGGTTGACCTTTATGATGACTCAATATTGAGGACTGACTTGTATGCAGTGTTATTTTAGTTCAGTAAATAATTTTAGTTCTTATTTTTATTCTATTCTTAAATTTTATTTATTATTATTATTTTATTTTAGTTTATCAAATAATTTTAGTTTTTATTATTATTTAGCTCTACAAAGTTAAATTTAGTTTTTATTTTATTACAGTTCTTGAAATAATTTTCGTTTTTATTCTTATTTTATTCAGATAAAAAAAAATTCGTTTTTATTTGATTTTTGTTCAATTTTAGTTCATGCTCTAAATATTTTTCTTACTATACCTGCAGTGTATATATGGAAAAATGATAATTTTGTAACACAGGAAGATGGTATGATCAAAATTTCAACAAATTCAGATTTATGAAATCTCTTTAGATGCGAACTCAAATTTGTGGGATTTTTCCCGCTAAGTTGGATTCCACATTCTTTATTTTGAGAATCCATTGCCTTACATTTAGATTTGTTGGTGATGGAATCGTAAACAAAAAATTCTCACACAAAACTATCTTTTTTTCGCCCAGCAAGCATTTTTGCAAGAGAACTCATAATTAATTTCAATGAATACAACGTTTATGATAACACGAAAGTTAAGAAAGAAATGGGTGGGAATTTCAAAAATTAGACAACCATATCATAGATATCCACAAATATTGGTTATCTTGGCGAATATCTATGTACACAACTTTCAATAATTTTCGTTCGAAAATTAATTTTTATTTTTATTTTTATTCAGTTTGCATGATTTAAATTTTATTTTTATTTTATTATCGTTCATAAAATAATTTTCATTATTATTATTATTCAGTTTGTACTATTTAAATATAGTTTTTATTCTATTTACGTTCTTTAAATAATTATAGTTTCTTTTTCGTTATTATTAAAGAATACAATAAAAAATTTCGTTTTTATTCAGTTTTCGTTAACAAAATTATCACTGCTTGTATGATGATCTCATATTGAGGACTGATTAATTTCATGGAAACATTTTCAAAAACTATTTCAACGTTATAAAATAAATTACAAAAGTAAGCCGTAAAAACCAGGTGTTTTAACAACTTTCTTATATTTGTTTTTATTTTTAAGCATAAATAATTATTATTTTTAAATAATTTTTTTAAATTTAATTAACTGCATTGTCGTGAGAATTGAGCCTTTATTTCAAATTTCAGCTCATTTGGATAAACGTTAAGTTAGTTAATTTTCACTTTCAAGGTTTGCAAACATTCAAGCAAGCAAGCAATCAAAACCGGCGGTGAAGGTATCATAAGGGATTTAAAAAAACATTTGATCATAAATAATTATCAGTTGAAACTAGGAATTACAGATCCAGACCTTTTTCGGATTCCGGGATTGAAAAATTTTCAAGCCCGTGATCCTGGGGTTTCGGGATTGAGATCGGGTTTCATGACCAAAACATACATATAATATGCCTTTTAACATAGACATTTTGTAATAATTTATTTTAGTGAAATAGTTTTTTAATGAAGAAAGTTTTGAAAGAGATTAATTTCTAATCTGGGCTGTATAAAAATTTTTAATTTCCTGCAGAAAAGGTTTTTTGCCTGTAAATTAGCTGGTAGAACTTTCATGGATTTTTTGTGCACAATGACCCATGATTCTAAAAAAAGCTCTCTAGTTCTCGTTTCTTGCTCGAGTTTAAACTTTTTTAAGCGTGTGGGTTTTTTTATCGTTAAAACATCATTATCTTCAGTTTCATTACGTAGATGATCAACAGGTTGCCGTTTACATTTAGCTTTTGTGCTAAGATTATAAATGTTCTTTTAACTAAAGTAAATTCCCCAGAAAATTCTACACTGCTATCGTAAGAAAAAACTGATAACGGCAAACACAAATAGCTGCGTTTTTCCAATATCCGAAAAATCTTCCATCTGTGTGCTAAATTGGTAGCTTTGAAATAATCGCTCTTCCGTGCAATATTCAAAGTTGCTTCAGCAGTTACCAAAGTGAAGTAATTGTCTAAAAAAATTCTTACCAGTTTAGTTTTTGTAAGTTTTTTCCTAAGTATAATTGAAGCAGGTCATTAAATTATCTAGTCAATGAAACCTTCCAATCGAAACATATTTAGCCATTGTAACCAAACAATTTCATCCACTGTTGACGTCCATGAAAAAAAATAGTTTTTCTCTAGCATCTTCCAGAGCAATTTTGAAGCAATTGTCACTTCAACAGCAACTACATAAACCAATTCAGAAAAATGACCATCATTAATTTCTTGACCATCGTTGTAATTACAATTCTCGTGGTTTGAATAATTTTTTTCTTTCAGTTCTCGACGTTTGTATTTGAAAAAAATCATAAATCGGCCAAATCTGGTGTTGAAATGACATCAATTCATCATATTTTACTATGATTGAAACTGTTTAATCTGTGTAGCAAGTTTGATGTTAAACAGAACATTATAAATCGGTTAAAGTTGGAGCTCGAATGCCGTAATTTTACTAAATTTTACTATTATTTAGGCGGAATCAGTTTTGCTACAAAAAATGCCTGCAACCTGTGATTGTTATTCTTAGATGAAATACGTTTTATAGACATATTTAATTGGCGAACGATAAATTATAATATACAAACATATAGCCAATAAATTATAATTTATTCATCAATTTGCTGGTTTAAAAATATTTTCTTTTCAATTTGAAAACATTCTAAATTAATATATTTTCTTATTGTTATTGGAATATCACATGTCATCTTGAACATACCCAGCCCTGTGTCTAAATTAAAATGACCTCGCATCAAACCCCTTGTGGACGGTCCTGTTTATGTGTCACTATGTATGTTTGTGTGCGTTTTTTGTATACATGCGTGTATTTTATACATTTATTGTGTGTGGTCTGGAAAGTGGGAAAAAGAAAGAAAGAGAGAGAGAGAAAGAGAGAGATTTAATAAAACCTAATTATTATTTGAAAAATCGACTAAATATTTTTATTTTAAAACAAAAAATTTTAGAATGTAATTTTTTTCAAGTTATCAAAAAAATTTCTGTTATTGTTACTCTCTCCATGCACGACAGTTGGAGAGAAATCCGTTGGAGTGAGATGAAACTGCTTTGCTCATCCACTTTGTGGAGCGTCCCATGTTTCATGTTTCATGTTTCATGTTTCAGGAACACGACTGAGATGGAATAGAAGAAAATGAACCGCAAAAAGCATGAAAATAAAAAATGGAAAACTTAAAAGGAAGAAAAACATCAAAGAAAAAAGTGAAGTAAAGAGAAAGAGTGAGAGAAAAAATGAAAAAAATGGGAAAAAAGAATGAGTAGTATGGGTTTACACGTGTGTGTATTTGTGTGAGTGTGCGTGAGAATGAAGAGAGAGAGAGAGAGAGAGAGAGAGAGAGAGAGAGAGAGAGAGAGAGAGAAGAGAGAGAGAGAGAGAGAAAATGGAGAATAAAACAAATAAGAGAATGGTAGAATAATGCAGAATGAATTTTTTAAATGACTAATTACAACGCACATACACTTATTGACAATCTAAAAAAAATACACATTAAAGAATCTCTTTCATATAATTCTTCTTTTGGCTTAACTTGACGATAATCACTGTAGGGCGTGCTAGCTCCGTCGTGGAAATTTTTGTTTTGATGAACGCGCTTCTGTTTACAACGCAGATTAACCCTAAGTCTTCTTCTTTTCTTCTTCTTATTCATTTCCCTATTTATTTATATTTTTATAATATCTTTAGTTTATTTCACATCTTCCTCCACGTGATAGCTGCTTGCTGAACCAAAGTCTCTCACATGCTTTTGATTCGTCTCATCTCCAAAAGAAAAGAAAATCGTGTGAGCTCTTCAACCGCAGTTAAATTGAGTGCAAAGTTCAAAGTAAATTAAACGGTAAGAATTTAGCGGAGAATTGCTTGCAAAAAGACTTTTCAACCGACGTAGTTTTCATGATCACGGAAAGTTTTCATTAAAAGAAAAACGTTCAAACATTGTTCTTAGAAACCAAAGAACGTTCAACGAGTCTCATGTGGTGACTGACTGGAACAGCTGGTCATTCTAGGGGAAGCAAAGAAGGGGTACAGGTGGTCATTCTAGGGAGAAGCAAAGAAGGGGTAGAGGTGGTCATTACCCACAGGAACACAAAAGAGGGGGGACAGGTGATTTTTCTTCTATCCAGATCTAATGCAGTAGAAATCCACGTGAACCAACCCAGACTTCTTTTCATGTTTGAAAACCAGGTTGAACTTCTATGCAATAGTAGTTTGTTTAGACATGTACAATGTACCCACATACAGTTGTACAAATATACATTATACATATATATACATACATACATTTAAATCACATACATCACAAACACACGGCCGCAAACGCACAGGCGTGGTTTCTTCTGATCTGAGCACTAAAAGCAGTGTGACACTTCCCTCTCACGACGTCATGTTCTCTCGCTAATGTTCTCCGCATCGTTCTATTTACAACACTATGTTACATTCGCTGTTGTTTTTCCAGAGATCAGTTATGGTGAGAGGGTGGTCGAGATATAATGCGATGTGAAGTGTGGGGGTGATGAACATGGAAGATCAGAGGTCATAGGGTAAAGTTCGTGTTTAAGGGTAACATTACAGAGCAAAGATTTTTTGAAATCAACTACATTATCTCTAATTTAAGAAAAGATTTTAATGTATTGCATTTCATCATATTTGATTTTATGTGTTATCTTTTCTGTAATGTTCTCAAATAAATCCTCCTAATTCAACATTTTCCTGTTTTTACGGTGTATGAAAGTGTGGTTTGAAGAAATGAAATGATATTATAGGTACATACCTATAATGGAAGGTTTCCATGGTTATACCTGGGTAAGGGTACCATGGATGTACCATGGATGTAACTCTGAGAGGGTACTATGGATGTAACTGTGAGAGGGTACCATAGATGTAACTGTGAGAAGATACCATGGATGTACGTAGATGTACGCAATGGAACCTCGTTGTTGCCTCTCTCCCAGAATGACTTGTCAGAAACATGTCACGTGGGATTTGTTATGGCGATGACATTCCTTAAAGGAGACTCCAAAACAAGTGATAAAAAAAGCTCTCTTAAATTTGTCCATGCAACCTAATCAATCAATAAGTTTTATTTTCTTATTTCCAAAATTAATTTATTATTATTTGTTTTTATTTTATTTAAAAATACTGACAATTCATTTTTCTCGATCCAGTGGAGCGCTGAAGTGGACTTTATTAAAATTTCGATGCTCCACCACCTGTTATGATTGGCTGGCAGCTCCAGTGACGTCACATCCTTCCTCGCCACTGAGGAACAATTTCTCCAGGGCGACCCGTCGTCAATGGAAACGTCGATCGATACTTTATGGATGACGCAAGGATTGTGGTGGTGGTCGTCGTGGTGGTAAGTTGGACTGGCTGGACAGATCTTAAGGAAGTAATCAACTCATCAATCTTTCAATCAATTGAGCTATCAATCAATTAATCATTCCGACTCTCACTCAACCCTGATTGATTGTCTCCCGACAAAGAATCACAGCTGAATTATTATCTTCCAACATCTATTTAAACACCCGCCACCCCGCCTCCACTCTCCCCCACTGAATAGTTAACATCCATTCTTCCTGTTTCACGACAAATTTCTTTCTTTTTTATTATTTAAATTTTTTTAATTAAAGAAAAGAAGTTAATTTGTCTACTTTTGATAAATGCACGAAAGCTGTTTCGCAAAAAAATCTCTCAAAGTGATTAAAAAAACTACAAGCTTGTTCTCTTATCTGCTGTGAGTTTGTTTGTTCGTATGTGTGTGTGTGTGTGTGTGTGTGTGTGTGTGTGTGTGTGTGTGTGTGTGAATACGGGGTGCAGGGCACGTGAGTGTGTATGAAATATTGGTTCAGTTCGTGGTTGTTTTAGCAAAAGTTTGTTTCTTTTATTTCGAGAAGATCACGATAGACAGATATTTCTTGCCAGCGTTTTAAACTCGAAAAAATCTCGGCCATTTTTTTCCCGGCAAATTGAAAACACAACACTACGTTATATAGCGTCTCATGATTGGGAAACATTTATTTCTGGATTTGTTCCACGAAATTGAAAAAAGCGTAATTTAAATAATTGATAAAACCGTTTTTAAGGCCAACGAAGATAATAATTGACTTGCTGTATGACTTGCACGACTGACTCGTACACAGACATTAATTTAATACGACGCCATATTTTTAAAAATACAAAAAAGAACCTTCGACAAACATCAGCATAAGGAAATTGCCATCTCGAAATTGTCTGAGAGAGCAGCGAGTGCAATTGGAACTGTGGCGTCACGTCTCCAATAAGAGCTAATATGTCAGTTGAGGACCAGCCAGCCTCTTTAGAAATAAACCAGCCATAAGTTGCGAGTCGTGTCGAGTGGAATTTTTTGCTGCTGTCACGTGAATGACTTTCGGTTTCGCTAATGAAGGAATTACAAGAACATGTGCTTGTAAACAGATGCATCCGTTATTTTATTGTATGTTAAGTAAGGAATTCGAATTTAGAAAAAATGCTGAAATATGTAGAGGAAAGTCGCTCGTTTCAGCGTTTTCCGCTCATTTCCCCCGACCGAAATTTCCGCTCACGTTTGTGTTTGTAAGAGCGGTGTCAGTCCGGCTGTGCGCTTGTTTGCTATGTGCTTGTACGTGCGTGCTATTCGGATGTGTGCGTGTTATTCGGATGTGTGCGTGTTATTTGGATGTGTGCGTGCTATTTGGATGTGTGCGTGCTATTTGGATGTGCGCGTGTTATTTGGATGTGCGCGGCTAATTTCACACGTTTTAAACCTCAGGCGGTCAACGACGTGAAAAGCGACGAAGCGGCACAATTGGTAATGGACATGCTCCTTGTAGACGGATCTTCATTAGGGAGGTGGAAATTTTTCTACTGAAAATATAAACACAACGTAATGGAATTCAAGTTTATTTTAATTTAATTTTTTTTATAAGATGCAATTTTATTAAGCATCGCTTAATTAGTTTGTGTCCGCAGCCAGAATTTTGTTGTAGTTGGTGAAGGGGTTAGAATTAAGAAGAGACCAAACGAGACTCTGATTTGATGGCAGGCAAGTAGTTAAGAATGCAACGAATTTTCGTAAGCAAGAAAAATATGAATGATTCTCCAACAATTCCAAAATTATTTATCTTTTTTATTTAGTCCTGAATTCGAGGAAGGACTATTAAATCTATTATCTAAGTCATAAGCTGAGCTAATTCTAATTATGACTGACAACGGATATGTTAAAAGTGGCATTAAATCAGGAAACACTAAAAAACAACCAAACAATATTTCTGGGATTTAAAAAAAAGAGAAGAGAGCTAACCAAATTATTATTCTTGTTTTTTTTCTTCAAGGTGAAAATTTCAATAAAGCTATACAAACAACTTTTTTATGAAATTAATTATGATAGGCTATATTTTTATTATCGATTGATACTGCCCTAAAGATAAGATATATAACATTATCAGGGTTACCTGACGTTGCCCGGGTTTATAAAAAAGTTTTTCTCTCGTTGTATCTTTTCCCTCGCTTTTTTTCTCTCGTTTTTCTCTTGTTTTTCTCTCTTCCTCGATTTTTTATAATTCTAACCCTAGGGTTAGCGTACTCCTGTGGTTGAGGTAGAGGGTCAAAAATGTTTGTAAGTATTTCCCCCAATGAGGCGAGGTCTACCTCATTCCAAATTTTGTTTAGATTGTTCCAGTGGTTCAGATGTAATAAACGAACAAACACACACACACATACATTGCCTTTTATTCATATTATAATATATAATAGTTAGCACGACTCTGTGCGAGACGTTTTTTAAGAGGTTTTGTATAGTAAAAAAATAAATTATATAAATATATTATTAAATATCAAACTGATTCAAACAATTAAAAATTACTATTGTTCTATTTTATCCTATGTCTATCAAAAATATTATTTGCTCTTTCATTTGATTTAATAGCTCAACATGATTTTTTTAAGAGTTTAAGCAAAACAGTTTGGTATTTATAGCAAATAATTTTAATAATTAATTTTATAAATAATTCATTTAACTAAATATATAACAAAATATTTAAATAACTTAAATTAATTAAAAATAAAAAATTAGTAATATTCTAGTCCATCCTTATTTCTACCGAAAAAATATTATTTGCTCTTTCATTTGATTTGGAGTGCGTATGCACGATAAAACAATATCTTTCGATTTTGCTTATCCCGCTTTCTAAGAACTTTATTATAATTTCTTTGTATTACAGTGCTAACAATTTAATTACCAAAGTGCACGAAAATTCTGAAGCAAAAAGTCAGCATTTGACAGCGAATGTTCATCCTTCCGTCCTTGAGACGGGCAAACCACACTGATTTAGAAAACATCCATCAATTTATCCAAGCACCTGATGTGGACAAACCAATTTTTTTGGTTTTATAAAACCGGCCAAATAATTTTTAAAGAATCATTTTGTTTTTTAAAATGACAAATAAGAAAAAAAATGTCCAATATTCAATCCGTGATGAAGAAAGAAGCCGGTTAATATGCTTTCCAGAAGGAAACCACAAAAGACGAAATAACAGAGGCTACGGACCTAATCAAAACGCGCCTCCTCTAATGTACACTTGATTGGATCAATCTCTTCCGGATGAAAAAGTCCATATCCATCCGTTCAGCGTCCGTGTGCTTTTTGGTCTTTTTTTTATGATGTTAGCCTCTCTCTGGATCTCCCTTCGCTTCCGTACGTGTCTTTATTTTGTAGTCGTCTGTGTTTTATTTTTCGGAAAAACACTGCTTTCTTTTTCTCTCTTTTTTTCTTTTTCTGTCTTTTTCTGTTTCTCTTACGGTATAAGTATTTTTTTCAAACTATCTTACAAGTTCTTTCTAGATCACTTCATGTTTGTTCAAATAAAAGTTTTATTTCGTATGCATGCACGTGGGAGAAAATTTAAAAAAAATCTGTAACTTTTCTTCATTTCAATTGAAGCAAAACTAACAAAACTAACAAAATAGATGTTTGTCGGAAACAAAACAAAAAAACCACAAAAGACAAAACAAAGCAAACTTTCTTATCGTAAACATCCTTGAGTTTTTTCTCTCTAAAATTTAATTACTTCAAAATTGGCACTTTCGCACAGTGATGGCTGAGAAGAGTGAACGTAAATGAAATATGACGTCCAATTAGAAGGATGCAGTCGTGTTCTTGTTTCCGCTTTTCCCGCCAATGAGGGGAGGAGGTTGATAGCAGGGTGGGGGATTAAAAAAATTGAACAAGATAGTCTCGGACGGGTATTATCATAGCTCATTTTCATCAAAAAAGGTTTTTCTATTTTCTGTGTTAAATTTGATGGACATTTGGAATAAAAAAATGTTTCTCATATTGTCCGAAGCTCTGCAACATATATATATATATATATATATATATATATATATATATATATATATATATATATATATATATATATATATATATATATATATATATATATATATATATATATATATATATATATATAATATATATATATATAAATGAATGTTTGTATGTATGTATGTATGTATGTATGTATGTATGTATGTCCTTTATGCATTGCTACACCATTCATCCGATCGTAATGAAATTTTCACACAACCTTGAAAATCAAATATAGTGAAAAAAAATTTGAAATCCGTCACAAAATGAGCGGAACGGAGCGGGTGAGTAAGCGGGAACTATATACATATATATATACACATACATATACATACATAAATGAGCGAAAACGGGAACGGGAAGCCAACTGAGAGCGAAAGATAAATCGGGAAAGGGAAAGCGACCGAGAACGGGAAAACAACCGGGAGCGGGAAAGCGACCGGGAGCTGGAAAACGACTGAGAGCGGAAAAGCGACCGGGAACGCGACCGGGAACGCGACGGGAACAGGAAAGCGGAGAAGGAAACGGGAGCGAGAGAGACAAACATTAGAAAAATCTCTAAAAACCCCGGGCAACACCGGGAAAACGACCGAAAACGGAAAAGCGAGCAGGAGTGGGAAAGCAGGTGGGAAAAGAAACGGGAGAGAAAGAGACAAACATTAGAAAAACCTCTAAAAAACCCGGGCAACGCCGGGAATCTCCGCTAGTATATATATATATATATATATATATATATATATATATATATATATATATATATATATATATATATATATATATATATATATATATATATATATATATATATATAGTTCCCGCTCGCTCACCCGCTCCGCTCAGCTTATTTTGTGACGGATTTCAAATTTTTTTTCTTTATATTTGATTCCCCTTGACTCTCAAGGTTGTGTGAAAATTTCATTACGATCGGATGAATGGTGTAGCAATGCATAAAGGACATGAATATATACATATATACATATATACATTTATACATATATACATATATACATATATACATATATACATATATACATATATACATATATACATATATACATATATACATATATACATATATACATATATACATATATACATATATACATATATACATATATACATATATACATATATACATATATACATATATACATATATACATATATACATATATACATATATACATATATACATATATACATATATACATATATACATATATACATATATACATATATACATATATACATATATACATATATACATATATACATATATACATATATACATATATACATATATACATATATACATATATACATATATACATATATACATATATACATATATACATATATACATATATACATATATACATATATACATATATACATATATACATATATACATATATACATATATACATATATACATATATACATATATACATATATACATATATACATATATACATATATACATATATACATATATACATATATACATATATACATATATACATATATACATATATACATATATACATATATACATATATACATATATACATATATACATATATACATATATACATATATACATATATACATATATACATATATACATATATACATATATACATATATACATATATACATATATACATATATACATATATACATATATACATATATACATATATACCAACATTCATTTATATATATATATATATATATATATATAAATATATATATATATATTGCGAATAAACTGTGGAATCAATTTATCTTTGAGACACGCTCCAAGAAACACAACTCGCCATTTGGCAGAAACAACTTTTCGAGCCAAATTCTCGACCTTTCGGCACAAAACTTTCTGTTCGAGACTACAATTAGCCAAAAACTTTTCCATTAAACTTTTATTGTCAGACCGACGGACCGTTTCAGCTATGTCAGCCATCCTCAGGGTCAAAAGTAAAACGAGAAAAGTAAACAAACAGAAAGAACCGAAATTATCAAAGAATTAGCACACTAACAAAAGAAAAAACGAAAAAACACTCAACCTATCAAATCAAAAGAATATAAAATTTATACTATTGGAAATCAATTTTTGCGCTTTCGCTGTGTTATATTAGAAGAGACAAGAATTTCCTCAGATACATTACAATGAGATTCGTCAGGAGCAGCCTCAACAGCCAAAGTATTTGTGTCAGAGGACGAGTCAGAAGTATCGTCATTTATGTTATCATCGTCGTTAAAAGGAATACAGGGTAACCGATGCATATTGCTTTCTTTGACACCGAATATGTGGAGAATCTGTGGAAATATATCAAATTGTTTATTAATTGCGGGTCTCATTAATAAGATATAGAGAGCCTCTTTAATTTTCAGCCGGAAAGAGTCGGATTCACTTGTTAAAATCGAAACACCTTCTTTAAGTTCTTTTCGTGTTAGCTTTTTCAAATGAATACATTCATAATGATTAAGAATACTCCCAAACTGGAGATGCATCGTGAGTCTCCTTGACAACGTAGTGGTAGTGTGACCAATGTATGTATCCACCTTACAATGTGGAATAGAACATTTGAAATGGTACACCACGTGACTTTGTTGCAACGGGTCAGTGATACTTGTTCTACATATATATATATATATATATATATATATATATATATATATATATATATATATATATATATATATATATATATATATATATATATATATATATATATATATATATATATAAATGAATGTTTGTATGTATATGTATGTATTGCTTACAATTAATTTGATTGGATTTCAATTAATTGCTATAGACAAAATGAATACTGATTTTCTACTTGAGAAACATTGGCCGTGTTTTGGACAAGGCAATCATTCAGTAGCTTCGAAAATGCTGCATGAATTGTGCGGCAAAATCTCGGCGTTTGTCTCATCACTTTCGGAGCGATTAACGCTACTTGAAAGTAAAGACAAAATCAATCTTGACGAAATCTGCAAGTTGAAAACAGATTTGGCGGTCGCACAGACCGAGAAAAAATCCCCATCGATTGTGAATGACTGGGTTCAAGTGGTGAAAGCCGGTACTCAAAAAACAAAACAGCCAGCTGCTCAGTTGGTTGTTGTTAATGCTTCAATAAATGAACTGAAGGATCGTGAAAGAAGAAAAAAGAATATAATTGTTTACGGTATCCCTGAGTCACCGAACTCAGCCCAGGCTACTAAAAAAACTGAGGATGAAGAATCCGTTAAACAAATCTTGAATGTAATCGGTAAGTCTGAGGTAAAACCTGTACATTTGAAACGACTAAGATCTAAAGACACAAGCAAACCAGGTCTAATTTTGGTAGAATTATCTGATGTTAGTCTTAGGAATCCGATTCTCATGGCTGCCAAAATTCTGAGAAACAGTGACCATAAATCCGTCTATATCAGTCCGGATTTAACAGAAGCGGAAAGACAACTGGATTATCAGCTTAGACTTGAAAGAAACAAATTAAATGCAAATTTAGCTAAGGATTCGCCCTTTCGGTACTGCATCCGGGGTAATCAATTGCAAAAATCCAAGAAAAGTTTTTAATAAAGAAGTTTTTGCTGGCCTGTCTGTTGCTTTTCATAATGTGTGTTCGATCAAAGAGAAATCGTCTCGAATCTGTGATCTGATTGCGTCTCAGTCTATTGACATTTTTGTTGCAGCAGAGACTTGGCATGAATCTGGTGATAGCGTTTTGTTGGGCCGTGTTACTCCTGCTGGTTACAAGTGTCTTGATCGGGCACCATACAAGCAAATCTCGGGCTTTGATAAATCATGGTGGAATTGCAATTATTTATAAGGATGGCTTGTCTATGACTGAATATGATCTTCGAACACCAGTTGCGTCATTCGAATTTTTATGTTGTAATATCTCTAGCAATCAGACTGGAGTTGTATTGTTATCAGTCTATCGTCCTGGATCAAAGCCTGCAACCAAGAAATTCTTTGATGAGTTCTGTTTCCTTTTGGAAATATTGTCAACATACCGTAGACCAATTGGAGACCTGAACATTCACGTTGAAAGACAAAATGATATAATTGCAATGAAACTGCATGAATTGCTAACTTCTTTCAATTTGATTATTCATGAGACAATTCCAACGCATCAGCTAGGAGGGCAGCTTGATCTCGTGATTTCACGTGATGATATGGTAGATCTTCAAGTTTCTGTGCAAGAAACTGGCTTATCTGATCATCTAATGCTATTGTTTCGACTTCCACTCCAAAAACCAACTAAGCCTGTTGCCACTTTTTGGGGACGTTCATGGAAGAGATTTGTTTATAATGCATTCCTGACTGATTTACGTTTGAGTGAACTTTGTCATAATCTAGAAAATTTTGATCATCATTCAACTGATGAACTTTTCTTGTGCTATTCATCTACTCTATCAAAGCTTCTCGATAATCACGCTCCGTTTACGTTAATCAAAAGAAAACCTCGAAATCTACTAACGCCATGGTTTGATAGTGAATGCCGGGCATTTAAGCGGTCCACGAGACGACTTGAACGGATTTATCGTCGGCATCACACAACGGCGAGTAAATCTATATGGATTGACGGCTTGCGTACCATGCGATATTTGTTCCAGAGAAAAGAGCATGAATACTGGGAAGCCAGGATTGCCGGTAATCAGAAAGCTCCAAAAAAGCTCTGGAGTAACTTGTCAACACTTCTTGGTAAAGAAAAGTCTTCATCTAATGTGAGCTCTTCTATTACTCCAGACCAGTTTGTGAGGTTTTTTCAAGACAAGGTAGAGCAAGTTAGAACACATACAGCGCTTGCAAAGCCACCATCTATACTTTTGACCAGCACGTTGTTCATGGATGAATTCCAACCAGTCACGGCTGATGAGATAATAAAATTGATAATGGCTGCTCCGAACAAATATTGTTCACTGGATCCATCCCCTACTTGGATTATCAAAAACTGTTGTGTCCACATTGCATCTTTTGTCGCTTTGATGTGCACTCGATCTTTACAAGAAGGATATTTTCCTGCTAGTCAGAAGTCAGCACTTGTGACTCCGCTTATTAAAAAAGACGGACTTGACCCTGCTGACATGAAGAGCTATCGACCAGTCTCTAACCTGACCTTTATGTCAAAACTTGTAGAGCGGATTGTTGCTAAACGATTGAATGTACATCTAGGTCTTTCTGGCAGTCTCCCATCGAACCAATCTGCGTATCGCCGGTTTTACTCTACAGAATCTGCACTACTCAAAGTAGTGAATGATCTGGCAGTTGCTACTGATAGTGGTAAGGTGTCGCTACTGAGTCTCTTAGATCTGAGTGCCGCATTTGATACTGTTGACCATGGAATCCTTATTGAGAGACTTGAAAAAACTCATGGCATCTGTGGAGTTGTCTTAAAATGGATTATCTCATATTTAACTAACCGCACGCAACGGGTTAGTGTGGGTGGGAACTTGTCATTGTCCGTGTCGCTTAGTAGTGGAGTACCCCAGGAATCAGTCCTGGGCCCACTACTCTTTCTATTGTACACCACTGATTTACTTGAAATTATTCATCGTTCTGGACTCGAGGGACACTGCTATGCCGATGACACCCAAACATATGTTCACTGCTCTGTTGATGATGCGGAGAATGTTCACCTTCGCTTATTGCCCTGCATAGAGAACATTGAACAGTGGATGGCTTCTAATCGTCTAAAACTGAATGGCGATAAGACTGAATTAATCTGGATAGGTGCAAGATCAAAGTTGCAACAGAGTAAAGCAAAAGCCTTGTTAGTTGCTGGGGCTTTGGTTGCCCCCACAGAAGTTGTTCGAAACCTAGGTGTTTATGTCGATTCTGAGCTTTCCATGAAAGATCATATATCTAAACTGTCAAAAACCTGTTTTTTCCAACTACGACAACTTAGAACCATACGAAGGTCTCTGACAAGTGAAGCAACACGTCTCCTGCTGCATTCGTTTGTTGTAAGTAGACTTGACTACTGCAACTCTCTATTTACAGGCTTACCTCTTAGTGCTGTTGGAAAGATTCAACGTATTCAAAATGCAGCTGCTCGTCTTTTTGGTGGACTAAAGAAACATGATCATGTGACTGCAATAATGAAAACTGAACTTCGGTGGCTGCGTATCTCTGAGCAAATTACTTTCAAAATTGAGACTTTAGTCTACAAGGCGCTCCATGGCGAAGCCCCCTCATATTTGCAAGAGCTGTGTGTCACTGTGTCTGATAAACATTCTTACTTATCTCGTCACAGATCTGCTAGTCGTGGTGATCTAGTTGTTCCCATAACTCGAACAAAAACTTACGGCAGTCGAGCCTTCAGTATAGCAGGACCGGCAACATGGAACATGTTGCCTGCCAGCATCCGAGAAGCCACTACATTAAGTTTATTCAAGGCCGAGCTAAAGACATTTCTGTTTGCGAAATCCTATCCAAATTGATGATCAGAGAGAAATTATTTCATTTTTCCTGACATGCTGATTTTTATGTTTTATATTATTTTTTTGCTTTATTTTTATTGTTTTGTTTTGTTGATTTTATTGTAAAAGGAGCCCTGAGGTGTTACACAAAAGGGCGCTTGAAATCCAAATAAACTTAAACTTAAACTTATGTTATTCATGCATTGCTATACCATTCATCCGATCGTAATGAAATTTTCACACAACCTTGAGAGTCAAGGGGAATCAAATATAGAGAAAAAAAATGAAATCCAACACAAAATAAGCGGAGCGGAGCGGGTGAGCGAGAGGGAACTATATATATATATATATTAGGGATGTCACGGGTACCCGAACCCGAGTTCGGTACTACCCGGTCTTTTTCTGATACCCGAACACGAAGTCTGAAAATTTGATATCCGAACCCAAACCCGAAAATGTGAAAACTTGATACCCGAACCCGAAAATGTGAAAACTTGATACCCGAACCCGAAAATGTGAAAACTTGATACCCGAACCCGAAAATGTGAAAACTTGATACCCGAACCCGAAAATTTATAAGCCTAATACCCGAACTCGGAGTTGTGAACAAATAAATCTTTATAAAAACTGTGTCTTAGAGATTAATAAATTACAAGTTTTGTTGACGTAACATATTATACTAATCGCGAGCGTAGAAGTTTTGTATCATCACCTTTGCGTAACAAATAACACAAATACGTCATTTTATTAGTGATTGTGTAAACTAGACCACTAATCCGTTTGATTATCAGGCCGGACCGAGCCGCGAACGAACTAAAATAATTAAGCCTCCTTTGGTCGAAGAAATCGCGGATAGCCATGACTCTAAACTTTTAACTTCAGTTATATAACCTTATATTTATTCATTCATATATTCAAAGTTTTTCTGATATAATAAAGACCCATGTTATAAAGATAATCTTGCATAATCCTAAACTTTAACTGGCAAAGTCTATAAATGATCTATGCGTCACAGTCATTTTATTGGCAAATGTATAAGCTAGGACACTAATCCGCCTGATTACCCGACCGGACCGAGCCGCGAAAAAAAATAATAAATTACAATAATTTAAGAGGTAACGTATTATACTAATCGCAAGCCATGCAAGTTTTGTATTATCACCTTTGCGTAACAACACAAATAGGTCATTTTATTGGTGAGTGTGTAAGCTAGACCACTAATCCGCCTGATTATCTGGCCGGACCGAGCCACGAACGAACTAAAATAATTAAGCCTCCTACGGCCAAAGAAATCACATTATTTGGAAAGCTAAAAAAATAACTTGTTAGAGTTTATTCAATACGTGTAATGTCTATTGCATGAATTGATCGCTCTCGTTTGTATATGTATATACACTAGGTAAATTTAAAATCAATCCAGGAATTTGAAATCATAACCCAGTACCCGAACCCGAACCCGGTTTTTGGAAACTACAAACCCGAACCCGAACCCGAACCCAAAAACCTGAGTTTCACAAACCCGAACCCGAACCCGAAAACTCGAGAGTTTTACAAACCCGAACCCGAAAACTCTAGTTTCACAAACCCGAACCCGAAAACTCCAAAAAGTACTACCCGTGACATCCCTAATATATATCTATATATATATATATATATATATATATATATATATATATATATATATATATATATATATATATATATATATATATATATATATATACGCGGAAAAGCGACCGGGAACGCGACGGGAACGGGAAAGCGGAGTAGGAAACGGGAGCGTGAGAGACAAACATTAGAAAAACCTCTAAAATCCCCGGGCAACGCCGGGTGCCTCCGTTAGTATATAAATAAGATTATGTGTCTGTGTGTAAATAACTTATGTGTAATGAAATTTGTACACCAGCTTGAGAGTCAATGGAGGAAGGTTTTAGTAAAAAAAAATTAAAATCGGTCACAAAATGAGCGGAGCGAAGCGGGAGAGCGAGCTGGAACTATATAAAATATATTTATATATATGTATATATATATATATATATATATATATATATATATATATATGTATATATATATATATATATATATATATATATATATATATATATATATATAGACGTATATATATACATATATTACATATACATATACATAAATGAGCGGAAACGGGAAAGCAAACGGGAATGGAAAAGCAACTGAGAGCGAAAGAGCGAGCGGAAAAGGGAAAGCGACCGGGAAAGCAAGCGAAAGCGGGAAAGCGACAGAGATAAAAAAACCAAACGGGAAAGAGAAAGTGACCGGGAGTGGGAAAACTACCGGGAGCGAAAAACCGACCGAGAGCGAGAAAGCGACCGGGAACGGGAGAGCAAGCGGGGAAGGAAATGGGGGCGAAAGACAAACATTAGAAAAACCTCTAAAAACCCCGGGCAACGCCGGGTACCCAGCTAGTATATATATATATATATATATATATATATATATATATATATATATATATATATATATATATATATATATATATATATATATATATATATATATATATATATATAAAGTAGGGCTGTTAACGATTAATTTAAATCTAATAGAACTTTTGAAAAATTAACGATTAATTAATAGTTAATTTCAACTAAATCCAAAAATTAAATTTATAGTGTCATAAGTAACATTTATTAAACATACTTGTCGAAAATCGAAATAACACTGGAATGTCATCTTTTAACCAACTACGCAAACAGACAAGTTTATTGACATTGTTTGGTCCAAGTGATGAGCGTGTCTTATTGAGAATATAACCAGCCGAGCTGTACAATCGTTCACATGGAACTGAGGTAGCTGGTATGCACAAAATGGTCTTGGCAAGGAACGACAATTTCGGATATTGGTGTTCATTAAGTTTCCACCATTGTAAAGGGTCCACGGATTCAGAAACTTTTATCTCCATTTTATAAGGCAGTAATTCATCAAAAGAGTTTTTGTCATTTTCGATTAATAGTTAAAAAAATGTAATCGTTAAAATTTTTAAAGATTAATCGATTAATTAATAGTTAAATTTAGCAGCCGTAATATATAGTAATTTCCCACTATAACGTACTTCAAGAGAATCACAAATAGGAAACAGGTACATAAGGTACGATTAAGGGTTTATTAATCCAGTGTCCGTTATATCAAAGGTATAAAAAAAGTCAACTTGTTACTTTAGAAAAACAAATTGCATTTATTGTGCATGTAACGTCAGTAAAACGGTATAAAGTGCAGTATTAAAATCTAAAATAGATGTCAGTTTTACTGACTGGTGGTCCAATGACTAGGACGCTTTGTGATCTAACATGGACAAACCATTGATATAGAATCATATAGAATCTCTTCATGCTGTTGATCACTTTATTGAAATTTGCTTACTGTTTAAAATTAAAAATTGCTCTTCTCCACTCTACCTAACTTAATAAAAATCCTTCCTAAGTCTGGTCTTCGATCTTCCTCTCTTAGCCACTTTCACATCTTGTATCTGTTGGGTATTATTCAAGTAACACAAATAAATAACATTAATTTTGAACTCACGAACGTTTATTAAGCAAGACACGAGACACGACCAGCCGATGACAAAACAACAAAACGACCAAGAAGACGGAACTACACAAAGCTCGTGTCCAAACAAAGATAATAAAAAGATATATAATTAAATAGATAATTATTTAATTTGTATGTCACTACAGTGAGCCCCCGCGCAGAAGACGGAGTCAAAAAAAATTTAATAAATAAAGTCCTTCTGACGGTTAAAATGTACACGTCTGCCGGGCCTGGTGCAAGGTGGTTCATCTGTCTTGGTAGTAGAGGACTCAGGAGTGTTGCTGTTGGCTGTGGATGTTGTCATCTTCTTAGGCAAACTTGCATGCTCTGTTGGAGTAAAAGATTCAGTCACAGATTCACGAGGTGAAGCTTTTGTTGTCTCTGAAGGCAATCGTGTAAGTTTGATGCGATCTAGAAACACACAAGAAGAGGAACCATCTGGCATCTTAATTTTGACAATTTTGCCTTTTGCAGCAAGAACTTTATAGGGTCCTTGATAGGGAGCTTCCAAAGGTTGCCGAACTCTATCGATTCTTAACCAAATGTGTTGCCCTGGTTGCAGCTGGACTGTTGAGGACGAATGTTTCGATCATGGTGAATCCCTTCTGACAGCGTAGTGAAGTCTAGCTGACGCATGTGCTTGCAGAGCTGCTGAATGAATTCGATTTGCTCTTTAGTGGAAGGGTTTGTCTTGATGAAAAAGATATGGGGCATCAAGATGTCAGAGACTGTCATGGCTGTGAAGGGTGAATTCCCATGTTCTGTAGGAATGGCTCTAAGTGCTAAACAAACCATAGGAAAGGTAATAAGCCATTCTTCATTACGTGACAAGAATGCTGTCTTGAGAGTACGGTAAAACCTCTCTATTATGGATTGTGGATGATAAGCGGTGGTACGTAGTCGGTGGAAACCAATAGAGTGTGATAACTCACTAAAAAGATTGCTCTCAAACTGTCGACCTTGATCTGTTGTGAGACACAATGGTACGCCAAACCTGCTGATCCAATGACTTAGAAATACTTCAGCAACTGCCGTTGCCGTAATGGAAGAGACTGGAGCGCATTCAAACCAACGTGTTGCTCTGTCGATGAATGTGACAACATAGAGCAGATCAGAATTGAACAGAGAACCGAGTGTCTTGGAGGGTTTCAGTGGTCCTACTATGTCTATGTGGACTGTCTGGAACCGATCATTGAATGGATAAATGGGTTGTTCAGGGATGTTCTTGTTGTGACGATGAATTTTTGCTTTCTGACAATCCAAGCAGCCATTGACCCATTCTTTGATGTCCCCCTTCATTTTAGGCCAAAAATACCTTGCTGCAATCAAATTTGTAGATCCACGTATGCCTGGATGTGCCAAATTGTGTAGATGTCTAAACACTGACTGTCGTTGAGCTTGGGGAACGTATGGACGAGGATAAACGGATGTTGTTTCGCAAAGAATTGACAAATCCGCATATAGTTGATGGGATGTGAGGATGTCCTTGCATTTCTGTATCTCTGCATCTTCGTCTGTGCTTTGGCAATGCTTGCTAGATCTGGATTGTAAAGTTGCAGTGCACTAAGGGGCCTGGAAAGTGTATCTGCAGCTTTGTTCTCAGCTCCTTTGAAGTGGTGCATTTCCGCAACATATTCAGATATGATAGAGAGGCGTCGATGTTGCATGTGGCTCTTCTGGTCTCTGTTGGAAAAAAAAGCTTGGCAGAAGGGTTTGTGGTCTATAAACAAATAGAGTTCTCGGCCTTCAATAATGTGTTTAAAATGAATGACAGCTAGATATGCCGCCAAAGGTTTTTCTGTCAAAAGCCGAGTATACTGATTCTGTTTTAGACAACCTCTTGGAATTAAATGCAATTGGTTGTGCCTTGTTTTTATGACCTGATGAAGGGCTGCACCAATAGCTATTGAAAATGCATCACCCACTAGGTGTTAGAGGCTACTAGAATTACTAATGTAATAAAGGTTAGCTGAACCTGCAAGAGCTGACTTAATATCCTCAAAGGCTTTCCATTGGGCAATTTTCGAAGTCAACTGATGATTTCGTTGATTTGTACTTTCTAAAAAGGTGTACAAGGGGGCAGATTTGTTGGCAAAATGAGGGATGAAGCTCTATAATAACTAATCATGCCAATGAATCGCCGCAAACCTGCATAATCTTTGGGTCGGGAAAAATCAAGAATGGCTGCTGTGTTGTCTCCAGGTGGTAAAATTCCAGTTGACGATAGGTTGTGTCCTAGGAACACCACAGATCTTTGAGCAAACACACACTTATTGATGCTGATCCGCAAATTGTTTTCTTCCAGTTGCTGAAAAACTACTTTAAGGTGGTCTAAATGCTCATTGTCATTACTCGAGGCTACCAAAATATCATCAATGTACACACAAACAAATGGTAAATCTTGAAAAATTGCATCCATGAATCTTTGAAATGTTTGCGTTGCATTCCTGAGACCAAATTGCATACGAGTGAATTCAAACAAT
>OZ022239.1:17469685-17492688 GCA_963978895.1 Erpobdella octoculata
TGACAAATTGCCTTGTTGGACATTTCAAATGTCATTCATTAAGAAGAATAATTAGTCGAATCCTGTATAAGACACACCCATTCAATACATTTGAATATCATTTCCTTTAAGATCTTTCGCCTTTACCTAATTTTATAACTTTGATTTGAATTTGTAATGTTTATGGTGAATAATTATAGCATATTTTTGAGAAATGAAGCTGTGTTGCTGGTTAATTGGGATGTAGAAGTGATGTGAAGATAGAATCTCTTGTCATCAATCATTTTATGCTTTCTCCTTGATGCTTAAAACCTTCGCTCGAGATTGCGTGAAAGCGGTGTTGAAAATTCTTTCTTCCATCAAAATTTTTTTTTCAGTTCTTCTCGATTTTCCATCAAAACAATATTTTGTTTTGTTCTTGCATTTATTCAAAAATGTATTCAATAATATTTTGTTCAATGTTTATTTCATAAGTTTCTTCTTTCTAAAATATGAATGCGCATTTGGCTAACTTTGTTATGACCTCCAGGTCACATTTATGTAAAAGATTAGAAATCAAACTTCGACATATGTTCATCACTTTCAACTTTTTGTATCACACAGATTTGATTCCATGAATATAACCGTGATAATAATCGACTCCAATGACAATGAACCGATTTTTGAGCATCCGAGCTACGAAGCCAGCATCTCAGAAAATGCACCACGTGGTTCAAAGGTTCTCACGGTGAGGGCAACCGATGCCGACCTTGGGGCTAACGGACGGATCAGATACGGACTGACCTCTCAGACTAGAGTCATGTACGGTCATGCCTTCGACATTAACAACGATACCGGTCAGGTCTACGTGGTTGGCAAATTGGACAGAGAAATCAATCCTGTTTACCAACTGATCGTGACGGCAACGGACGAAGGTTGATATTGAAGATTTAATCATAATAATTTATTAAATTGATCATTCGATTAATTATTTAAAAAATACCACGTTTATTATTTTATTCAGCTTTTTTAATAATTGCATGAAGAAATCAACACGTATGTAAAGGCCATTTCATTACAATAACCACCACCATCTTCATCGCTATCGCAATCACCACTATCATCATCGTCATCATCACTATCGCAATCACCACTATCATCGTCGTCATCATCACCATCATCATCTCAATCATAATCACAACCACTATCAACAGGACACGACTCACACCCTGTTGACGTAACAGTGACTGTTCATGTTGAAGATGAAAACGACAACGAACCTGAGATAACAATCAACACGCTTTATGTCGCAACAGAATTTGGATCTGATAATTATGGCAAATCGTCTGGAAATTTTGGTGATAGTGGTAAAGTTGTAGCATTGGTTCCGGAAAACAGTTCCACTGGAACATTTGTGGCACAGGTGACGGTCGCAGATGCCGACAGGGGAGAAAATGGAACAGTTGAATGTTTGATCTCTGATCAAGAAGAAATTTTAGAGGAGCTGAGTTCGAGAAATTTCCCGAACTACCTGTTGCCACGAAGGTCTAAAAGACACCACAGTGACTGCTCATTTAATTGCTCTAAAACAAACATTTTAAATCGTAACACCTTACAACCTAAAAAATCGTATATTTCAAGAGCACGTTTCCATAAAAGGAATTTCAACCCCACTGCGGCCTACAACGACCTGCCAAGTCAGCCGCCTTTTCGTCTCTCGCGAAGGTCATCGCTCCACCAAGGCGAAACAGAATACCAGGTACTGACGTGGAACAACCTAGATAGAGAAGAGGTTCCTAGAGGTTACAGATTGATCATATCGTGTTCAGATTCGGGAAAACCTCCCAGAGTTTCTACAAAACAAATGTTTGTCTCGCTAGCTGATGAAAATGATAATGCGCCAATGTTTTTGAAAAACTTATACACTGCTAGAGTCCAGGAAAACGTTGTAGAATTAAGCAAACCTCTTTTGAATGTTACCGCATCGGACCTGGACACTGGTTTGAATAGCCAGCTCGTGTACAAAATAGCCGACAACTTTTGGCAACCTCCTCAGTGCAAAAATTCTTTTGCTGTTGACAAAAACACTGGATCTATTTATGCCGTTAAAGCTGTTGACAGGGAAGCTGTGTCCGAAGTTCTCTTTAAAGTAGTCTTTATTATTTGATTTATTTTATTAAGCATTAAATTTATCACAAATAATAATAAATTTATCATTAATAAATATTTATATTGTAACAGGAAAAATCATAAAATGTATTTAAAATTAAAAATAGCTGAATCTAAGCACGACGGTGACAAACCCAGCAGATCATAAATAGCTTCTTTCGACACAAAAATTAACACTTTTTCAGGTTCTGGCCGTTGACTTCGGAGAACCTCCTCGGACTGGAAGTGCAGACGTTAAAATCATAATTGATGACGTCAACGACCAAGCACCAATTTTTTCCGAAACGAAATATTCTTTCTCCATCATGGAAAATCAGCTTCCGGGCAGTCTGGTTGGTCACGTGACGGCTACCGACTTCGACTTGCCTCCAGTTAATAATGACATAAGTTACGATCTATCAGAGGTACTCGTTTGCTATTGTTGATTAAACAAATTTGATTCTATATATATTTCAATTAAGTGAAAAAGTCTTTGTTGTTTATACTTTTTAATCTACAAAACTCTGCTGGCATAAAATTCGTTTAACATCCACCAGACCACATCAACTGCAAGATATTTCACCATTGACCGCCACAACGGCTCGATACACACTCAAATCTCACTGGACCGTGAAGAACACCCGGTGTTTTATTTATCGGTCCTGGCGAAAGACCAGGGGGAGCCCAGGATGACCGGCACAGCAAGCATCGTTGTTTTCGTCGGCGATCAAAACGACAACTCACCTATGTTTGCCTTTCCCTCCCCGCTTAATTCTACCCTTCATGTGTCCAGCTCCTCACCCGTTGGAACCCCGCTGACCTTAATTTCTGCAACCGATGCAGACCTCGGCTCGAACTCACGAGTCACTTATCGCCTACTCGATTGCAGACTTTACGACGAAACGGAAACCAAGAAGATTCTGCTGAAGGACATCGGAAGCTACGAAAGCATCGTTCATCACAGAACGGATTCAAAACACGAAGAGCTGGAGCTCCCAAAAAATTACCAGCACAATAGAACAAGTTCGCCTCCCAAAAAAGAAATCACTCCAAACATCGACAGCAACATTTCTTTTCACTTTTTAAAAAACCAAACTAATATATTGTCAGCAAACTCATCAACACTTTTAAACTCAAACAACACTTTGAAATACGAAATCAACAACACAACAGCAACGATAACAACCGTCAAGACTGGCGTTCAACGATCAAGGTCGTGCGTTTCTTTTTCGTTAGATCCGGTTTTAGGAACTCTTCATTCAAAAATTGACGTTTCAAATTTGTCAAGCCAAGGATTTAAATTGACCTTGTTAGCAGAAGACGGGGGCGAACCTTCAAGGTCATCGACGGCCACGTTTTTTATGGTAATCAACTCGTCTGTACCGTATCGTTGGCCTGAAAACTTGAAGAGGAACTGGGGCAAGCACTTGCTGGAAGACGATCCTTCTGAAATGTCTCTTCAAAAAGGAAAATCTTACTACTTGGTTCTACTTATTGCTATTGGTTCCGCTTGCTTACTGGTCTTCTGTGGCACAATCACATTGCTGGCTCTGATTGCTAGAAGGAAAAAGAGACGACGAAATGTGATCTCTTACAACAGCAGAGAAGCTAATGGCAGCCGTTCCATCCCACCTTCGTGCTTTTGCGCAAAAGCCTCGGAATCTTCGACTTCTTTGAAGAAACAAAAAATTGGTGCAGTCAAAAAGGATTATCGACTGACACCTGCCACAGAAACTGTTAAAATGCTCTCTGCTCAGGAACGCTTGGAAGCGTGCGCTCAGCGGACTAGGGACAGTACTGCCTCGTCGTGTCTCTCTGATTCGATTCCTGCCAATTCTTGTCATGAAACGCCCAGCTCGCTTATATCACGTGACGAACAGATTCTGGTTAGTTCCATTTTGATTTGTTTTTCTCAAGTATAGTTTGTTGTTTTTCTTAAATAATTTAGGTATTATTAATGTATAGTTATAAACAACGCTCATTCAATCTCTTAAACAATCAGTACAATAACAATAACAACCACAACTTACAACTCTAAAAAAAATATAAAAAAAACTGAGTAATTCGAGCAGAATTAAATGTTTTATCGTCCGGCTGAAGAATTTTGAAGGACGCAAAGAAGGAGGCTGTTATGTCCTGTGATGCATCATCAGCGATGCAAGCCCTCTCTTTCACTGGATGGATGTCAGTCTGGAAGATTGATGGCGAAATCAATAGAACCTTGCTAATGATGTAATAAGAGCCTGCCTGGCCACAATAAAAATTCTCCGATTTATTCGCCGCTCACAACCAACGGCTCAGTAAGTAATGGAAAGCATAATTGGAAGTGTCGTCTCAAACCGGATCCTGTTCTATGAATAGAATCTGGAAAACCCCCAATTAGACTGAGAAACCGTCGCAACTGTTTTTATATTATTTGTTTGGTAGGTTTTGAAGGAGACATGTAAACATAGAATAATTAATTAAAAATTTCCCAACTCACTAGTTTCGTTTTCGAACCAATCGAGGAAGCGGAAGATAGAATTTAATTAAGATCTTCCACTTGCTGTTGCAGTGATAAATTAGAAAATTGATTAATTGTACGGGACACAAAAATGATGATTTATATTCTTTTCCCAACACCTGTTCCGACATGTTTTTTGTACAAACGGATCCTAACCGCTTCTTCCTCGCGTCCCGAGTCGGATATGATCCACTCCGGTCATTATACCCGGAGATTTAAAAATTAAAATTATAGCAGAATTGTAATAAATTGATTAAATCTGTATAGATTTGTAAGTAATTGCACGATGCAGCATCGCTGTGGATGTGTGTATGTGTTCCTTGTGCACGTTCAAAGGCAATATTAAACAAGCAATAAAAGCATGAAATGGCAAGAGTCGTATAACATCTTCTAAATTTTATTTCTTTCTTATCTCAGGCGTGGAGCCATGAAAATTCACAAAACGTGTTCCTGTATCTTGAGCAAAATCTTTAAGTTACAATTGTAGCTTTTGTTTTCCCTCTGTCGAAAGAAACTTGAAGAGGAACAGAAAAGATGTCATTAAAGTTCAGCCAGTACGTGGCTACCATGGACATCAAGTTCAACCGCTACATGGTTACCCTGGATATCTAGTTCAGTCAGTATATGTATATGGTTACCAGAGATATCTTGTTCAACATCTAGTTGACATCTTATTCAAACAGTACATGGTTACCATTAATATCTAGTTCGACCAGTACATGGTTACCATTAATATCTAGTTCGACCAGTACAAGGTTACCATGGATATTTAGTTCAAACAATACATTGTTACTGTGGATATCTAGTTCAACTATAGTATATGGTTACCATACATGGTTAAGAGGTTATCTAGTTCACCCAGTACATAATTAACATAAATAGTACATGGTTACCCTGGATATCTAGTTCAACGGTGGTAACCATGTACTGGTTGAACTAGTTACCATAGTTACAATAGATATCTAGTTTAACCGGTACTTGGTTAAGAGGATATATAGTTCAACCAATACATGGTTACCCTGGATATCTAGTTTCACAGGTACATGGTTACCCTGGATATCTAGTTTCACAAGTACACGGTTACCCTGGATACCTAGTTCAACCAGTACATTGTTACCACCGTTGTCTTAATAGTCAATAAAAACATAAATGGTCTAAAAATCTAGACAATTCTGCTTTTTGTTTAATGGGAACTTGTAAAAAAGAAAATAAAAAAAAGCAGATCAAATTATGATCTACGATAGGAAATACTTTGGTATTTTCTATCTGGTGTAGAGGACTATAAACTATCTTAAGAAATAAAAACTGTATATGAGCTTATACATGTAAAATAATATGATTATAAATATAAATATTATATGGAATAAATAATAATTTATATTTCCTATTAAATATTGATTCTTTGCAATTAAGCATTTTCTTTAATAAAATAATCAAATAAAAATATGCTTAGAATGTTTTCTTATCGCAAAGACTTTTGGTAACAGATATACAAGCCGGGGTGGTCCGCTGTCCACAGACCACATATACGTGTACGTGTGTGTGTGCGATTTAGTTTATTTATATCAGTTTTCTTTTTTTAAAACAAATAATCTGTAGCGAATATGGATCTAATGTTTCTGTAAAAAGTACCAAAGCAATGAAATATTCACTATTTTTCTATTTAATTGGCAAATTCAAAATAAGGCGATTATATAAAATAACCACCTGTTTATAAAGACAGCTGTTTATAAATCAAAATCCGATCCTGCTGAAAACGCCAAACGGAAGTGATCAAAGGATTAAGAATTTCGCAGGCATGCGTGTTAGCATAAAATAACCAGGATCGTCAATGAAGCAATTCCAATATCGAACCGAGACAAGTTCGTCACGCTTGGTCGAACATTTACGAGGCAATAAAGCGTCTCAGTTCATTTTGGGTGGCCACGGAAGATGTTAACTGAGAGACCCGAGAGTTCTTGTGACTGTGAAGGAAAGAAGGAACGAGGAAACGAGAGGGAGGTGGTTGTTTTCGTTTCATTTAAATATTTTTCTTATTCAAAAGGTTTTCTCAATCGCATACGTTAATAATTGTTTTGTTATTCAAATTCCGGTGATAATTCGAACAACCAGAAGTTTTATTTTATCGTTCTAGTAAGATAAAAGTTTATTTTAAAAAATTAACTTTTACTAATCAAATTAATTATATTTTATTGTGATGATTCTTAATGTTGTATGATTCAGCCGACTTTAAGACAACAAATATGTTTCGAACACTTTTTTAAACGAAAATTGGAACATTCTTATTTAGTTTTAAATTTCTTCTATATATATATATATATATATATATATATATATATATATATATATATATATATATATATATATATATATATATATATATATATATATATATATATATATATATATATATATATATAAAATTCTTATAGAAGAAATTTATGTTTAACAAATGTGTTTACTCATCTAGATGATAATCAAAATATAACTGTTAGACGGAAAGACAAACGAAGATGAAAACTTTTAAATTAATATTGTGTATAATATTAGTATGGGTTTTCTAGGATGTTGGACTTTTGTCAGATTTTGCTGCGCTCAGACGGAAACACAATAAATCACGTATTTTTAATTATTTTCTGATTAACTAGAATGTTTGCTGAAATTTATTAATCTGGTTTTAACTTATTTTGTCTCAATTTTAAACTATTTATTGTTCAGATTTGGAACAATCTTTATTATGTTTGGTGAGCCTAGAAATTGTTTTGTAAAAAACCCTGAATATGGCTGTTAAGGCCGAAACTGGCCAGTTAGTTTATAATAAAGCTTACAGTTTTACATTTTGTAGTAATGTTTTTTAAAAGTGTAAAGAGACTACTAAAAAGTTAGTTTCGGTTAAATGGCGTGCGTATTTCAATAGAGCATGTTTATTTGAATATATACACACTCACACACACACACATACATATATATCATATATATATATATATATATATATATATATATATATATATATATATATATATATATATATATATATATATATATATATATAAGATTATGTGTGTGTATGTAACATGTGCTTTGCTCCACCATTCATCCGATCGTAATGAAAAACCTCTAAAATTCCCGGGAAACGCCGGGTACCCCGCTAGTTGTTTTATAAACTCTAAACTGTATGTAAGACACAAATACTTAAAAAAATAAGCTGTTAGGCAACTGCATAAGCGTAGGGGAATCTTGTGCGGGGGCGGGAGAGAGACTGTATTCATGTATTCATAGCAAAAGATATCAATTTGCAGTTCAAGGCACTTTCGTTGTATATAAAGTTTCATAGCACTATGTTTTGAATCCAATACACTAACATATACAAATTTTGGCATGCTTTAAAACTTTTAATAAAGTTTTCTGTTTTCCCGAAAATTAGCGACACGACGAAAATTCGGTGGGCTTGGCATTTGCGTTGGTAGAAAGAATAGTAGAAGTACAGATCAGAGCATGCGTACGTCGTTTCCAGATGACATGAGAAACAAATTAATGCACACAGACATACAGCTTTAGACAAAAACGTAATACAATGCATAATCAAATATACATAAGCAGACGACAAAATAAAAGTGCACAAATAAATATTCAGAAACTAACAAAAAGACAGAGATAGAGAAGCACACTTACAGATATAGAAATGCACAAACAAATAGACAGAGACACACAAACCAGCAGCAGCAGTACAAAGCCTACGGAGCAATGTGCACGTAAGAGAAAATTAAATTTATTGGGAAATCAAAATTTTATATGCAACGATGAAGTGCCTTGCAGTGGCAAAATGACTCACAAGTTCATCTTTGATTTTTTATTTTTTTATGAAATATTTCAAGAAAAATAGCTTTTTAGTTGTTTTCAAAATAAATCAACAACATCTCAAAGAAATAGTTACAAATATGTACTAATTTATTAGGTAAATTATGATAAATGTGTATGTATATATATATATATATATATATATATATATATATATATATATATATATATATATATATATATATATATATATATATATATATATATATATATATATATATATATATATATATATATATATATATATATATATATATATATATATATATATATATATATATATATATATATATATATATATATATATATATAACTCAAATACCACTGACTGACTGACTGACTGACTCATCACGAAATCGCAAAAACCACAGAACGGATAGTAATGAAATTTGGAACATATCTTTCTCTTGAGTTTTAGGCGCTCACTAAAAAAGGTTTTAAAAAATTTGTCCTGGATTGCCTTATTTCGAAGAATATACAATGCGTAATCTGTTAGTATTGAAACGCGTCGGGGTGAGTAAAATGCTGACCGCGGACTTATTAATTAAATAAATGTTAACAAAAATGTAGAAATTTTTTGTTATTTTATTTATTAATAATAATTACAATTAAAATTCAACCAAATACGTTATTTACTGAATCTTGGTTATTTATTCGGTTGCTGGGTGACGAGTTTTTTTTAATTATATGAATTAAATGTTAACAAAAAATTTAGATTTTTTTATATCTAAATATAATTTTATATAAATACATATTAACAACTGAAATTCAAACGAATACGTTATTTACTGAATCTTTGTTATTTATTTTTAATAGTTGCGGTAATTGGTAATTGCGTAATAGAATTCATATTTAGTTTACGTAACATCGTTTGAAGGCTTCAAACCTGATTTAGCCAGTTTTAGCAATTCTATTTTACGTTTTGAAGGGCTAAACAAAATTAGGAAAGAATGAAAAAGAAAAAAATGAGCAAGAACGGGAAAAGGAGAGCAAGCGTGAGCAAAAACGGGAGAACAAGCGTGAGCGGGAACGGGAAAAACGTCTGGGAACGGGAAAGCGGCCAGGAACGGGAAAGCGGCCGGGAACGGGAAAGCGGCCGGGAACGGGAAAGCGACCGAGAACGGGAAAGTGACCGGGAAAGCAAGCGGGGAAGGAATATATATATATATATATATATATATATATATATATATATATATATATATATATATATATATATATATATATATATATATATATATATATATATATATATATATATATATAAATATATACAGGGGCGGATCCAGAATTTTGTTAAGGGGCAGGCTTCTTTTTTTTTCTTTTCGCCTCTTCTCTCATATTCTTTCTCAGATTTATTCTTTTTTCTTTCCAAAATTGTGTAATGTCTTGGGGCTCAATTGAGCGACCGGGAGAACAAGCATTAAACTTTTAATAAGAAAAGCAAAATAATTTAAAAAGCAAAACAACGTTTGCTGGTATACATATGTATATACATATACACATACATATACATAAATGAGCGGAAACGGGAAGGTAAAAGCAGCTGAGAGGAAAAGAGCGAGCGGGAAAGGGAAAGCCACCGGGAACGGGTAAGCAAGCGAAAGTGGGAAAGCGACCGAGATCAAAAGAGCAAGCAGGAAAGAGAAAGTGACCGGGAGTGGGAAAGCTACCGGGAGCGAGAAACCGACCGGGAACGAGAAAGCGACCGGGAACGGGAGAGTAAACGGGAACGAGAAAACGACCGGGAACGGGAGAGTAAACGGGGGGAAAACCGGAAGCGAAAGAGACAAGCGTTAGAAAAACTTCTAAAAGCCCTGGGCAACGCCGGGTACCCCGCTAGCTGTTAATAAAACCGTCAACAAAGCTATTAGAATAATTCTTGTTAACCAAGAACTGCTTTATTATAATTCCTGCTCCTGACGAATCTCATAGTAATGTATCTGAGGAAATTCTGGTCTCTTCTAATATAACACAGCGAAAGCGCAAAAATTGATTGTGTATTCCAATAGTATAAATGTTATTGTCTCTGTGATTACATTAGTTTATGATTCCTGTCATAAACACCATGGAATTTTTGTTTTACTTATGTTCTTTTTGTTGAGCCTCGTATTCTCTTAATTTCACAGGTGGAGTTTTTACTCTTTTGTTAGTGTGCTAATTCTTTGACAATTTCGGTTCTTTCTGTTTGTTTACTTTTCTCGTTTTACTTTTGACCCTAATGATGGTTGATATAGTTGAAACGGTACGTCGGTCTGACAATAAAAGTTTAACGGAAAAGTTTTTGACTATTTGTAGTCCCGAACCGCGAGTTTTATACCGAAAAGTCGAGAATTTGGCTCGAAAAGTTGTTTCTGCCAAATGGCGAGTTGTATTTCTTAGAGCATGTCTTAAAGATAGATATATATATATATATATATACTAGCTGACCCAGCAAACGTTGTTTTGCCTTTTAAATTATTTTGGTTTTTTTACTAAGAGTTTAATGTATAAAAATTACGACAATGCCCGGGGTTTTTGAAAGTTTTTCTATCGTTCTTCTCTCTAGCTCCTGTTTCCTTCCCTGCTTGATCTACCCTTCCCGTTTGCCCTCCCGTTCCCGTTTACTATCCCGTTTCCGCTTGTTTTCACGTTCAGCTTGCTCTCCCGTCAATTGATCCTTAATGTAAAGTTTTATTTGGCAAGTGACGACAACTAAGTTGATATTTGATGAATGTAATTTAGGTGATGACATTTGATTAAGTTACTTTTAAAGGAAACGGTACATTTGTAACAAAGATAAAAATAACACACATACACACACATATATATACATATATATATATATATATATATATATATATATATATATATATATATATATATATATATATATATATATATATATATATATATATATATATATATTAATGTAAAATCACTGGTTTGATGATCAACTTCTTATTGATAAACCTTAACGGATTTAGAATATTTATTAGGAACAATAATTAATTAATTCATTATTGATTAAGAGATTTGAAGGTATAAATAGCCTTAACAAAGCTTCATTTATTATTTTCCAATAAACTGCAAAACCATTCTATTGAGCCCGGTATACGTTTGGTGATATCGTAACATTGGTGTCAAAAGTGGGATACAAGAATGGTTTTGAAATCATTGGATGAGCTTTGGGCGAGTGAATTGAAAGACGAGCTGGAGAAACGTGGCCTGAGCGATACAAGTAAAAAGGACGAACTTATGGATCGCCTCTTAGCCGCGTTAGTGAATGAAGGCTATGGGCCTGACGACGATGAATATTTGTTCGATATTGACAAGGAAGCTGTGGTTGGGCGGAGAAAATTGAAAAACAAATTGCTGGAAGAAGAAAAACAACAAGCGAGAGAAAACATGGCAGCACAGGGGAAGACAGGAGAAGGAATGATTCTTGGCCACGAAAACAAAGTAGCAGCAGCAGCCGGTACAACCGTTGAGAGTTCGGTCGCAGGGCTGTCTGAGGCAGTGGTGGACACGGTTCTGGACCAGCGGGCTGCTGGTGATGTGGGTTGCTGCGGCGAAGCCCAATTTGAACTGGAATCCACCAGCTGTGTCTCAGAGCATGTGACGATGACGGCCGTACAGACTGCACAAGTCAAGTGGGTCATGATGATGAGCCTGTCAAAGATGGTCATGATAAAGAACCTTGCAAAGATGCTCAAGATGAACCATGCAAAGATGGTGACAATGATACAGTCGATTTGGACGTCGAAAACAAAACTAAAGAAGATGAGAAGAATGTTGAAAACGAAATGCAAAACGATGTGGATGAAAGTGACGATGATGATTATAATAATGGCAATAACAACTATGGTTCTTACCCATACAGCGACGGTTCTGAAACGGAAGCTTCCATAACAGACGACGGCACCGAATATTCAGGGTCAGATTTTAGTGAAGAATCTGACTCGGATGAAGCAACCGAGGATTTAGAAACGGACGAAACTCCAATGGGGAAATACGTCAGAGCTAACTTAACAAAAAAAGAAGACACTGATTTGAGAGACGATGACGATAATTTGAAGAAAGATCCGCTGGACGATACGAAAGTTGACACCGACGAAAGAGCCGAGTTGGAAAGTGAAAAGAAAACGTTCGAATGTAGCTTGGAAGAAAACAAACATGACGGCGATGAACTTTTCCAAAACAACAATAGCAATGCAGCCAGCAAAAATTCTGAAAAAGATGAGCCAAGAACAGAGAACGGTACCGAAGGTTCTAAATCAGATGAATCCACAGAGGATTCTAGATCAGATAAACTAAGAGTCATTTTAAAATCAAATAACAGTCTGATGAAGGGATTTAATGAATTTATAGAAGGTGTTTTTGAAAAACCTTTTGAAGAGTTTCTTGAGAAAGATCTAAAAGATGTGAAGGAAGAAGAAAAAGCAGACAGTTCCGATAAACCGTGCAAAGATGTTCAGGACGAGGCATGCAAAAAAGACTGTGATGAACCGTGCAAATATAGCGACGATGAGCAAAAGAAAGACTCTGTTGATGAGCCAAAGAAGGACTGGAATAAACTGCATCAAACGGTCAAGGGACTTGACCATGTTGTTTGCGAATTGCGGTCAAAGCCACGAGTAAAGATCAAGGTATTTTGGTGTTCGTGGCCGAGTCGCATTTCTCAAAAGCGACTATGCTGTTTGGGACGAACAGAATTAAGAAGGGGGTAATAATGTAAAATCACTGGGTTGATGATCAACTTCCTATTGATAAACTTTAACGGATTCAGAATATTTATTAGGGACATTAATTAATTAATTATTTATTGATTAAGAGATTTGAAGGTATAAATAGCCTTAACAAAGCTTCATTTATTATTTTCAAATAAACTGCAAAACCATTCTATTGAGCCCGGTATACGATTTGGTGATATCGTAACAATATATATATATATATATATATATATATATATATATATATATATATATATATGTATATATATATATATATATATATATATATATATATATATATATATATATATATATATATATGTATGTATGTGTGTGTGTGTGTGTGTGTGTGTGTGTGTGTGTGTGTGTGTGTGTGTGTGTGTGTCTCTGTTCCATTTTCCTATAAAATGGACATAATTGCACCTTATTGTTTTGCTTTTGCAAGCCAGTCCCAAGCCTGGAGAAAGGAAGAGGGAAAAGTTAAAAGGATCAAATTATGATCCACGACTGGAATTACTTAGGTGCTTCTTACACACAGCCGTTTCAGTCTTAAAACACATGGTGTGAAGGACTATAAACTATTATAAATAAAACCTTATTGTTTTTCCAAAATAACTTTTAAATAATTTAAAAAAATATTCTAAATTTCTTTTTTCGAATATTTTGTGCATCCTTTTTTCACTTTTCCTTTCTTTTCCATCTTCCAAATTGACTTTAATACTTCCTGTAACGACTCCGACTCATGCACTTCCTTTTTTTATTTCCACTAGAGTCATATCACCTACTCTTCCTTTTCCATCGTTTTTTCCACATATTCAATATTCTCTCCCAATCTCTCTTTTTTCGCTCTCTCTTTTTCTTGGTTATTTACTTTCGTTTCATAATGCTGTTGTTTGTATATTTTTTGATTTTTTAGTTGACTGTCTTTGTTGATTTTGTTAATGATCATAACGTTAAACAATCCTTTATGGGATTATTTGCTCTTTTACAGTTGATTTTTTTCAATTTTAAACAAAATTAATATACAACGCAATGTCACACAGCACTACGCATCACAAAACAATGCAACAACATTAAAATCCACGACAGCAAAACACTCATGCTGTTATAACCTAAATGCTTCTTCTTAGAAATCGTCCATAGTAAACAAAACCTTCGTAATATTCAAAATATTTGATTTTTTCACAGTGTATAGTCAACATTTTTTATTTATTTATTCATTTGCTCTCCATTCCCGTTCTCGAACGCTTATTTTCTCTTTTTCATTCTTTCCTAACTTCTTTTAGCCCATAAAACATAAAATAGATATGCTAAAACTGGCTAAATCTTGCTTGAAGCCTTCAAACGTTGTTACGTAACCTAAATTTGAATTTTATTACGCATCTACCGGTTTTGAATTTTATTACTCACCCCCGAAGCGTTTCATACATAAAAAAAACTCGTTATCTTAGCAACCGAAACTATTTAACTATTAAAAATAAATAACCAAGATTCAGTAAACAACGTATTCGATTGAATTTTAGTTGTAAATATGTTGCCCGGAGTTTTCAGAGGTTTTTCTAATGATTGTCTCTCTTGCTCAGGTTTCCTTCCCCGCTCCCGTTTGCTTTCCCGTTCCCGGCCGCTTTCCCGCTTTCGGTCGTTTTTCCGCTACCGTTTGCTCTTCCGTTCACAGTCGCTTTCCCGTTCCCGCTTGCTCTCCCGTTCCCGCTCATGCTTGCTCTCCCATTCCCGTTTTCGCTCGAGCTCATTTTCTCTTTTTCGTTCATTCCTAACTTCTTTTAGCCCATGAAACGTAAAATAGATTTGCTAAAACTGGCTAAATCTTGCATGAAGCCTTTAAACATTGTTACGTAAACTAAATTTGAATTTTATTACGCAATTACTAATTAGAATTTTATTACGCACCCCCGAAACTATTTAACTATTAAAAATAAATAACCAAGATTCAGTAAACAACGTATTAGGTTGAATTTTAGTTGTAAATATGTATTAATATAAAATTACTAGCTGACTCAGCAAACGTTGTTTTGCCTTTCAAATTATTTTGTTTTTTTTTTATATTAAAAGTTTAATGTACAAAATTATGACAATTTAAAAAAATCAATCTCGAAGATAGATCGAGTGTACAATACCTTGGGTTTTTGAAAGTTTTTTTATCGTACTTCTTTCTTTTTCCCGTTTCTGCTTGTTTCCCCTTATATATATATATATATATATATATATATATATATATATATATATATATATATATATATATATATATATATATATATATATGTGTGTGTGTGTGTGTGTGTGTGTGTGTGTGTGTGTGTGTGTGTGTGTGTGTGTGTGTGTGTGTGTGTGTGTGTGTGTGTGTGTGTGTGTGTGTGTGTGTGTGTGTGTGTGTGTGTGTGTGTGTGTGTGTGTGTGTGTGTGTGTGTGTGTGTGTGTGTGTGTGTGTGTGTGTGTCTGTTTGGTTGTTTCTCTGTCTGTTTGTTTGTCCTCTGTTTTTCCAAAATAACTTTTTTAAATAATTTAAAAAAAATATTCTAAATAGCCGTGGACCTATCCTCAGACCTACCAAATGTACACAAAAAATTTCATAAAGATCGGTTCAGCCGTTTCGGAGTAGTTCAATTTCAAACACTATGACACGATATATATATATAGATTAATAAATAAAATAAAAAATTTTGTTAACATTTATTTAATAAGAAGTCCGCGGTCTGCATTTTTTTAATCTTTAACAGTTTTATTGCTTTTACTCTATAATTTACTTATATTCGGTCAAATCAATCTGAAAATTTCATAGTATGTGAAGTCTGCAGCGGCAAATACACTCACCAAAGTTCAACTCGATTGAATAACGGAAAGTTGGTTTTTCAGTAGTATAGGGTCCCAATGGCTCAAGCAATCAAGCCAGCAAAAACGGTCAAGTTAATATAAAGGATTTAAAAAGAATATTAACATTGATTACAATGTTCCTTGATAGGTTCAGAGGATCATCTATTGTAAAGGTTGAACAAGCGGTATTTTGGAAGTATTTTAAGTAGTTAAGTGAATTGTTTACTTTGAAATTAATCCTGAATTTTTTTTCGGGCTAATTTAAAATAAATAGTCTTTTTGTAGATTAAAATTTAATAAAAAAATGCGTTTTAGTCAATTGAAAGTGTAGAAAATAATTTGTTGAGTCCTAAGCTGGCTTACATATTTCAAGCAGATGATAATGATGGTGGTGATGATGATGATGACGATGATGATGACGATGATGATGGTGGTGGTGGTTGTGGTGGTGGTAGTGATGATGATGATGATGATGATGATGATGATAATAATGATGATGATGATAATGATGATGATGATGATGATGATGATGATGACGACGACAATGATGATGATGATGATGACGACGATGATGATAATGGTGGTGGTTAGGCTGATGATGGTTGTGTTTGTGATGATGATGGTGATAATGAAGACGATGAGATGAAGATGGTGGTTGTGGTGGTGGTGGTGGAGACAACGATGACGACGACGACGATGATGACGATGATGATGACGTTGTTGATGATGATGATGATGATGATGATGATGATGATGATGATGATGATGATGATGATGATGATGATGATGATGATGATGATGATGATGATGATGATGACGACGACAATGATGATGATGATGATGGTTAGGCTGATGATGATCGCAATATCGCTAACTAAATATTGGTTAACTTTTTGTAATTACGCAAATGGTTAGTAGTATATTATTGGTTGGTAGTATTAGAAAAAAAAGAAAAAATATAAAGTTTGCAACAAAATAACTAAAGAAAGTTGTGAGTTGGCCTACCTATCAATCGTCATATCTTTCAAATATATTAATTGATTGTCTTCTGCAAATTTATAAATGATGTCAGAATAAAATAATGCAAGGTTTATTAGGTTTTACTGGGCACGAAATGTAGTGAAAGTTTGCATATGTTGATTAGTCGGAGTTATTAATCTTTATATACATAATAAGAATGTGTTTATACAAGGTTGTAACGTGCTGTAGCATTTAATATGGGGACAAAGAGTTGACTATGACAACAATGGTGGTGATGATGATAATGATGACGATGATGACGATGATGATGACGATGATGATGTCGATGATGATGATGATGTTGATGATGATGATGATGATGATGATGATGATGATGATGATGATGATGATGATGATGATGATGATGATGATGCTGATGATGATGATGATGATGATGATGATGATGATGATGATGATGATGATGATGATTATGGTGACGATGATGATGACTATGATGATGATGATGATGATGATGATGATGATGATGATGATGATGATGATGATGATGATGACTATGACGACAATGGTGGCGATGATGATGATGATGAGGATGATGATGGGGAGGAGGAGGAGGAGGAGGATGGCAACCTAGAAGTAGTGATAACGATGATGTGGTTTCTACAAGAAGTAAAAGCTGTCGATTACTGGTCGCAAATCACATGTTCTGCTCTGAATATAAAATCATTTGTTTTGTTTTTGTACAAAACATTTTTTATGAAGTTGGAATAAAACGTTTCACGCAGAAGAAGCTCACAGAAAATATTCGTTATTACTTTTATGTTGTGGCGTCTTCTGTAATTTATAGTTGGTCATTGGAAATTTTTATTCGTAAATAATAAGTTATATTTAAAACGGTAATTTTTATAAAATAAATATGCACCTAACAGAAGTGCAATTGAATAATTGTATTTAATACATTTGAAGTTTTTTATTTCATTGACACACTTATCACTATGTTTCAATAAACTGCCATTATACAGAGCAGCATCCAGGGATTTTTTCCTAACACTGCCAACCCATCTCAAAACTTTCGACGGGAGATCCATCGACATCATCGGGCCTAAAATGTTGAACAAACTTCCTCACAACATCAACACTTCATTTAGTTCAACCAAGTTCCATACAGCGCTCAAGACTTTTCTATTCATGAAATCTTTCCCCTCTTGTTAACAGTGGTCTTGAAGTACAGTTGAACATAACGTCACTTAAATCATACTCGGTATCATTATCGTTACTCGAACATAAGACTACTAGTAGAGAACTACCGATAGAGGACTAACATAACATATTCTAAATAATTACCACATAATTCAACAAACTACCACAATAACTCAACAAATTACCACAATAACTCAAAAAAATACAACAATAATTCAACCAACTACCACCCTACTTCAACAATTTCCATAATTATTTAACAAATACGACCACATTACATTAAAACAAACTATCACAATACTTCAAAAAAATACCCCACACTCGTTATACACACTAGCCCTATGTGTCAACTGTTAACAAATTACTACAACTACTCAGTAAACTAACACTAAGGTTCAACAAATTCTCCCTACTATTCAACAAACTACAACAACATTTCAACATGTAATAACTAAAATTCGACACGTCAGCGGAAGATTTTTCGCACATTTGTTGACGACAAAGTTTCAACACCGTTCATCGCATCGACAATTTCGATACAATTGTTGACTCGCAAAAATATTTCTGACGGTAAAATTTCAATAAGTTCGTTTAATTCCCTCGGAACAACAAAAGTGCAACAATTTCATTCGATGCTGGGCCGGGAATTTGTCACATTTGCATGCGTTGAAATTCTGTTTATTTCGTCATTAACTGAAATCCATCTGTCAATTTCGCAAAGCCATTTTTGTGATGATTTCCATATTCGCTTTAGCGCCGCGACAAATGCAGTTTTGCGCGGCTCGTCGCAAATTTGCATATCATGGTGTGTTTATTTCTTTTTCATGGGACACTCCCAAATTGATTCCCGGCACAAAAAATTGCTTCCACAAGACCAGCACCGCGAGACAAAGCTGCTTTGTATCTGTTTAGAAGCGTTCACGTCGAAGCGACGTTTTATTAAGGACATAAAATCAAGTCTAACTGCATTAAGTACTGCTTGCTGCATGTAGTTGGAAGTTGTGTTGGCCTATTTTGTCATCGTGATGTTGTGCTGATGTGTTGTTGTGCTGATGTGTTGTTGTGCCGATGTGTTGCTGTGCTGATGTGTTGTTGTGCTGATGTGTTGTTGTGCTGATGTGTTGTTGTGCTGATGTGTTGTTGTGCTGATGTGTTGTTGTGCTGATGTGTTGTTGTGCTGAGATGTTGTTGTGCTGATGTGTTGTTGTGCTGATGTGTTGTTGTGCTGATGTGTTGTTGGACTGATGTGTTGATGTTTTCGTTATGTTGTATTTAGTAATACAACATGTCATCACCAGTCTCTCTTCGCAACAAATGGAATTTTTTCAGTAACTTCAACAACTTGACGTCTGTCCATGAAGCGTATGTAATTAGAAACTTTAAGGCAAAAACTTATTTTTTTGCTTTGAATTTTTACTTCCGGATTTCTTTGAAATTTGTTTTTGATTTAATTAAATTAAAAATGTCGGAGAAATCAATAAGATGAAACTTTTAAACGCAATGTTTCACTTCATAAATTACCTATCTGGCAGCAGTCTAGTTGTCGAACCGAAATAAGGAGTTCTGAGCCTATCATAGTCGTAGTCTAATGTTAAGTAGCTCCGAAAGACTGGGACTTCTAGCCATCCTTTTTTGGGGATGGTCGGTGGCTCAGTTGGTAAGAGCGCTTGCATTTAGGCAAGGCGGTGTTGCCGTAGACACGTGGGTTCGATTCCTAGTAGAGTCTTACAAATATTTGCGTTACTTGTGGTGACAGTTAGTCATCCTATTTGTGGCCTCTCGAAACATTTCAACGCAATGATTCACTTCACAAATTACCTATCTGGCAGCAGTCTAGTTGTCGAACCGAAATAAGGAGTTCTGAGCCTATCATAGTCGTAGTCTAATGTTAAGTAGCTCCGAAAGACTGGGACTTCTAGCCATCCTTTTTTGGGGATGGTCGGTGGCTCAGTTGGTAAGAGCGCTTGCATTTAGGCAAGGCGGTGTTGCCGTAGACACGTGGGTTCGATTCCTAGTAGAGTCTTACAAATATTTGCGTTACTTGTGGTGACAGTTAGTCATCCTATTTGTGGCCTCTCGAAACATTTCAACGCAATGTTTCACTTCATAAATTACCTATCTGGCAGCAGTCTAGTTGTCGAACCGAAATAAGGAGTTCTGAGCCTATCATAGTCGTAGTCTAATGTTAAGTAGCTCCGAAAGACTGGGACTTCTAGCCATCCTTTTTTGGGGATGGTCGGTGGCTCAGTTGGTAAGAGCGCTTGCATTTAGGCAAGGCGGTGTTGCCGTAGACACGTGGGTTCGATTCCTAGTAGAGTCTTACAAATATTTGCGTTACTTGTGGTGACAGTTAGTCATCCTATTTGTGGCCTCTCGAAACATTTCAACGCAATGTTTCACTTCATAAATTACCTATCTGGCAGCAGTCTAGTTGTCGAACCGAAATAAGGAGTTCTGAGCCTATCATAGTCGTAGTCTAATGTTAAGTAGCTCCGAAAGACTGGGACTTCTAGCCATCCTTTTTTGGGGATGGTCGGTGGCTCAGTTGGTAAGAGCGCTTGCATTTAGGCAAGGCGGTGTTGCCGTAGACACGTGGGTTCGATTCCTAGTAGAGTCTTACAAATATTTGCGTTACTTGTGGTGACAGTTAGTCATCCTATTTGTGGCCTCTCGAAACATTTCAACGCAATGTTTCACTTCATAAATATATATATATATATATATATATATATATATATATATATATATATATATATATATATATATATATAATTGCATGTATACTTCAACAGAGCATGTTTCACACACACACATACACACATATATATATATATATATATATATATATATATATATATATATATATATATATATATATATATATAATATACGCCAGAGACAACCGATCAATAATTACAAATGTTTTTCAAATATCAAAATATATAATTGTCGTTGTTTTATGCAGCGTTAGGCGAAACTCTAAGAGACATAAATACACCAAACAATATACATATATACATATTCACATATATTATATCGATGTGCTGTTGTATCGATTTCATTAGCTGCTGTGATCAAATCTAGTTTCATGGCTTGCAAATTTTTAACACCCACTTTGTCAACGAGGAAATGTTGAAATAGAAACAACAAAAAATGTTATGTAACATGGAAATATTATCTGGCAAAAAGAAGAACCTCGGTTTTAGAACAGGGGATATATTCATTCATTCCATCTCCCCCAATATGTACATATACATTTTTATAGAAGTCTGTCTATTTCAATTCTACCAATGGTTTTCAGCTTTTGATTGGACGGTCTTGTTGCCTCCAACACAGAAGAACAAAAGCGATTGTTTTCGTTATAAATATCTCGGATGCGTCTCCATATCTCAGCTCCATATCTCTTGGAACTGCGCGAGACGAGAATAAATGAACGCGACGTTCGCTCGCTCGTTGCGCGTCGTCGCGAGTAGTTGGGCGCCTGATGTTGTAATTTGTTGTTCGCGTTGTTTGCTTCCGGTTGTTGTGCGAAGTCGTTTGCTACATTTGTTCGTGTTTGTGTTGGTGTCCGTGTAACTGGTGGATGTGCTTCTGTAAGTTGGATCACGTGTTGCTAGAAATTTGTCAGCTGACCTCTGCAGTCGCGTAGTTTGTAGTTCGTAACGAAATCAGAGTTGTGTATATAAAATTTGCATCGAGAAGTAGAGAGAGAGAGAGAGAAAACTACCATCATCTCTGGAAGTTGTTTGTTGTTGTTTTGTGATTGTTTTTGGAGCAGTTTGGTGCGCGTTTGTAGTTGTTGTAGCAAAATTGTAGTTGTTGAAGTGATATTGATATTAATACAAAACCCGGTTTAATTTATTACTCGGAAAGAACTCTGGATCCGGGAAAAAACTTTGCTGCTCCATCGGGATGACGTGATGAAGATGTTAACAAAATTTTCAACATGACTTGAGTCATATCGGGATCATCAATCAAAAACCCCGGCATGGATCACCCCAACTTGTTTTCTGCGGTCGGACACGACTGAGGAATTTGACAAGGCATTGTTTGTCAAAGATAAATTTAACATAGATGGCACCGGAAGCATGAATCATTGCTGAAAGGTGAAGGTAGCATATGTTGATGTGATTGGCTGATTGTAAGTTGTCTTTTAATTCGATTCCGTGCGCTTGTACTCTTGGGCATTTGTTTGGATGCGCGTGTGTGTATGTGTGCGTGTGTGTACATCGAAAATGTCGACTATGTGCGTGGAGATCTTCTGTAAAAGTGGATTATCCTACACAATTCAGCTAATAGAACATCGCTTGATTTGTATTTATCCGTTTAAATTTTGGAACTGTATAGGTTTGTGTGTTTTATATGTGCAACTAGCGGGGTTACCCGGCGTTGCTCGGGGATTTCAGAAGTTTTGTTATCGATTTTCTCTCTTGCTCGCGTTTCCTTCCCCGCTTGCTCTCCCGCTTCCAGTCGTTTTTCGCGTTCCCGGTCGCTTTCCCGTTCCCGGTCGCTTTCCCGTTCCCGCTTACGCTTGCTCTCCCGTTCCCATCCCCGTGTGTGTATGTGTGTATGTGTGTATGTGTGTATGTGTGTATGTATGTATGTATGTATGTATGTATGTATGTATGTATGTATGTATGTATGTATGTATGTATTTATGTATGTATGTATGTATGTATGTATGTATGTATGTATGTATGTATGTATGTATGTATGTATGTATGTATGTATGTATGTATGTATGTATGCATGCATGCATGTATGCATGTATGTATGTATGCATGCATGTATGTATGTATGTATGTATGTATGTATGT
>OZ022239.1:17492888-17657888 GCA_963978895.1 Erpobdella octoculata
TTACCGGTGGCAGCTTGCTTCTCTTTTTTTCTTTTTCTTTTTAGATATTTCCTCTCTTAATTTAAACACAAATTTAATCAAATTATTTTTAAAAATGTATTTTTTATTTATGGCCATTTTATTTGTTTTGTATGGCTGATATTCAAGATCGATGAAGTTGCGTGGCAGAAAATGTGTTCATTACGCACCAGACAAGACAATAACAGCACTTCGTGTGTGACATTGTCTGATTATTATCTTTTTAAAAACTTTAAAATTCGTTTCTAAAGCAAAAATATAACAACAATGGCGATTTTAATTGGCGGTTTGAAGAGAAAGTTTATAGATCAATTCATTTAATGCGTCAAGTTAAAAGGTGTGTACGCCATTGTACGCCTAGTGAAATGGTGTACATTACAGAAATTAGTGCCAAAACATTAATATTCAATTAATTATTTCATCGTACGCTTTAATTTTGAAGTTTTTATTTATTCATAGAATAATTGTAGTTTCATCTTGCAAATAAGGAAGAACTGCTTCAAAATTAACAACCATGTCAGTATTCAATATAATTAATTATATTATAATCGAATAACATTCTGCTGAATTACAAACACTGACAACTAACCTTATTTTAATTATTAAAATTAATATTTTATTATTCGTTTCTAAAAGAATATTATATATTTATATATTGTCACAAAGTCTTTAAAACGAAATCCTTTAATGCTTGTGGTAACAATCAAAAACAATCTGCCCGAATAGTTCAATATTTGTCCAAGTAATTACTATCATTGTCCGTCTCATCATTGAAGTTATTGTTACCATAGATATCTAACATCACTAGTGATCACTACCATCATCAGCATCGTCATCATCGCAGCACCACAAAAATGGCGGTCTTTAAACGCAGAGGTTTCTTCTTCTTACTGAAATTAACGGATTTCGAGCCCTTTGAAGAATCCGTTTGAACTTTCGAGTTGAGAGCAAGAAGAACAATGGAGCGCTGACGACCTGCTCATGGATTGCCAACCTTTTGAAAAGTGCAGCCTAGGAGAAGAAAGTTTACAGAAAGCATTAATGCTCTCTTTAATAACTTTTGTTCAACGACAACACAGATTACTTACACTATCATTATAACAATAACAATAATAATAATAATATGTTTTTATTATTTTTATTTAGATGAAAAAACGTTGAGCATATTAAACAGGGACGGATACAGGGGGTGGGGCGGGGTAATAAAAGTGTGATAGTCTTCGAAAGTTTTTTGGAAAAGTACTTACGACTGCCTCCACCCCGGTTTTTTTGGAGGAAAAAGTGTGAAAGTCTTTGGAAAAAATTGGAATTCCCCTACCACGAATTTCTGGATCCGCCACTGATATTTAGTCGACAGAAGGAGAAATCTGCTGTAGTTACTTAGTTACTAAGAAATATCACAGGCTGCGGCGATTGAAAGTTGTCTCCATATCAAAGTTTAATTGATAATGAAATAGTTAAATTAAATGTTAGATTAAACACGAATTACGTAAATTAATATAAAAAAATAGATTATTTACTAAAACTTTGAACACTTATAAATGTATCTGTTCTTTTACATATTATAATTATTGTAAAAAGTATTATTACTCTTTGATCATTTAAAATTGAAAATAATAATAAATAAATAAATAAATTTAATAAAAAAAGGTTTTTAATTAAACTTCCTTGAAATCTTCCAACCAATCAGACGAGACTGACCAGCTTAAGAAGTAAGGTCTGGCAAGTTTATCTTTATATTAAATAATTTTTTCACTGAACACTCGGCAAACAAGAACAACCGATATCTCATGAGTGGAGATTATAGAGCCGCTCTTTTTCAATTAGAACTCTCAAACAAATTTAACTGCATAGTTCTGTAGTGTATGTGTAAGTGTTCGTGTAAGTGTGTTTCTGTATGCGTGCGGATGTGTATATATGTGAGAGGATGTGTGTATATGTGTATGGATGTGCGTATGTGTGTATATGTGTGTATGGGTGTATATGTGTTTATGTGTGTAAGTGATGTGCTTATATGTGTGTGTTAGTATGACTGTGACGATGATGGTTAATAATGGATATACTAATACATATAGATGATGGTCATTTCATTTATCATTATTTTATTGTTTTATTCAAATAACAAATACGGCAGAGAAATGATTTTTTTTTAATTTATTTCTTTATAAAATTTCAAATAGTTTATGTGTGTATTATGGACGTGTGCACGTGTTTTAAATTAATTTCCTATTGAATCGTAGAAAGCTGAAATGTTTATACTTTCCACGTATTCCAGAGCATGTTGATATATGTATTACATGTATATGATTCATATTACCTTTACAGATTACTTAAAAGGACTGTCAACAAACTATATTAACTGAGTTTTTTCAATTTCTTGAAAAAAAACTTAAACCTCAATTAATTGAATCGCGCTATATAAAGAACCTCAGATTAATTGTACAATAAATAATAGTAAATAATGTGATGTATATAATAGTACAGCTGTTAATATAATATAATATATAATAGCTAGCAGCTGCGTATTTAAGGTCAGCATGACTAGCTGGAATATAAATTTCGTTGACGGCCATTTTCTAATTGAGACCTCGCATTATTTACAACCGAATGATGAAAGTCAGTTGTCATGGAGACCGGCAAAGACATTTCAGGCTGGTTGGCCACACACAGTTGCTCCGTAATTGGATAATGACCTCATGTCCTGTAATATAGTTAACGATGGTCCATTGTCCAGTCGTTGTAGGGGGGAGAGGAGTAGGGGCAACGACCCACGATGAGTGGAAAAAGTGTTCCAAAATAACATTTAAGTTATTTTTTGCTTGGAAAAAAGTTGAAGTTGAAATTTGGAAGGTTGAGGTGGTGCAGTCTATTAAATTATCATATATGTTCATGTTCATAATTTGATAAAAGCATAAACAGCCATAACTAAATATACTATTATCTTTTTTGTTTATTAAATGACAGACACATCAAGCCACAATAATTTATCAAATTGATTCTTTAAAAAAAAACTTCAAAGTCAGGCACACAGACATAATTTTAAAGAATTAAAGAGGTGTCAGAACAAGAGAGGTGTTGTTTACGTGTAAGCAAGGAAAAATTAATTGCGTGGGCGTGTCATGGAATGTTTCAAAGACAGGAAGTTGTTCACGGTCGATCGAGCAGAAGTAATTGTAAGCATCTTAACCAATAATAGAGTTGTAATTTATTGTTTTCCAACAACAACAACAACAAATACGACAAGACCAGTAAGGAAGACGACCTTGCCTTAAAATCTTAACTTTCAATTTTGCTTCATTAAAACAAAAACTCACAAGCTTTGAGTTGATTCTGAAACGAAGCTCGCTCGTCGCTCTGCTAGCGATCAAACTTCAAGCAAATTTATTCAAAAAAATAAATTTAGTAATTTAAATTTATTACTTAAGTTATATTAGAAAGGCTAATGAATAAGGTTGAAAAGGAGAATGATCTCAAACGACAGGCATTTTGAGGGACACGTTCAATAAACAAACGTTCGTTTATTCGCACACAACGTACGTGCTGTCAACGCTCCTTTGCTTCTTAATCGTTCTCATCCAATCACTAATTGCTTTATACTATAATCTCCTCCTTCTGGTCTTCCATTGGTCAGTTCAAAGAAGAGACCGCCCATGCAATCATGGACGTGAAAGAAGAAAGCAGTGTTCAAATTATGCTGCAATTTCTGAGCAATTTGACAAGTGCCGTTGACCGGTTGGTATATAAAATGGCGGACCGTGGAACGCTTGGTGATAATCTGCTTTCTCAATTTCTTCTCTTCGCTGTTTTACTTCTATCTCAGTTGCGTGATATGTTCATCGATAGGACAATTGTAATCAATTGAGCTAACTTCGTTAATGAATAATGAATGATGTATTGTACTTGTGCAGAAAAATAAGTACTTTGTTTTACTTCATATTATCATAAAAAGCATTCAAAGAAAGGCTTGCAGGGTCGATATAGTGACAAATCTATTTATATCAATTATCGAAATAACATATGTTGGACGTGAGTTTACTGTAGTTGTAATAATAAACATAATAAACACGCTTACACATAATCTGCTAATTGATTTTCTGAGACGAACACAAAAACAGTTTTATTGTTGCAAGATTTTTCCACTGAATATTTATTAAAACGGATTTGAAAGATAAAACATTTTAACTTGTTTTTTAAAATGTTGCCGGCTGCTTTATCGACAAAACGATCATCGTCGTTCAGCATTGATTCGTTACTCGAGGACAAACCGACACAAAATTTCATCAACAGAACTCACTGTGATGTTTATTTAACTGCAAGTGAAAGCCAACAAGTAAGTCCCTTGGCCAACAATTCTTCCAAGCTATCTAGTCAAGCTGCTGCAACACCGAAAACTCGTCGCAGTCCTCCGCCGCCGACAGAACTGGACGAAACTTACGAGTCTACACAGCAATACAAGCTTAATTTGTCTGACTGCTTATCGCTCAACAATTCACGATTCAATGCCTGCAAACCGTCAAAAAATGAAGATCGAAAATATTCAAACGGCGGACGAGATTCAAAGATCAACAGAAATCATCAAATCAACGTCAGTCCAAACAAGGACTTTTCACGATCGAACCATCATTGTCACCCAAAACAATCCCTGGACAGCCCTCCGACAAAATTTCATCTCCATTGCAAGCACAAAACGCCCGAACACTCACCTCAGCAGCAACCACTTCAATCATCTCCACCGACTTCCAGCCAAATTTCGAACTTTTTCCATCAAAATCCGTCGCATCTCAGTCTCCGGTCACAGCCTATCGTCAAACTTCCAAATTTTATATCTGACAAAAATCATTCATGTGAACCTAAATATGAACCTCATCCACCGAAAAAATGCGATCCATTTTTAGTCATTCCAAAAGTTCATCCTGAATTTGCTGACCTCTGTCCCGAAAGACCACCTGGTCACCTCTCTAGATTTCAAGCCCCTCCTACGACAGGGCAACTCCAAGTCAAATTTTCTCCGACATACTTCAATCCTCATTCCATTCAACCTTTCCACGCAATGGGAGGCATCGTTCACCCATTCGTCCCTCCTCCACCCCCTCCACAAGGGCCATGTAGACCAGATATGTCCTATCTCACCTGGTTTCTTTCCAGACACGGACATTTCATGAACAACAGAATGCATACTGCAGGTAATTTGAAAGAATGATTGCCCACACATTATTTAACAAGATTTTTTTTCAATTCATATTTATTAGTTTAGTTAACTTATTTTTTAAGAATAATAAGTCTATAAACTAGGAAAACATTGACTACAGTCTTTTAAATATATGCAGTATGTGAAGATTGAAAATTTAAGAAACTTTTGAATCAATATGGAATAAACCGATTTTTTAGTATACATTTTTAAATTAAAAACTAAAAATTCATTTTTTTACATAAACAAAAAACTGATGGTTAATTTCTTTACAGAAAATTTTAATGAATTTCTTTCTATAATTCATACAAATTTAAAATCCGCAACGAAAAATAAACTCACCAAATTTCAGCTTAATTGGATATAGGGAAGTTTGTTTTTAGGGGTCAAAAGGTCCCAACGTATGGCTCAAGCAAGCAAATATAAATATAAAGGATTTAAATAGTAAAAATTCTGCTTGCATTTAAAAATTATTATAAAATCATTTAAATTTCTATTTCTTGTTTTGTATGTATTATTTCAAACAGCATAAAAGTTTACAACTGTACTTATCACTTTACATGTATAAATTTAGACAGCCTATCACTGACACTTCTATAATTTATAAATTTAGACAGCCTATCCACGGACTCCTTAATTTAAACTATCATATTTTTATTAAGAAGTTCATGGCCTATCATTGACACTCCTTACATGTAATAATTTACACAGCGTATCACAAACACTTCTTACACGTAATAATTTAAACAGCGCACCACTGACCTAATTCCTTACATGTAATAATTTAGAAAGCACATCACTGACCTAATTCCTTACATGTAATAGTTTAGAGAGCGTATCATTAACACTCCTTACATTTAATAATTTAGACAGTGTATCACTGACCTAATTCCTTACATGTAATAATTTAAATAGAAGTTGTACAACTGACCTAAATATCTTCTGAGAACATATTACAAAATTTGTTCAACATTTAGTTTAACCTTTTGTTAAAACAATGAAGTGCCTAGATAAAGAGTTAAGTAGATATTGTTATATTGCTGTAAAGGTATTTAAGTGCCTGCAAATATTGAATGTTTCTCTTCAAAAGAAATTTATTGTTAATTTGTTTATTATTGCCTACTTATTTTGAATTATTTAAACTGAAATAATTTTGTTGCTATGTTAAATAATTTATGTTTAATGAACAACTTATTTCAACTAAATGAGTGCAAGTTACATATAAGCTGCCTTATATCTTTTTTATTTTACAACTCCGCCTCGCTAATTGCGAGCCAGTCCCAAGCCTGGAGAAAGGAGGAGGGAAAAGTTAAAAGGATGAAATTCTGATCCACGACAGGAAGTACTTAAGTGCTTCCTACATACAGCCATTAGAGTCTTAAAACACCTGGTGTAAAGGACTATAAACTATCATAAAAAAAAAAAAAAAAAAAAAAAAAAAATTTTTTATTTTAAACGTTTTTGCTCAAATTTTTTAAAATTAGTGCAATAAATAAAATTTTTGAAACTATTTTAAATTTATATTTATTTATAAAGATAATTTTTTAAATTGTACTTGTAGCTTAATCTTACTTGCCTTGCTGCGTTTAGTTGCATAATTGCATTACGCAGTCGATTAAAAGAAATGCACACCTTCTATATGAACAAATCCCTCGCGAACATACATTGGCATTTGTAATCGATGTTGCATAATTTACACAATCTCCAGTATCTGCAGGACAATCAAACGACAGTTGTCATGATGATGATGATGATGATGAACTGTTCTGTTCAAGACTGACAAACCATTTTAATGTCACCATTGTAAGAGATGACCGCCTAGATTACATGGCCAATTAACCAGTTGTACATTGCTGGTAAGCGGCTTCTTTCTAAACAAAGTGTAGGTATGCATGTAGTGATAACTAACATTTACTTAAACACATTATAACAGTTCAAACTAATTAAAAACAAGCACAATAATTAAGTAATTGCTATAAATAATTATCCTCAACCAGCGACGGATCTAGGATTTTCCGGTGGGGGGGGGGGATGATCTAACATACCGATCCTGGGGGGAGGGTGTAACGATCACATTTTATCGATAAAGTTTTTATTCATCTTTTTAAAATATACTATTGGTTTTATGTATTGTTTCTTTAGAAAAAACGTTCTAATTGGAAAAATACCATGTTAAATTTAAAAAATAAACTGCTTATTTTTATAACAAAACTGCAGTTTGCAAAGAAAGTATAACAAAATTAATAATATTACCAGAAAAGTAGATTTGTAGACATCAGTGCTTAATTAAGTTAAAGATGGAAAGCGTTTGAAACAGCTTGAGTTTTTATTGGAATCATATTTATCAAAATAAATTTAGGAGCCATCTTGTATATAAAATGGAATTGACAGAAAATATACAAAATAAGATAAAAATTTTAAATAAAATAATTATATGTGCGTGTATCCCATAGGAATAGTAATGGGATATTAATTTTTTTTTATAATAGTTTATAGTCCTTTACACCAGGTGTTTTAAGACTCTAATGGCTGTATGTAGGAAGCACTTAAGTACTTCATGTCGTGGATCAGAATTTGATCCTTTTACTTTTCCCTCCTCCTTTTTCCAGGCTTGGGACTGGCTCGCAATAAGCGAGGCGGAGTTGGGATATTAATTGTACGTTACTGGTGTTTATAAGCAATCTTGTGGAGCGATGAAGCTGGGGCCTTTTAAAAAACCTCTTTTTATAGGAAATAAAAGTATATTTTGGTAATCTGGTGGGGGATGCATTCCTCCCATCCCCAATACATCCGTCGCTGTCCACAACTACAATTGTAATTGCTTATAAACTATGAATATTTAAATAAGCCTAATTATTAGCCATGCTTTTAGATTAAAATTCAAATAAAAGACTGAAAATATCCGAAAAAAAACTATAATGCATATATTAAGTGTAATTTGAACAGGAAATTGACGATTTGGTGTAATACGATCACGCAGTGACGTCACGTGTATTTTATGTGACGTCTTGATTGTCCTGTGACATGACTGACGACCTGAAATCGAACTCCCGCCGATTCGTTTACACTCAATCAATTGAATTATCTGTTCATTAAGCAATTTCCTACACAGATCAGGAAAACTATTTATATTTTTTTGTAATTTAAGCGAGGCTTATGCAAATGATGTTCAAGCTATACACACAAGTTTTTAACTGATAAATGACTCACAGAAATGCCTTCATTTACTTTTCTTGTTCAATTTTTAAATTTAAAAAAGGTAATTTATGTACAAATTTCAAATCTTAAGTTAGTTTATAAAAAAAGTTGAGAATAGACACTCACATTCATACGCACGTACTTATACACTCATACAAACTCGTACACAGACATACAGATAGACATGCAAACAGACTGACAAACAAACCAACAAACAAACAGACAGACAGACAAACAGACGGACGGAGAGAATAATACAAGAATCACTTATGACCCAGTTAGACGGTCATCCATCCTACTTATCCCGTCATACGAGCAACTAAAAGGTTCAGATTCCTTCCGATCATGCACAATTCAGCGCTTGTTCCAGCCTCAACCGTGACGTCTTAATGATCTTTCAGAAACGTTTTTCGCGAAAATTGACTCGTTTTTCGGATGACGTCTCATCTCACTAAATAGTTTTTATTTACCGCTTCTTTTTTCTTATCTTAAAATATCTATGAATACTTCTATTATTTATAAAATTGATTTTTAAAAATGCATTTTGCATTAAAAACCCAATTTAAATTCTATAAAATAGTGGGATTCTAAACACTGCAAAATTGATACCTATATATAATGAAATAATGAAAAAAGAGACAGAAAGCAGCAAAACAAAAAAAACAAAAAATTGAGGAAGACAAAAGAGAGACAAAATAAAACACAAGAGAAAGATAGAAAAAGAGAGAGACAACCATGTAATCAAACATTATGAGAGTCTGGAAAGGTCATAAAAAAGAATGTTGCTCTATTTTTCAGAAAATTTTAATACGTTAAATGTATTTTCAATAATAGATATAATATATTTTATCAATCAAATTGTGTTTGTTTATAAAGCCATATCTTCCATATTCTTTTAACCTTTCATAGATGCGCGTTATATGCGAAAAATACGATACAAGCATTGAAGTTTACGTAACTTAGTTAAATTCTTATCATATTTCAATACATTTTAAGACTATCCTAAAAAGCCCAAATACGGTTGTCTATATCACAAGAATATATTTTCTAAATTTTCTTATGAGAACAGTGAGAAATAACATCTACAATCTATTGTAGTGCATATACATTTTTTTCCCACTACCTTAACATAAACTTATTATTTTTGTTTAAATGTTAAATACAACATTTATTTAAATAAATTTAGGCAGCGACGGGGCGTTCCTCTTTCCATTCAGAAAGCCGAAACGAATAAGAACAGCTTTCTCGCCTTCCCAACTTCTTCAACTGGAAGAAGCGTTTGGGAAAAACCACTACGTTGTTGGGCAGGAAAGAAAAGACTTAGCTGCATCTCTCAATCTCACGGAAACACAGGTCAGTTGTTTATCTGGTTATAATTCAAGAAAACCGATGGAGACATGACTTTTCCATTTTTAAAATTTAATTTTTAGATACCCATATATATACACTGTTAAGGTTAACATAGCTGGAATTTTCACTAGAACCATCACTGGTGTCTTGGAAAATCATTGTGATGATCCTGGGTAGTGCCTGATACAATTTAGACGATATGCATATTTGAGTGTTCTGTGACGTTTTTATGTGGCGCGAAACGGGTGTCCGTGTATTTTTTTTATAATAGTTTATAGTCCTTTACACCAAGTGTTCTAAGACTGAAATAACTGTATAAGGAAGCACCTAAGTGCTTCCTGTCGTCGATCATAAATTGATCCTTTTAGCTGTCCCTCCTTTATCCAGGCTTGGGACTGGCTCGCAATAAGCGAGGCAGAGTTAGTGTCCGTGCATTATTTTACAACGTTTTTATTAGGTCACTTTCTTGTCTGTTTATTTGTTCATTTGTCTGTCCACAAATCCAATACGACGGTGTCTTTTAAACATTGTCCTCGTTAGAACATATATTACCACCTAACGAAAAAAATTAAAAATTAAAAAGGTATAATATTTTTAATTCAACGGGCTAAAGTTTGCCACTTAACGAAAAAAACTAAAAGGTAAAAAAATAAAAAAATATTTAATCTAAAAACTCAAATGCTTATACAATTTCACCCATCAAAAACGAAAAAGTAGAAAATAATTTTTACATAAAAAATACATTAAAAATCAACGTTTTACTTGCACCCTACAAAATATAAAATAATATTCCTATGAGCCTGGCAGAATTTCTGAATAACTTGGTCACAATATGGGTAGCATACTTTATAACAGTTGTTTCTAATTCTCTTTCAGCTGGCAATTTAACCAGTTTTGGATTAACTTCATGGACTATTAGGGCATCGCTGCTGGTCCTCAGCTTAGTTATGTGGTGTGGTGGTTTGTTTAACGTCTGTATCTGTCAGTTAGACAATTTAGACGGTATGTATGTTTGAGTGTTTGGCGACGTGTTTATGTCGGCTTTGAAGAAGGGAGGCCACCGAAAGCACAAGGCTTTCGTGGACACATGGCTCGACTCACTCCAGCCCACCAACTACTGAGGTGCAATAAGTTGGACAAGGACCGGCAAATCGACCTCCCATGCAGCTAGCAATTTAAACCAGCCTCGGATGATCCTCATAGGCTATGGTATCGCTCCACCGCTTTCCTCCCGGCTCGCCTGTTCAGCTTACTTAGCTCAATGTGCGATCACATATAATGTTGATGTGGTGTTTTTTCGGAAATTAACCAAATTTTTTTAAATTATTGAAAATTTGATGTTTATAAAAATTTGGATAATGGTTTAGTGCAAAATATAATGGACCATATATTAACAAATGTATTAGTTCATCTGCATGATAATCCTAATATAACAAACGGAAAGGAAAGAAATGAAAACGTATAACGTGATAATGTGTCTAATACTAGTTATGATTTGTGGATAATCAGATACTTATGTTTTCAGAAGTTTCAGTTTGTCCTAGGCTAACTGCCAATGTCAAGGAACCTTTTAACACTTTTATAGAAAACTAGCAAGTTGATAGTTATCTGATAATGTCAATAGGTTTTTTTCTATTGCAGTATATTGTTAAAGGTTTCAGTGATGCATTCGTAGAAAGAAATAGTTTTCACCAGGAAAAAAACACCAACTGAAAACGCCAAAGTTAGGATATAATTCAAACTATGTCTGGTGTAACATTTAGGGCGAGGGAGGAGGTCGATTTGCCGGTCCTTATCCAACTTATTGCACTTATTAGTTGGCGGGCTGGAGTGAGTCGAGCCATGTGCCCACGAAAGCCTTGTGCTTTCGGTGGCCTCCCTTCCTCAAAGCCAACATAAACACGTCACCAAACACTCAAACATACATACCGTCTAAATTGTCTAATTGACAGATACAGACGTTAATTAAACCACACACCACACATGTAACATTTAGATCATGATACAGCATTATACAAACATGTCTTTGTACTTGACTCCAGAATTCATCCACAATGTTTTGCAAACTAACGGTAAAAATGAACAGAGGGTTCGAGAGTGGAACAATAGAATTGAAATATGAAATGACGTGATGCATGCGGGAATCAGGAGCCGAGAATGAAATACATACTTTTAGTTTGCGGTTTGTGTATGCATGCTGGAATTCTCAGGACTAACCACTAACATTCATCTTCAGTAGCTCAGACTCTCAATGTCAAATATAAATCAAAAAGTTTACGTTGCTGCTTGTGCAAGTATGTTTTTGAAAAAAATGTAACTATAAAATGCTCAGTGTGTGGCTACGCGGTCAGTCAAATGCATTTTCAGCGGTGACTTTTTTGAAATTATTTCTGTTTAAGCACTAAGCCGTTTAGCAAATCAATTTAGATTATCTGTCTAGCACAAACTTTTTTCGAGTGTTTTAAAGTCAAGCCATAGCTGGAACATAGGATTGTTTGGCAATGGTTTTTTGTGTGTTTTGACCTAAAACTGTACTTTGTTTTTTAGAGAAACTTAATTATAAAACATTTTCTGCAAAGTTATTAACATTTCATGATAGAGGAATAAGTTATCACATAATAAATTTAGTTTTTAATTCAGATTAAGATGAAAATATGTTAGCTGCATGACTGTTAAATAGTTTGACGAAATATAAAAGTGTGGGACGTTCTTTTTTGTAAACTCTGACTGTCATAAAAACACTTTTATGCTTCGTCAAACTATTTCTTCATTTTTGGCGTATTTAGAAATAAACGTCTCTCTTCAAAATGTTTTTATATATTTTTATTTTACTTTTTCAAGTCTTTAGGCAAATTTAAAAAATCTTACATAAACTCATTTAATTTATCTTATCCGTTCCAAAGGAATATATGAAAAAAAATGTTTAAAGTAATTTGTTTTGAAAAATCAAATTATAAATTATCATACAAAAATATCTGAAAACGGGAAATAAATGAAAAATCGATAACGACGAAATTAAGTAACAGTGTATAAAAAGGACCATTATTAACTGAGATAAATGAATTTATGTTGAGAGAGGAAGAGAGAGAAAGAAAAAGAGAGAAAGAGGCAGAGAAACAGAAGCAAAGATACCTAAGGAGAAAGATATAGCTAAAAAAAGACATTGAGAGAAAAAATAGAAAGAGAGAACAAAAGAAGGAATAGAAATATAAATAGAAAGATATAGAGAGAAAGATAGAAAAAAAAGAGATGTGTAGAAAAAAAATAAAAAAGAGAGATAAGAAGAGAGACAAGAAAAGATGGAGAGAGTTAAAAATATTGACGAAGGAAGATCAGGAAATAGAGCGTGAAAAAAAGATAGGACGAAAGATAGGGAGAAAAAAATAAAAAGTAAGAGATAGGAAAATAAGGAAATAAGAGAAAGAAAGAGAGAAAAAGAAAAAGAGAGAGAATAGGTGTGAGAAAAAGAGAGAGAAAGAAAGATAAACAATAAAACTAAAAACAGAAATATAAAATATTTTATAAAAAGTGTGTTCAACTTTAGAGAGGTGAAAAGATAGCAGGAAAAAGTGAGAGTGAGAAAAAGCTAGAAGGAAAAAGAACATACAAAAGAACGATAAAGAAAAAGCAATAGATAATTAATAAGAGAGAGACAGAGAGAGAGAGAGAGACAGAGAGAGAAACAGAGAGAGCGAGAGAGAGAGAGACAAGAAGAGAAAACTTAAAAAAACCCGAGCAACGCCGGGTAACCCAGTTATTCGCAATAAATAAATGGCATATTGGTAACAAAGATTATAATTAAAATTAAATATTTAAATTTTATTTCAAATTGTTTATAAAGCAAACCACAATCAATCGTTATTATTAATGCGAAAAAAGGCACCACTTTTAAAATTTAAATTAACTAAAAAAACAAGTGAATCAAAAAACAAAGTTTAAAAACACACTTTTATATAATCGATTGTGTAGGCCACATTCTGTTATATAAACAACGAGCATATTAGCATAGACAATAAATAGTTTGACGAAAATATCACAAATAATTATTTAATTAAATTTTTCCAATCGATCCGAAAATTTGATAGAATTCATTGTTAATCAGTTCTGAGGTATGTTTAAATTTTTAAGTCTCTAGTTCATTGGGAAATTAGCTTAAAATTGATTGCAAATTTTGACTACAGATCGACAGACAGAAAAGTCAAGTTAAGTAAAAGTGTGTAATAACAAAAATCAATTCTTTTTTCAGGTCAAGGTCTGGTTTCAAAACCGACGAACTAAACACAAACGGGTTCAACCAGGTGACGAAGGAGGCACCGACCACAACGATGACGCCATGACAAGCGATGACGACGACGATGACGTCAACGATGACGAGTACGTCGACGTAGATAGCCCCTTTTCCTATTCGACGTTCAACGACAGAGATTCCAATCACGTGACAGACAATAGTTCTCTACCAGCCAATCAGAGTCTGGACCAATCGTAACATCGATTGAATATTTTAGTCAACAATTTTGTTCGATTATGATTGCTTAGAGTTTGTAGATAAACAAAAGAATTTTTATGAGTCACAATAGAGCACACACACAGCGAATGCATTAATCTTTTTTTTATATCATAATAACCCTGTTATTATTAGAATATTTATTTTTAGTAATTTATTTCAAGTTACATAGATGCGTAGGTCTAAGCCTCTCTTGTCAACATCTAAACGACTGCATTCCATCATCGTTTAATTCTAATAAACATCAACATGATTTTCCCCGTTGAATTGCGTCATACAATTTTTATTGCATTGTTGTCTTAAAGAAAAAAAACCATCAACTATTAACATGGAATTTCCTGTTTCATTGCATGACGCGTTTTTATTTATTTTTCTTAAGAATTTTTTTAAAAAGAAGTGCTTGCAAATTGATTGCAAGATTCGTGTCGATCTTCTTCGCATATTTGGTTTTCAGCGGGAAATCTGCTCATCTAACAGGTGCTGATGCCGAATCATTAAACAAACACCTCACTAATATCGCCCAATCATCATCATCATTATTTCCATCGCTGTAGGCATCACTCTCTTTTGTCCCATCATTGTTATGGTTGTTGATCTCTCAAAGTGTCATTATTGTTGTCAAATCGTATTAGTCACCATCATATCGTATTGGTCATCGTCATATAGTGACATATAGTATAAGTCATCATGATATTGTATTTGTCATCATCATATCGTATTGGTTACAATCATATCGTCTTAGTCATCATCATATCGTATTGGTCACCAGCATACCGTATTAATCATCATTATATCGTATTGGTCATATATATCGACATTGTCATCATCTTCATATTCACTGTCATCCTCACCGTCATCATAATCGTCATCATAACCGTCATTATAATCATCTTCGTCGTTACCATCATAGCACAACAACAACAGCTAGCGCTGCGACAAAACGATCCAGTTCATATTGATAACAATCGACTCTATCATAAATAGCTACGTGACATGATCACAAATCACTGAAACTTTGAAACTGATGAGCTAAAGTGAACTAAATTAAAAAATTATGATTACAAGAAATTAGTAAAAATATAATTACAGAAACTCGGCTGTCACAGTTACGAAGAAAAAGTTAAAAATTTTACTTTATGTTACATAAGTAGGCACTAGGCAGTAGGCATTATGAATGTTTTTAATAAATAATAGTTTACCAAACTATTTTATTTATTTATTTTATTTATTTATTTCTCAAACAGAAGGACCCGTAGGCCACTAACACCGTTCGGACAACATAAAGAGTACGTTCGAACAGAATTCTAAGCAAAAATATAAGAAAATAGTAACACAAACAAATACGCAAAATAAACATATAAGTCATCGGGTATTTAAATCATTGAGTGTTAGAAATTTTGAAAGGTCGGTTTCGTTGATCAGACATCTGAAACGTCTGTAGGTAGTTGAGTTGACCACATTGTGAGGCAGGGCATTCCAGGATTTTATTACTCGGTTGGAAAAGAAGAACTTGGCAGCATCGATCTTGTGTAGGCAAGACCTCAGCTTATAGCAATGGCCTCTTGTGGCCTGATAACCAGACGATTCAAAGCTGGTGACTAGAGTTGAGTCAATAAGACCATTTAGAATTTTGTAGCATAGACATAGATCAGCAATAAGTCTGCGATGTTCCAAAGATTTGAGACCGAGGATGTTGAGGCGAGTTAAATAAGGGAGACGACTGACAGAAGGAATTGTTCTTGTGAATCGTCTTTGGACTCTCTCGAGCCTGTCGATCAAATGCCTGTGGTGTGGATTCCACACCGAAAAACAATATTCAAGTAGTGGTCGTACATACACGGAAAATGCTCTCGTCAAGAGATCTGGATCTTTAGTAGTGAAACATAAATTGATCAGCCGTAATCTAACAGATGCCGCATGTACAATACTGTCGATGTGTTTTTTAAATTTGAGGTCGTTTTCGATTACAACGCCAAGGTCCCTTGCATGACCAGCAATCTCTAGTTGATGAGAGTCAATATGATAGTCCGGTACATCACGCTCTTTACTTGCTAGGCCATAGATGGAGCATACGAAGCACTTTGTTAGGGCCAAATTGAACTGCCATATCCCACTCCAGGACACCAATTCGTTAATCGCATCCTGCATTGCCAAATTTCCAGGTTGGGATGTTTTATAAATTTTGATGTCATCCGCGAAGAGCTTGACTGAAATTTGTTCGAAAGCTGGGTTGTCTGTAATATCGTTAATGTATATAAAAAAAAGTATTGGTCCCAGGACGCTACCCTGTGGAACACCGTTAGTAACTTCTATTGGGCCAGAGTGATGACCATTAACGCGAACAAACTGTGTGCGGGCACTCAGAAAATTGAAAATCCACGCCAACAAATCACCAGATATTCCATATCCTTTCAATTTCGTCATCAGCTTTGTGTGTGAAACAAAATCAAATGCTTTCTGAAAATCAAAATAAATGAATTCATTACGTTCATAATTCTCTAGAGACGATGACCAATCATACACGCATTCAAGCAGGTTTGTACAGGTAGATTTGAGCTTTAGAAATCCATGCTGGTAATGGAGATGAGGTTGTGCGTGGACAAGTAAGTCAAAATGTTCTTGGTGATTACCTTTTCCATGACACGACAACAGGTACTTGTAAGTGAGATTGGCCTATAGTTAGAAGGACAGCTTGTCGGGCCCTTTTTATGAATTGGAGAAATGCAAGCAATCTTCCAATTTGTTGGCAACCTGCGCATCTTGAGAGACACACCAAAAATATGACAGAGTGGGGTTGCTAAACCGTGAGCGCAACGTTTTAGGATGATGTTTGGTATTCCATCAGGACCAGAGGAGCATGAACTTTTGAGACCTTTTAGGACTGAAAGGACAACATCGAGAGTAAAAGAGATCTTTTCCAGGAGTTCAGAGGTTCGGTGTTTCAAATTAGGATCTTTACCATCGTCTACTGTAAACACACTAGCAAAGTAATCGTTGAAAATGTTGGCTATCTCTGATGGATTCGACGTAAGATTATTTTTGCTGGTTGCAATGCTATTTATGGACAAGTATGAAGATAGTTTTTTGTTTACGTATCTGTAGAAATTTCCAAGGTTTTTTGTAGAGATCAAATTTTGTTCTGTGTAAGACTGGGTCCTTTTTACAGCTGCCGCACATAACTTTGTGAATTTTTTGTATCTGTCTTTGTCTGTCTGTTCTTGGGTAAATCGGTATTTCTTCCAAAAATGTAGTTTAGCCTTATACAGTTGGCGAAGCGTCTTTGATGTTCTGCCTGGTAATTTTGGAGAGTTGTGTGCCGCATAGTGGACGGGGACAAAAGTTTCTATAGCAATATTTAGGTAATGATTCAAAACATTCCAGTAGCTCTCCACGTCAAAGCAATACTGAAAGAGAATATCCCAATTAATATTGAGTAGAAAAGCGTTTATTTCCTTAAAATTGGCTCTATTGAAACAGTAGAGACTACATTGTTTTTTCTCATCCAAAGTTAGGATTGAGTCATTTATTTCAAACGTAATCAGATTGTGGTCGCTAGTAGCAATTAGACATGAGATATCCATCCTTGCAAGAAACCCTGGGTCATTTGAGAAAATCAAATCCAGAATATTACTGCCACGGGTAGGTTGCTGCACAAATTGATGAAGCCCAAGATCGTTAAAAAAGTTCATGAATGACGTGTAGATTTCTCCATTGGGATGAGAGTGTTGTAGCCAATTTATGCCGGGTAGATTAAAATCGCCCATCAAACACAATGTGTGTTTGGTTAAACAGATATTTTTTAAGCACTCTATACTGTCAATAGCATACTTGTGAGCCTCAGTGCCAAACCCCCCACTACGATAATAGGCTATAAATCTGCAGTGTGTAGTATGTAGACGTATGTCTACACATACAACCTCAACATGCCGAAAATGAACTGGAATTTCTACAAACTTGAAAGTTACATCACTTCTAATTATGAAAGCTAAGCCGCCACCTCTAGTTTCTATGTCCCAGCGACATGCTGAAAAACCTCTAGGAATAAATAAGCTGTTAGGATCTTCTTTTCAATCAATCAATCAATCAAATTTATTTAACGCCAATGTCGTAAGCGAATCTGAGCCACGTTTCGGTAACACAAAATAGTTCAGGCCTGTAATCTTCTAAAAACAAAGTAACTTCTTCAATTTTATTTCTGAGACTTCTTAAATTGGTCAAAGCTATGCGGCATCCCGGTTTAGTTTCGAAAGGGCTGACTCATCCGATCATCAGTTGGTGACGAAATCTGGCTCTGGCCGGTATTTTTCATACGTTCACATCTTTCGCATCTTCTGAGGTAGTTTTGATGAGCCTGTTGTTTCGTGAGATCGCGATTAATGAAAACGCGTTTTGTCCTTTCATCTTTAGACGACCGAAGAAGCATCGAAGACTGTAACAAGTCATCCACAGCCTCCGTGCTCGAAAGAGTAACGCAGATTAGTGGATGTGGTCTGCTTGGGTCTTTACTCAATCGCCGGGTTTTCAAGATCCTTGGTTTCACTGTCAAATTTTTTCAAAAAAATCGGCAACAAAAGTGGTGTCCGGAACTGCGGCATCAACCTCTAATCCTGAAATAATTACATTTCTGACTCTTTTCTGCCTTTCTTCTTTCTCTTGCTCCTGCAACCAAACCATTCGAGAAACCGTTTCCAGTAGAGCCGAGTTGTTCATCTATGGGCCTGCCCCCCCTTGGAGCTGGTTTGTTAACTTTTCCAGTCTTGTTTCGATGATATCTACTCTAGAGGTGAGTAGTTCGACTCTAGAAGAAGTCTCCTTTGAGGATTCTTTTAGCACCTGGAGAACGTTTTTCAGGAGCAATTCAAAGTTTTTATTCATATTATCCACTACTCTTGTCATATGCTCGTTGAATCTATCCGTAATTTTTGTTAGCATTGATTCCAAGTTCTCGAGAGAAATGGATTCAGCCATTGTCAAACCGAGAGATCCAGCAAAAACGCCACTTCAACAAACCAAAATATAAGTCTGGTAAAAATACTCTAGAAACCAGCAAATAAAATCCGCTTATTAACAGAAAATTAGCAACGAAAGACGAAAACGCTACGAGAAACAGCTTGTTTACCCTACATATGTTTTTAATAATGATTTTTTCCTTTTAAATAAAATGATGATGATGATGGTGGTGATGTTGGTGTTGTTGTTGTTGATGATGATGATGATGATGATGATGACGATGACGATGATGATGATGATGATGATGATGATTGTCACGCTACCGCCTTTGCGATAGTCGATATGCTGGAGAAAATTAAAGTCTAAATAAAGTTAAAGACACTCCTTAAACAGTATTAGATGTTTTATTAACGAATACAGTTCGAAAACTTTATCAAACGACGCGACAGATACAAAAAACAGTTTCAACTTCGATCATCAATGGCGAAACAGGAACAAGAAGGGACGAAGTAGTTCGCGACAGCCTTATAAATACAAGCCCTCCAGGCTACAGGCTACAGGCTAAAACGTTTAAATATTCGCGCAACAATCCAAACACGCAACGTTGTGCAATACCCTTTGCACCGCCTGCGCCGGAAATCCCAAAGTTAGATCCAGGCACGCACCTGCGTTTACGCGGGCGTGACATACCTCCCCCCCTAAAGTCGGTAACGATCCTTCTCGTTATCGGCAATATCTTCATTCTTTGATCTGGGTCGATCCGGTTGGCTGAGTGGATCCGGTTGACTGAATGGCTTCTTTCGTCGTCGGGTTTCCTGGTGCTCGTCTTGGGAACCTGCAAATCCAGAACAGTCGCGACGATGAGCCACCGCGAAAGAAAGACGTGGTCGAAGAACCTTCCGAGCAAGGACAAATGAGACGTCCTGCAGCTCTTTGTTCAGTGACGCGCTCTTCTTCCTGGAAACCTGCAAAGAAAAACTTGCGACCGATCCACTTTATCATTGCCTAGGATCGCCCAAAGAAAGAAATTAACTAAAGAAGGATACAAAGATACTCATACAAACTAACACTAATTTCCAATAACCAAAGAAATACTTAACCAAGGATTAAACACCCTAGGATAAATAAACCTAATTGTAGCCACAGCTACTCCAAACCTAATTTAATCGAGACAGGAAATCAGTTACTAAATATAATAATGATAATACAACACAAAACACCAAATGGTTCTGAGAAGGAAGTCGCGCTCAGCAAAGCATTGCTGACCGACTCCAAACCATAGTCAACAATTCTGCCTAACTCGAGTAAATCTTACTCGTAAGAAAGTACAGTAACTTCATAGAAATTTGCCAACAGCTTAGGAATTGTGCTCTGCCTACCATCTGTAGCAGATTCGGGATATCGGGGATGGGAAAGCAGTCTCCCTTCGTATAACGATTAACATGACGATAGTCGATGGCTATACGGACTCCCTTTTCTCCCTTAGGTCCCTTCAAAACACAAACCATCGGGCTTACCATGGGACTCTGCGATGGTACAATGACGCCCTGGCGAAGCATATCTTGTATCTGATTAGCAACTTCTACCTTCAACAATTCAGGGGTCCTATAGGCTCTCAGGTGTTTGGGGGTAAAGTCAGGAGAAATCGCGATTTTGTGAGATACAACAGAACAAACTCCTAATGATTCTGAGAATATCTCGGGAAAATCATCAATTATGTCACATAATTGTGTGCGATAATCCTGTGAAAGATGGTCCAAACAGCCCTTTGCTACCCTACAACTCGGAGGTTTATCCTGACAAGGATCAAACTTACTTGGGAAATCAATCAAACCAAATTCGTGGTCCTTCTCGTATACTACAGAACAATTGTTATTAATGGCGGTTTCTATTCGGTCATGGTATTTCCGAATTTTATTTGCATGTAGATGGTGTTTACAGCCCTCAATTTCCACTAAATAAGAGTATGGTGCTTTCACCTTCACTATTACCCCGGGACCCTGCCATCTCTTCATAAATTTAGACCCCCCTTTTACAGGTGCTAAAATTATTACTCTGTCACCTACACAAAAAGACCTATCACTGCTCCTAACGTTATATTTTCGTGCATAATTGCTCTGCTCTTGGTCTCCTGCAATTTCAGCAAATTCCTTAGCTAATTGTAGGTTTTGTCTGAGATCGGCTAAGTATTTGTACGGATTTTTACCTAAATGAAAAGGTAACTCCTTTTCGTTACTCCAAGAGTCTCTGAGGATAGCAAGTGGTCCCCGCGGTAAAGTACCATACACTAATGTATAAGGAGCAATATGAGTTGTAGATGACGGCTTCTCACGTAAACTCCATAATACAAAAGGAAGAACCTTAAACCACTCCTTAGGATGTGCCTCAACCAATTTAAAAATCATGTTCTTAAGACTCTGGTTACACCTCTCCACTAACCCGGATGCTTCAGGATGCCCTGGGGTGTTAAACCTAGGACTGCACCCCAAACATTTAAGAAAAGTCGTCGTTAACTGATTTTTGAAATTCGTACCACAATCGGAACTAATTATTCGCGGTATGGAAAACGTCATAAAGATCTGAATAAGGATCTCACATACAGATTTAGCATCTAATGACCTTAATGGGTAAGCCATCGGCCATCTAGAGAACAAATCGACAACAACCAGGGCATAATTGTACTTGGGTCGGAGAGTCACACTATCACCCGCTGGAATTATGGGCCCTATACAATCCATAACTAAATGATTAAATGGTAGTTCATCTCCCCGTGGTATGGGAGTTATGGGGACCCGATCTCTTTTTCTAACAGGTGCCCTTAACTGGCATACGGGGCACGACTCACAATAGGTTTGGACTTGTTTCTCCATATCGGGAAACCAAAAACTGAGTCGAATACGCTGCCGTGTACTCTTGGCAGCCATGTGCCCCGAATAGGGAGCATCATGCCCCATCTGTAACACTGCAAGTATACGACTCCTGGGCAAACACAACTGTTTTATGGAATGACCCCACTGATTCTCCTTGTGAAACAAAAGTCCCCGGTCGATATAAAAGTTTTTACGCTTATCTATACCTAGCAACCAGAAGGACTTCAGTGAAGGACAATCATGTTGCTCTTTAGCAAACGCATCGGGATCATTACTATCGTCTACCCCCTGACAATCATCGTTAATGGTTGTAAATCGAGCGTCGGTTCGTGAATCACTTCCGCCTGCATCCGCACCTGGACAAATATCATCACCCGCAACTACAGAAACACCTATGTCCTGACAAGTATCGGTCTGTGAATCAACTTTCCTAGCATCAGCACCTGGACAAATATCATCACCCGAAATTATAGAAGCACCTATGCCCTGACAAGTATCGGTCTGTGAATCAACTTTCCTAGCATCAGCACCTGGACAAATATCATCACCCGAAATTACAGAAGCACCTATGCCCTGACAAGTATCGGTCTGTGAATCAACTTTCCTAGCATCAGCACCTGGACAAATATCATCACCCGAAACCCCAGAAGCACCTATGTCCTGACAAGTATCGGCCTGAGAATCAACTTTCCTAGCGTCAGCAGCACGAGAAACACCTTCACCTAGAATCAATGCAACATCTGGACTATGCTCATCATTACGAGGTTCATCTAAAACAAAATATTGTGAATTAGTTATTTCAAGACTGGGAACATTCACATCAGAGTCATGTGCATTTTGTTTGTTCTTAATAGGGTATGCAACGGTATCATATAATGATATCGTTTTTAATAAGTTGCTTACGGAGGGAGTGATAATAATTTGCTCATTAAGATTTGGGACGACAGCAAACCATGCACGAACCTTGGGTGCTAGGTTCACAACGTCATCACCCACAAGATCTGGTCGAACAACTAATCTAACACAACCTACAATTTCTGGTTGACCTTTAAGGCCGGATAATTTTATAAATTTATGTGGTACCCTATGAAGAGATTTAATTAAATCTTCTCTAATGCAACACACCTCTGCACCACCATCAATCAAAGCTGGAATAGATGGTAATTGATCGATAAATACATTCTCATAAGACCTAATGTGATAATCATCAACATCTATAATGGGACATGCTTCGGGACAGGGAAAAGATTTTTGACTATCAAACAATATTTTCCTATCAACGAGACCTCTAAAGGAATTTTCTGAATGAGAGGACAAATTTTTATCATCAACCAATGTTTTCCTATCACCGAGACAATTAAAGGAATTTTTTGACTGAGAGGACAAATTTTTATCATCAACCAATGTTTTCCTATCACCGAGACAATTAAAGGAATTTTCTGTTTGACAACAATTAATTCTGGGATTAGGTAAATTTGAGGAAGGGAATTTGTGTAGAGGACATTCCTTGAACGAATGACCCTTCTTATGGCATTTAAAGCATAAACCATACTTTTTATCCTTATCCATATTAGGATCAATGGATATTTTAGTCATTCTATTAGGAATGGGAGACCCTGACCCTTTATCTGTTGGTTTTTGGTTGTTGAATCGAGGCGGTCTAGTCTCATGCTCGTGTGTGGCCATGTAGCTATCCGCAACGCGTGAAAGCTCAAGGTGATTTAACCAATCATCCTTTTCCTGAGTTAAAATAAAATCTGCACAACTGGGAGACATTAGTTGTTTCAACCTATCGGCACACATCAAACTAACTAATTGATAGAAATTCTCATCAATATTCCTACTTTTAATATAATACGATAACGCTGTGTGTAATTCAGAAGCTACCTGTGAATAAGTCTCACCAGGTCTCCTTTTTACAGCATAAAACCTCTCCCTCAAAAGACTGGGAGTGACCCGAAATTCCTGCAATAGAATTTGCTTTAATTCCTCATAGTCACCTAACTGAGCAACGGTCAATCGACTCAAGATTGATCGAGCTCTATTATTCAAATGGGCCTGTAATATTTTGGGTTTCACATCATCATCAACTTGGTATGATGTAAACTGATTCTCGAGATATTGAAAATACCCCGGTATAGCAGCAGGATCTGAAGGAAACTCCGCCATTATACCCTTCATGGCATTTAGAAAGCGACTAGTGCGAACGGATAAGGAAACCTCAAGACTATTGTGGTCCTGAATCCTTTCACGTTCCAGCTCTAGTTTAGCTTCAGCGAGTCTGCGGGTTGCCCTATCCTCATCTAACCTAGCTTCAGCGAGTCTGCTCTCCTGTTCTAACTTCGCTTCGGCGAGTCTACGGTTCGCCCTATCCTCTTCTAACTTAGCGTCAGCGAGTCTACGCTCCTGTTCTAACTTAGCTTCAGCAAGTCTACGGTTCGCCCTATCCTCTTCTAACTTAGCTTCTTTAGCCGCCAATTCTGCTTCGCGCAATGCTAACTTACGCTCAGCTAATTCTGATTTGAAATTTTTGCTAACGTTAGTATCTTCACTAACTCTACGTGGACGCCGACTATCATCAACAAATTGATAGTGCTCCTCGCTAAGGATCCCTGTTGGACTATCCTGCGCAACTGACTCTTCAACCGTAGGGGTTCTAATCATATTTATGAAACCTACTACACAGAAAAAGAAAGAAAAACCTAACTGGGCAATCCGGCAACGATAAAATCTCTAACCTGAGATGTGGATCGGCCCTCCTTGCGAAATGGATGTCGCCACGTGGTCGAACTGAACGGTCTGAAACTGTCCGGACTCTTTCTCCAGCACTGAATCGTCAATCGTCGATCTTGCGGTGAGGATCCTCCTTGATCTGGTCGATTTGCGTCGAATCCCTGGTCGGTTTTGCAGATCCCGGTCGAATCCCGCTGATCCCGCCAAAACCACTGGATACCGCCGAAGTCGTTAGATCACCAAACTCGATAGAACTTCACCAACTCGATGAACTCTATCGCCCAGGACGAATCTCACCAAAAACTGATCGGTGCATCGACTGACTATACCACCGTTGCCACCAAAAATCACTGTCACGCTACCGCCTTTGCGATAGTCGATATGCTGGAGAAAATTAAAGTCTAAATAAAGTTAAAGACACTCCTTAAACAGTATTAGATGTTTTATTAACGAATACAGTTCGAAAACTTTATCAAACGACGCGACAGATACAAAAAACAGTTTCAACTTCGATCATCAATGGCGAAACAGGAACAAGAAGGGACGAAGTAGTTCGCGACAGCCTTATAAATACAAGCCCTCCAGGCTACAGGCTACAGGCTAAAACGTTTAAATATTCGCGCAACAATCCAAACACGCAACGTTGTGCAATACCCTTTGCACCGCCTGCGCCGGAAATCCCAAAGTTAGATCCAGGCACGCACCTGCGTTTACGCGGGCGTGACAATGATGATGATGATGATGATGATGATGATGATGATGATGATGATGATGATGATGATGATGATGATGATGATGATGATGATGATGATGATGATGATGATGATGATGATGATGATGATGATGATGATGATGATATGATGATGACGACGATGATGATGATGATGGTGGTGATGGTGATCATAATGATGATGATGGTGGTGGTGATCAAGTGATGATGATGGTGATGAAGTAATGATTATGGTGGTGGTGGTGGTGGTGGTGATGTTGATAGCGGTGATTGTGGTGATGTTGATGACGATGACAATATACTGTTTAAAGGACATGCAATAAAGAATCAGAGATTAAGTTTCTCTGATTGCTTTGCAATTCAAAAGCAAATATAAAAGGTTCGCTTGTTCGCTTCCGTACAATTTTTAACAAACACCTGCCTATCAAGAAAGTTCTTGTGCTAATGCTATATATTTAAATTCATTAATAAACATATTACTTTCTATATTCAATGAAATCGTGCATGTGCTTACATTTGAATGTACATTTTACAGCATTTCTGCTTGTTTGCATACAAATTATACAACTTTTTGCAAACAGATTATTCGATATAACAACTAGCAAGCAAAGATGATATTTTAATTTGATCATCCATTTATAGATTTCCTATTTATTGATGAAAATGCATTGATGTTGAGAGAGTTTATTCAGGGGATTATTCAGTTTTATTCTCTTTAACCAGGGGCAATGGCAATCTGTCTCTCTTCTATTGGCAGTAAGCGGCGGCTGCTTGTTATTTGGTTAAATCATTTGATCATGTCGCTAGTTTCGCTAAGCATACAGAACTCGGAAATTAAATTGGTAGATAACGATGATTATGTTGATGATGATTATGATGTCGATTATGTTGTTGATGATAATAATAATAATGTTGATGATGATGATGGTGGTGGTCGTAAGGAAAACGATGGTAATTATGATTATGATGGTGATGGCGAAAAGAAAATATTATTGTTGAAGTGTAATCAAACTTTGTTTTTCAATTATTAAACATTAGTTTCATTACTAATTAAATTTACACGTCTCCTTTGTAACTCCTTTGTAAATGCCACAACTTATGTCAACGTGGAAGTCAATAACACAGGTAGAAATAATAATATTAAGCTTAATTGCGAAAAACTTAGAATATCTTAAACACCTGGAAAAGCGTTTAGCGGGTGGGTTGTCGTTAATACAGCAATTATAGTTTATAATTTATTTCTTCACATGTGGCCGCTGATACGGACCACCAATGCAAACTCTTAATCCGACCTTTGATTTTGAGTCTAATTAAAATCATCAGCGCGCATCAAAGCCGTTCTCGTTGAACAATGAATCTTCTTAGAAAGAAAACATTCATTTGAACGATTTAACAAGAATTTAAACTAATTGTCGCAAGGTGGCGAACGTGACAGTGGTGTCAATCAAAGATTTCTAAATTTTGCTAGACTTATTGAGTCGAAACGAGTTATCAGACAAAATCAAAATAGACTAAATAGAAGGCTCTGTGATGCTGTAATGGCATTTTCTTCATAGTCTGTCAAGTTTTTTCCCGGTGATATTGCAGAGGTCTAGCACAGTTGATACAATTTTTGCATCTAGTATTCGACTGAAAATTCTCAGAAATCTGGATACTAAGATTTTATAAATTTGTATCTGCCTGCAAAAGCAGAAAATATAGACAGTATTCCGAAAAACGCAAGGCAACATCCATAACCATAAAATTTGCATATGCAACAAAGGGACAATTAAATTCACTTGTTTATACATATTTTCTACTCTTTTGAGAGCCGCCAAGAGCTCGTACTTTTTGGAGGATTCGGGTCTGAAGAAAGTCTGAAAAATTCAGGAGAAAAAAGTTTAGCAATTTGTTTGATTAACCCCCACCGGTCATCAACTATAACTTAGAAAAAAATTAAAATTTGAAAGAGTTTTTAAAGATTTTAGAATGCAACCCGGGTTACTTTATTTCCTGGGGCCCATGTTTTTTCTCGACAGTCCTACTCTTTTCATATTAAATTGAGTATCATTTGCCTTGCCCTTACATTCTTAGATAATCAAGTCCCATTACACTACAAACTTCAAAAAATTACTCTGGGGAAACTTTTTTCTGTTGTGTCATCGACGTTATGATAAACAAAGAATGCTGTTTTGGATACAAATAAATATACACGTGCTTATTTAGGTTTGATATATTAGAAAACTATAGTGTCACATTTCCTTGATGTTTTAAAAGCAAGTTGATTTTTTTTTATATAAATGACTTATCACCTGGGCCCAGGCGCGATCCTACCATTGGGGATGCTGGGGATACATCACCTCACCAGCCTCAGAGCTCAATTTTTTTCAATGACTAATTTAACTTAAACGTACACCAAACAACCCCTCGCCAAACACCAACTATCTATTTAACTTAGATAGTCATAAAATATGAAAAAATCTGTGGGCAACAGCAATGCGCAATTAATATCTCATCTAAGTAAGATATGCTTGACCAACCGAAAGCGATTATGTCCTGCCAACTAGCAGCTTATAAATAAGGATATCCAGCTAAGGCGATTCTCATTGGGTTTTCAGTTGTTTTCGGGTTTTCTATTCTTCGTTGTTTGCTGGCGTTAATTATTTTAAAAACATTTAGAGAAAAATTGAGTTTAGAACACTAGTTTTTCTATATACCTATATTAATCGAAAAGGGAAAATACGGTATACGGCAAAATCGGCGATCACAAAATGGCGATCTTCAAAATAGCGACTGCATCAAAATAACAATCGTCAAAATGGCGACAGCATCAAAAAGGCGATCCTCAAAAAATCGATTTGCATAAAATTATAAAGAATAGGACAATGACATAATAATAGTAATTTATAAAATGTTATGTAACAATAAATATTCACACAAAATCAGTCTACATCAATAAGTTAGTTTCAAAAGTTAAGAAAATTAGGCTTGAAGACTCAAGTTGTGTGCTATTCCACGAAGATATTCAAATACTGGACGTTGATTATAATCAGCAACTATGGTTTTTATCCTTGCTGATGTTTTCCTGTAAATCCTCTTTCCCGCACTTGTTGCTGAACAGCAAAGTACTATTCAATCTTTGCTTCATTGATGTTTCGTTCCATCTTCAAAGCATCGATGAATGTCCATATTGTTGGATGGTCAGCTCCTATGAGCTTGCTAAAACTTCTATGGCATAGAGTCTATGACATCCTTCTACGGCGTTATTGGTTCGGGGTAGATCATTGATGACAGTGTCGTAACAAATAATGGCTGGCTTCGTCCACCTCTTCTGGTTGGTCTTCCAATACATGCATCTTCAAATTAGTTAACAAGTTCTAAAGACCTGTTTCGTTGTCGGTGAAGAATGTAGAATTGAGTAAATCATCGAGTAAAAATTAAAACTTTATAAAAAGTTACAATGTACAAGGCGTTTTTATAGTTCTCTTACAATATATCTTCTCTTTGATCATTATTCATTTCTTCACAGGTTAAAAAAAATTTAAAAATTATCTTTAATGGGTACCTACTCCTTTTTTTAAATGCAAAGTGAATTGCAACATCACCAAGACCTTTTTTTAAGGTTTAATCAATTATTTAAATAATAGAGATAGCCCGTCAAAAATGACGGATATTTATTAGACGCCTGCGCGCACTAACTTTATTAACTGCTGACTGCTGACCACTGCGGCCACTGCGTTATGCACAATTGCTAGCATACATACATACATACATACATACATACATACATACATACATACATACATACATACATACATACATACATACATACATACATACATACATACATACATACATACATACATACATACATACATACATACATACATACATACATACATACATACATACATACATACATACATACATACATACATACATACATACATACATACATACATACATACATACATACATACATACATACATACATACATACATACATACATACATACATACATACATACATACATACATACATACATACATACATACATACATACATACATACATACATACATACATACATACATACATACATACATACATACATACATACATACATACATACATACATACATACATACATACATACATACATACATACATACATACATACATACATACATACATACATACATACATACATACATACATACATACATACATACATACATACATACATACATACATACATACATACATACATACATACATACATACATACATACATACATACATACATACATACATACATACATACATACATACATACATACATACATACATACATACATACATACATACATACATACATACATACATACATACATACATACATACATACATACATACATACATACATACATACATACATACATACATACATACATACATACATACATACATACATACATACATACATACATACATACATACATACATACATACATACATACATACATACATACATACATACATACATACATACATACATACATACATACATACATACATACATACATACATACATACATACATACATACATACATACATACATACATACATACATACATACATATATACATACATACATACATACATACATACATACATACATACATATATACATACATACATACATACATACATACATACATACATACATACATACATACATACATACATACATACATACATATGTATGAGTGTCTTGGTCTGGCTTAGCCGGGGCACATTTCCGTCTTTACATGCCACGTCTACAACAGAAGAATTATGCCCCCAAAGCTCTAACCAAAAGGGAGGAGTATAATGAGCTCATCAATGGACTACAGGATAACGAACCAGCTTTTCCAGAGAACCCTGATGGGGGTTTGCCCATGGTATGTTCGTGTGGAAAAGAATTTAACACAATCCGAGAAATGAAAGTCCACAGAACAAAAATGGGATGCCATCCAGCTCCTGTTCTCTGCCCAATGTCTCTTAGTGTGGGCGCAGTTCCGTCGGCTCAAGAAGTTCCGGAACCAACACATACTCCACAGATTACCTTCAACGGAGGGGCGGAGTGTGCGTGTGGAAAAAGATTTAAGTCAATTCGTGGAATGAATGTTTATAAAACTAAAATGGGCTGCCAAACTGCTTCAAATCAACGCTCTGCATCAACCAAGGATGCAGGTAACAAAAAAAGTCTCAGATTCAGAAGCAGATGATAATTCAGAACCCATGGCAAGAATTAAATTTCCGAAAGCAATTGACACTTCAACTTTGTCAACGTTAGACTTGGAGTTGACGAATGTACTTGTTATATCGTTTCTATCGTATAAGTTACTACTAGTTAATTTGTTATAACTATTAGAAAACCAAATATAACATAAAACAAGTTCTCTTAACTTAAAATATTTAAATATACAACGACTATCTCTCAGTAGAGTTCACTAGAAGCCACGGTGTAGACGGTGAACTGTCTGTACGACTCTCTTTTATAAGCCGTCGCACCTGTAGCCTAAATTCTAATTATTAGGAATTGTTCGGGTTCCTAACACCTCCCTCTTAAAAAAAGAGTACGCAGATACCCATCAGGTATATGACTGAGCTCTTGGATTTATAACCAGACGTGCAGGTGGTCGTCGAAATCTCACCGGATGATCGGTAGGCGATGCATATAATGTCTGTGGCGAATGAGATGATGATTGTGTCAGTCGTGTCTCCAAAGAAGAATGTTTTTCTGTTGTCCCTTGGGTAAATAAATTATTCAAAGAAGTACAACAACATGGTCTTCCTGTTCTTGGAGATTCTGACAAAGAAGAAGTACTGGTTCTCGGTTCCATGAAAGAAGACGCGCCAGTCGATGGCGTATGAGAAGATCTCGACATCGGTTGTGAAGACTCCGGTGTGTATCTCTGTCGTTGTTTGTAACGATCTTCGGTGGACTGTTGTTGTGTGAATTGACGTCTTGGGAGGCAAAAAGTTTCCGTCATCATTTGTTCTCCAGCGCTGCGTGGACGTTGACGTGTCTTTTCCATAATTTCCTTCTACAATCACGTCATAAAGTACGCGTCCCTTCCGTTGTTTTATTTGACCACATGTCCAGATCGTTGGTCCGGGACGATAGTCTCTAGCATAAACAAAATCATCTATTTCAAATTTTCGTGGTCTAGCGCCATGATGCCGGTTGAACTGTTCTTCCATTTTAAGGTTTGGAAGTTCGAATTGTACTCTTCTTGGTTTGAGCAGATCCAGAACTGAACGAAGCTTTCTTCCCAAAAATGACTGGGCTGGTGACTGTTCTGCTGCAGATAATGGACATGGAGTGTTTCTGTATGTCAAAAGAAACGTTTGCAGAGCTTCCGTCGGTGATTTTTCTTTTTCCAACTTTTTTAGACTACGTTTGAACGTATCAACAAATCTCTTCGCCTGACCATTAGATTGAGGATGGAAGGGAGGTGATCTTATATTGTTGATTCCGTGTTCCTTGCAAAATTCTTGAAACAGTGCGGATGTGAATTGGGAACCATTGTCGGAGACGAGCGTTTCTGGATACCCAAATTGAGCAAAAATGCGACTAAGCTCTTGCAATTGCTATAGTTGTTGTTGATTTTATTTCAATCACTTCCGGCCACTTTGAATACACATCGATTACGACCATATACATTTTTCCTTTTATTGGTCCGGCGAAATCAAAATGGATTCGGCTCCATGGTGTTGAAGTTGTTGGCCACGAGCATAGAGAGTGTTTCACTGGTGATTTCAACGCAGTTTGACATGGGTAACAGTTACGTACGAAATTTTTCACATCCCTGTCAATTCCTGTCCAATACACGCATTCACGAGCCAACGCTTTCATGCGTGATATTCCTGGGTGTCCGATGTGGATGGTTTGTAGTACTCTACTTTTTAGACTGTTTGGTATGATAATTTGTGCATTGTAGAACAAACATCCTTCGTGGCCATTGTGTCCAGTTACTGTGCAGTCGTATACGAATTTTAACGTGTCATCTGTGGCTGTGTGTTGACGAACGTCCACGTGACTGATTGGTAACTGTTTGAGGGTTTTGACATACGTAGCGTCCACCTCCTCGTTTATAGACGCGATTACCAAATCCTGGTCTGGGGTTTTCTGAGAAGATATCAACCGTGATAACGCGTCGCCATGGCCGAATGATAGAGTGTTACGGTACTCTATCTTAAAATTGTAAGCTACAAGTACTGAAGCCCATCGTTGTAGTCGATTTGCTCGATAGGCTGGAATTCCTTTTCTGGTTCCAAAAATAGATACCAGTGATTTATGGTCAGTGAGTAATGTGAATCTTCTACAATAAATGTATCGGTGAAATTTTTGTACAGCAAAAATGAGTGCCAGTACTTCTTTTTCGATTTGACCATATTTGCGTTGAGCTACCGTGAGTGTTCGACTTGCATGTGCAATTGCCTTCTCCGAACCATCTCTGAAGCGATGAAGTATTACTGCTCATATTCCGTAGTCAGACGCGTCAGCTGCTACTACGATCGGTAAGTTTGGATCGTAGTGTGTCAGGAGATCTGATGTAAGAATTTCTTTGGTAGGTACGCTCAAATGCTGACTGACATTCTGCTGACCACTGAAACATTTTGTCTTTCTTAAGCAGCTGATCTAACGGTGCTCGTAGAATTCTCATTTCAGGTATGAAATTTCCGTAATAACTTATAATTAGTCGTAAAAACTTTCAAACTTCACTCACATTTTTAGGTTGAGGCATGTTTAGAATCGCTTCGATTTTCTTCGGGTCTGGTAGACGTCCCGCCGCCGAAATGATATTTCCAAGATAAGTTACTTGAGTTGTTACAAAGTTGCATTTTTCCAGACGAATCGTAAACCCATACTCACAAATTCTTTTAAAAAGTTCTTCCAAATTTGCATTGTGTTCTTAGAGTGTTCTGCCGGTTACAATGACATCGTCTAGAGAAGCCGCAACACCTTTGAGGTCAGCTATCATGTTGTCCATAACTTGCTGAAAAATACCAGGTGTCGAACTTTACAATAATAGAAATATTATTAGCAACTTAGTTATTTTTCGTTAATAATAATATTATTAATAATTAAAATAAGAAGAATTATAATTGCAAATTAATAAATTGTCGTTAATAATAATTTTCAACTTGTTTATATTGTTTGATGACATACGCTCATATTTATTGGGAAAACCCGCCTTCGGTGATTTGTTTTTTTTCAACTTGTTTATATTGAGATATGACGTACGATGCATTATATATATTCGCAAAGCGTTAAAATTTCGTGACTAATAACTTTTTAATTAATTTAATTGACGCACGCTTCGCATAATAATAGTAAAGGTAGTCGCACTCAAATCGCACTCTAAGCTCAAAAACAACAATGCGCTATTATAGTAATAACTTTACGCTCGCTTCGCAAGCGAAGCATGTGACTATTTTAGCCAGTAGCAAATTATTTTTCACTGTAAAACGTTTTGGAATGGTCTTCTATTTGATTGGATGATTTTGGAAAAACTGCCTACTAAAAAATACATTAAATGGGCGATATTGGAAAAGATAGCCTACGAAAGAAACCACACTTATTGGGTGATAGTGAAAAAACCGCCTACGAAAAGCAATATTTATTGAATGGGATCGGACAAAACAACATTTAATGGGTGATAGTAAAAACACCGCCTACGAAAAACAATATTTATTGAATGGTATCGGAAAAAACAGCCTACGAAAAAAACAACATTTATTGGGTGATAGTGAAAAAAAGCCTACGAAAAAACCCAACCTTTAATGGCTGATAATAAAAAAAACCGCCTACAAAAAACCCAACCTTCAATGTCTGATATTGGGAAAACCCGGAGATGTACTACTTCGGTGATTTATTTATTTTCAACTTGTTTGTATTGAGATATGACGTATGCTCAAAATATATTCGCAAAGCGTCGAACTTTCCAATAATAGGAATAATAATAGCAAATTAGTTAATTTTCGTTAATAATAATATTACTAATAATTAAAATAAGAGGAATAATAATTGCAAAATAGTAAATTGTCGTTAATAATAATTTACAACTTGTTTAAAATTTGGAAAAACCCGCTGACTACTACGGTGATTTATTTATTTTCAACTTGTTTATGTTGAAAGATGACGTACGATGCATTATATATATCCACTAAGCGTTAAACTTTCGCGGTTAATAACTTTTTATTTAAACACTAGCTGAACCAGCAAACGTTGTTTTGCCTTTTAAATTAATTTAGATTTTTTATTAAAAGTTTAATGTACAAAATTATGACAATTTAAAAAAATCAATCTAGAAGAGCAATCGAGTAATATATATATATATATAATGTAAGATGGCATAAGATTTTCTTTAAGACAAGCTCGATTAAAAATAAGTCTCCATTTAGCCGCTATGAGTTTTATAGATACTTTCTCAATATTTCGGAACAACGTTTTTTGTTTACTGCAACACGTATTAAGAAAAGTATCCGATTGATGACAATTGTTCGTACTCATCCAGTTCCTTCCTCCATTTACTTTCAAACGAGAACATCACTGTTCGACGAAAGCTGAGATATTCTTGATTTTATTTATTTAAATATCTTATGTAATTTCGACTTAATTTAATCATTTATTATCATAATACTTGCTTTTATTATTATTATTATTATTACTGCTACTATTATTTTATCCTTTAATTAAAAGTTTTTAATTATACTTATTTTATCCTCATAACTCCAGTTTAGTTTATGTACGTTATTTAATTACATTGTCTAAATTTGATTATTTTTATTAATATCCTTCTATTGAGATAATTCCTTGAGGATATTAGTTTATTTATATATTTAGTTATTACATGTTTTCTTATCTTTTGCCTCCTTTTACGCGATCGTATTTACAGACTCTGAAGATGGCGAAAGCCGAAACGGCCCGTAAGTCTGAAATAAAGAAAGTTTTAAATGTTAATACTTTTCTTAATACGTGTTGCAGTAAACAAAAATCGTTGTTCCGAAATATTGAGAAAGTATCTATAAAACTCATAGCGGCTAAATGGAGACTTATTTTTAATCGAGCTTGTCTTAAAGAAAATCTTATGCCATCTTACATTATATATATATATATATATATACTTATATATATATATATAACCATATATATGTAATTATAACACAGAAGAACTAGTTGAGTTGACTTTCTATCATCGGCCGCGCCCAGAATGTCGGAGAAAACCCTGAGCACTGCCGTCTCCGTCGAGTGGAAGCGTCGGTAAGCCGATTGATGTGTAGGGAAGAGATTATTAGAATGTAGATGTTCTGTGATTCTAACAAGAACCAACCTCTCCAGCACCTTAGATAATACAGAGAGATTTGATATCGGACGGTAGGAGGTGGGATCGCTGCCATCGAAATTAGGTTTTTTGATAATTGGTGTAATGTAGGAAGTTTTGAAAGCTTGCGGTACTATACTGTCGGCCAGCGATTTATTGAGGAGGTTAAACGTTTTATTAAATTTTACGGGCCTCCTTTTGCAAATATTCAGGGCCCCAGGGACGTAAATTTGAGGGGAAAGGAATGGCATTTGCTCTCTTAATTTTCAAAAATTGGATTTCTTTACTTAGAGTTTACTATATATATATTTTTTAATTTTAACTTTACTAAACCTAGTGATGATTCAATGCGTATTGGAATTTTTTTGCATGTGTAAACAATTCGCCCCCCCCTGATTTCCAAAATAAAAATTTTTTTAAATTAGAGTTTACTATATATTTTCTAATTTTAACTTTATTTAACCTAGTGATGATTCAATGCGTATTGAAATGCTTTTTGCGTGTGTAGACAATTCTATATTTGAGTTTGATGCTAGAATTACCAGTAACTGTAGGGTAATAAATTGTGTATCAGCCATGGTTCCAATTTCAGCTATTTTCTTTGCCAAATACAATCAGCAAACTTGCGGAACTTTATCTTATTAGTGGTATTCAGGGGCGCAGCCAGGGGTCGGGGAGCCCGGCCCCTCCAAAACCTAGCCAAAATGGATTTTGAAGTGACAGGCGGGCCTGTGAGTTTGATATGTTTTTCAATTCTTTCCTCTATTATTTAATTAACCTTCGTTGAATTTATTAAAACAAACAATTCAGAATTAATTATGTATTAATTTGGTTTTGGGCCAGGCAAGGCTGAAATGGCTTGCCCAGATGACGATCAATTGCGACCTTCCCATTAATGAAGAAGCCGTCATTGACATTTTTCGCAAAAAAGGCGACCGAATTTGTTATTGTAATAAATTGGTTAAAATTAAATGTCTTATAGTTTGATATTACTAATTGTTGCTTAAACTGTCTTTAAACCTTGACTTTTGCGGGTCGTAAACTTTTTAGAAAACTCCTTACCTAACAGTTTTCTTCCCGAGGCATACCGAAAATAATCCTGACTGCGCCCCTGGTGGTATTGATACAATGTTTATTCCCTCACAGCTGTCTACATCAAAGTTATTTACTAAAAAAAAAAAAATAAAAAAAATTCTACCCACTCCATTTTGGACCGCCTTTTTTATAATTCCTGTATTTGCCCCTTCAATATAATTATATCATTCATACCCCTGGTACCCAGTGTCGGATTCAGAAATTCTTGGTGGGGGATGCACTACAGAATTTTTTCACATTCTTTTAAAAAAAGCTGACGACCGTGAGTGGTAGTCGTAAGTACTTTTCCAAATTTTTTTCAAAGACTTCCACTTTTCCTCCCAAAAAGCTACGGTCATTTTCCAAAAACCAAGTATTATACCCAAACAAATTTTAATTGACACTCTGGGGGGAACGCATCTTTCCACCCATTCCTACTTGTACCAACGTATTTATATTGATATAAAAAGTTATGTGTGTATTAAGGCATTTGCTTATCACGCCTCAGGAGCAATCAAAACAAAATTTGACATGCAGATAGACTTCATTAATGAGAAAATTTAGAAATTAAAAAAAACTGTTATTTATTTGACATGTCATTGCCAAAACACTAAGCAAAGAAAACCAGGTAACCCTGGAAAATGCTAAATTCACGTCCCTCCCCCAACACGAAAACTTAGGTGGTTACGCGGTTGTTGTAAACTATATTTTTTAGTAAATGTTTGCAAGCAGAGATCGTAAGTGAAATGCATTTCATTCAGAAATATAACACAATTGCAGGGCCCGTGAAGAACCTAAAATCACGGCCTAGCCCGCCCGTGCAGTATTGTAATTTATAAAGCCCTACACGGATTTTTTAGACAAGGTCCCGATTATTTTATTGGCAGAAACTCCAAGCCTGGCTTGTTATTTAGGCCCAAGCGGGCCCGTTTCATTAGCACAAAACTTGAGGCCTAGCCCGGTCTATGACAAACTGGACTCAGCCAGTTTTAACGGACACAAAACCTCAAAGCATGGAAAATAATTTTCAAAAAAATAATGAAACACGTATTTTATTATTTAAAAAAACCTAAATACTGAATTTTAGTGTTTTTGCATATTCAGTTATTGAGTTTTCAAGCAAATAATCCTTTTATCCACGCTACGTTTGTAGTTTTGGAAGCCAAAACATGAAAAAAATGGTAAAACATGTGTAACTTAATTTTCAAGTAGTATCTAAATACTAATTTTTATATCTGTATTATTTTCAGTTTCAAAATGACAGTTATTTGAAGAAAAATATAACCCTATTTTCTACCCCACATTTGAAGTCCTGGAAACCAAAGTTTCAAAAATTATTGAAAGTTTGTCCCCGGCTTTTCGCCCTCGTTTTTTCGCCCTATTTTTTGCTCCCGGCTTTTGCTTTTAGATTTTCCTCTCTGGTAAAATTTACCCCCAGTTTTTTGCCCCCGGTTTTTTACCTTCGGTTTGTTGGCCCTGGTTTTTCACTTCTGGTTTTTGTCCTCAGTGGTTTGCTCTTGAAAAAGTTTGTTCTCGGTTTGTTCCCGGTTTTTGGCCAAAAGTGAGTCTCTGTGTTTTTGCTTCTAATATTTTACCAAAAACTTGGTTCCGAGAATGATAGCTCTTTCGACTTTTGCCCCAGACTTTTTTAACCCAACGTTTGTTACTGGAAAACCTTTCTCACGCTTTTGCACCTTCAGTTTTTGCTCCTTTACATTTTTTCCAGTATTCACCCCAAGAACATTCCACTTGGCTTTTCGTCGCTCTTAAAATTTAGAGCGTCCCTGGAAAGACTCACTATTTGATATGACTATTTGCTTTTGTAAAAATTAGATGTATATAGATGCTCTCCCGTTTCCTCTTGTTTTCCCAAAGTGTATATATATATATATATATATATATATATATATATATATATATATATATATATATATATATATATATATATATATATATATATATATATATTTATTTATTTATTTATTTATTGGTACACGAGAATATGAGTGTTTGTTTGTTTGTTTGTCTCTCTGTCTGTCTGTTTGTCCTTGGTTTTTCCAAAATAACTTTTTAAATAATTTAAAAAAAATATTCTAAATAGCCATGGACCTATAATCAGACCTACCAAATGTACAAAAAAAATTTAATAAATATCGGTTCAGCCGTTTTGGAGAGTTCAGTTTCAAGCACTATGACAGGAGATTTATATATATATAGATAGATATAAATAAATAAATATCTATCCATCTATATATATATATATATATATATATATATATATATATATATATATATATATATATATATATATATATATGTGTGAGTGTGTGTGTATGTGTGTGTGTGTGACACATATACAAATATATATATAAATATAAATATATATCTATATATATAGAAGAACATGTCCTGGCTGACTGACTGATAATCAACGCCGAGCTCAAACGCCTCATCCTAGGAACGTGAAATTTAGAACTTATATTACTTTTATTGCGTAAGCATCCACAAAGAAAAGATTTTTAAAAATTTTGCTCCTGAGGGGAAGAAACTGGAAAACAAACTTTTTTCTAAAACAATGTATATCTCGAAAACCTTAAATGAGGAGATTTTGAAATTTGGTATATGGATTCTTCTTGAAAAATAAAAAGATACGTGTTTCACCATTTTCTTTTGAAAATTCGGTTTCCCGGACCTCAAATGTGGGTTGGAAAATTGGTTTATTTGGTTTTTAAAGTAGCTGCTACTCAAAAACTTTGAATGCTAAAAGAGTAAAAATTAGTATTTAGTTTCTACTCCAAAAATAATGAAATACGTGTTTTAGCTTTTTTAGAAAATTTGGTTTCCAGGACTTCAAATGTGGGGGGGAAATAGGGTTATTTGTTTTTTAAAGTAACTGCTACTCAAAAACTGTAAATACTACAGATGTAAAAATAAGTATTTAGTTTTTATTCTAAAAATAAAGATATACGTATTTTACCATTTTTTAAAATTTGGTTTCCAAGACCTCAAATGTGGTGTGGAAGATAAGGTTATTTGGTTTTTAATGTAACTGCTACTCGAAAACTGTAGATGCTACAGGAGTAAAAATTAGTATTTGGTTTTTACTCCAGAAAAAATGATATACATGTTTTACCGTTTTTTGAAAATTTGGTTTCCAGGACTTCAAATATGGGGTGGAAAATAGGGTTACTTGGTTTTTAAAGTGTAGTCGCTGACTACGTTATTTCGATATACTTTGTAGTACCAACTCAACACAGTTTGAAGGCGGTTTGAAATAACTTTATTTAATTGACCGACGACAATAGACAAAAATAAACAATTCTTCTCGGGGCCAACAATGGCGAGAAATGAAAATAAAGCAAAATTTAAATTCTTGATTAAAGTAGCAATATGGCGAATCATGAGAACAACGAAGAAGAAAGAGAGAAAACATTCGAGAGCAAAGGTTTTTAAGCTAGCCACTAGCTAGCGCGCGCCAAACAAGTGAAGGAGCGCGAGCCTAGCAAGCTAAGGGGCGCTCACCTGTAATTACCTGTATAACATGCGTTTGGCACACGTGTGCGTGGACGTGCATAAAATACCGGTACACTACAATAGTCCCCCCGCAGATGGCGGAGCCAAAAAAAAGAGAAAAGTACAAACAAAAATCAAAAAGAGAAATGATCAAGGAAATAACGAACGAAAACAATGCAAGAGAGAAACAAGAGAGAATCATACTGCAAATCTAACACGACGCTGCGCTCGTATATTTGACTGTTGCTGCTCAATATCGCTTTTCTGTACAATGCTGTCCGAGGGTTGATTCGCTGATCTTGGACGAATTGTATATTTTCGAATATGAGCCAATTTAATGCGATCACGTGAAACAATCGAAACTACATCATCGGGCATCTTAAGTTTTACAATTTTATCATTCAAATCTGAAACCTCAAATGAACCTTGATAAGGTGACTCAAGAGGTCGACGTACGCGATCAGTTCGAATGAATAAAAAATCACTTTTATTTAAAACTAGATTGTTTAACAAACGAGCAGGTGTATGATGGATACCTTTTGATAACGATGAAAAATCTATATCAGACATACACTGTGCCAATCGCAAAACTAATTCAGGCATCCTCAGCGCAGAGCGCGTCGAGGAAGTAGAAAAAAATGTGTGTGGCATAAGAGGCGAAGCGCCAGTGACAGCTGTAAAAGGAGAAATACCATGTTCATTTGGTAAACACCGAAGAGCCAGCAGAACCAAGGGCAACGCAATCAGCCAATCGTCTTCCCGAGCCTTTAAAGCATTCTTTAATGTACGGTGAAATCGTTCGATCATCCCGTTTGATTGCGGATGGTAGGCTGTAGTTCGTAAACGGTGAAAGCCGATCAGCGAGGAAAGATGGCTCATGAGTTCGGATTCGAATTGACGTCCTCGGTCCGTTACAATGTGAAGCGGGACACCAAAACGAGAAACCCACGCCGTCAGGAAAACATCAGTAACAGTTTCAGCCGTAATGTTAGAAGCTGGCACTACCTCAAACCATCGAGTTGCTCGGTCGATCATGGTGATGGAGTATTGCTTCTCGGATGGATAAGGTGAAATGGTATCTTTTGAAGGCTTCAGAGGTCCAACAATATCTATGTGAATTGTTTGGAACCTATCGGAAGCTGGAAACTGCATATGCTGCACCTGGGTTTTGTTATGTTTGAAGACCTTCGATTTCTGGCAGTTGACACAGTCTCGAACCCACTCCTTGATGTTTCTTTTCATGTCTGGCCAAAAGTAGCGTTCGACTATCAGTTGTTTAGTACTTTTAACTCCAGGGTGCGACAAACTGTGCAGCTGATTGAATATTGCTATACGATGCTCACGTGGTACAAAAGGTCGAGGATATGGTAGAGTGGTGTCACACCACAACAATTGCTTGTCTTCGATCGGAAAAGATTTTAAAATTTCTTTATATTCTTCAGTTTCAGCATCATCCTTCTGTGCGACACTAGGTGTGGACAAGGCTGGAAGTATCAAGTCTAGCGAACATGTAATAGTTTCATCTGTATCGGCAAGAGAGAGGGCATCTACCACGATATTTTCCGAACCACGTATGTACTCAATTGAGCAGACGTATTCCGAGATATATGACAGGTGACGTTGTTGGCGATCAGATTTCGGTGGGGTTTGACTGTAGAATGCATTCACTAAGGGTTTGTGGTCTGTAAAAACTGCAACAGTACGACCCTCAATAATTGGTTTGAAGTGAACTACTGCAAGGTAGACGGCTAAAAGTTCGCGGTCAAACGCAGAGTAGGAACGTTGAGGTGTAGAGAGACGTTTCGAGAAAAATGCCACTGGTCGAAGTTCGTTCCCGACAGACTGGTGCAAGGCTGCTCCAACGGCATAGTTTGACGCATCGGTGACGAGGTGAACTGTGTCAGACTTCGGATCAGTGAAGTTCAACTGGATCGCTTGGGTAAGATTCTCTTTCAATTTCTCGAACGCTCTGCGTGCATCATCCGTCCATAATAATTTCAAATTTTTACCTTTGCACGATGCAAGAAGTTGATACAGGGGTTCAGCTATGTTAGCAAACAAAGGTATAAAGCGTCGGTAAAACCCAAGCATGCCAAGAAAATGACGCAAGGAAGCATAATCAATCGGAATTTCGTAATGTTTAATCGTTTCAACTTTATTCGCCAGGGGCACAATACCTTTTGGGCTAACTGAATAACCAAGAAAATCAACCTTATCTACGGCAAAAACGCACTTTTCCAACGCAACATGCAGCCTGTTATCGCATAAACGATTCATAACAATTTCCAAGTGAATTTTGTGCTCATCTAAATTCGGCAAACAATTAGGATATCGTCGATGTATACAAAAACAAATGATAAATCGCGAAAGATGGAATCCATGAAACGCTGAAAAGTTTGCGGTGCGTTGCAGAGCCCGAATGGCATACGCGTGAATTTGAATAAACCAAACGGCGTAATTACTGCAGTTTTTTTAGCATCCTCAGGAGCCATAGGTATGTGGAAATACGCTTTAACAACGTTGAGCTTGCTGTAAATGGTCTTGCCTTGAAAGCGATCGATGCATGAATTTATGTGCGGCAATGGGTAGCGATCCTTTTTGGTAATTGCGTTCAATTGTCGGAAATCACCGCAAGGTCGCCACGACTGACCATCTTTCTTTTGCACTAAATGCAGCGGGGATGCCCAATCACTTTTCGAAGGGCGCACAATACCAGCTGCAAGCATGAAATCAAATTCCTTTTTCGCAATTTCAAATTTATTGGGGGGTAGCTGTCGCGCGCGTGCAAAAACAGGGCGTGCAGAACCCGTATCAATTGTATGCTAGGTCGAAGAGCCATGAACACAAACAGAATAATCTATTTGCCCAGGCATAACCAAAGTGGGGTATTTATCAAATAGCGGGGGTACGAACGCTGGAAGATTGTCCGGAAGTTTAATGCCACATGCCAAATACTCTCGCACAAGTTTAGAAATACACGGTGCATGAAAATTGTGTTAGTATCAACAATCGCACGCTTAAAACAATTTACGCTAATGCGAAATTTAGAGAGAAAATCAGCACCAAGAATTGGCTTTGCAACGTCAGCCACGACAAAAACCCAAATAAATGACCTGCGCAATGATGAATTTCTAAGCGTTAAATGAGTTTGTCCATGCACAGCAATAGAGCGACCATCAGCAGCTTTCAAAAAAATCGATGAAGATGACAATAAACATGAAAGTGCTTTTGATAGTGATAGTGGGATTAAAGATATTGATGAACCCGTATCAATTAAAAATTCAACTGAAAAATTTTGAATGCGAAAAGCTGCCAAAAATTGTAGGGCGCCACCAGATGCCGCAGATGCTGGAGCGCCTAGATATTTAAAGATTGCACAGGAGAACTACTTCTCGAGCTTGCAGGGGTTGCGTCACGCGACTGAGTTACTTTAATACCAGATTTATCTGGCTACTGACACCAGTGGGGACATGAGCGTGCTTTTGTCCCATAAAAAATATGACTTCGGCAAAGCTTAGGCCGTTGATTAGCAGAAAACGGAACTAATGTATTTGAAAAAGCGGGTTCAAATGATTTACGCACCACCTTATTGTTAACAAACGAATTACGCGCAGCATTATTATTATTACCAAAAAATCGGTCGTTTGATTTCATCGATGCAGGTTCACTCACGAAAGATATAGTTTGGCACTTTAGCAATGGTAGGAGTTCGTCGGCAAGTCGTCCGAGGTCGTCCAGTCCCAGTGTTTTCTGTGACGCGATGACAGGTGCAAGGCTGGGTGGAAGAGCTTGTTGGAAACGATGACGCACCATGTCGTCTCCCACGCCAACTTTCTTTGCCACCTTTGTCATTTGAAGAAGGAAGTGTGAAGGCTTGCCGGTGAGGGGGGTTTTTTGTAAGAAGGATTCAAAGAGCTCCCCTCTAGCGAAGTTAAATTTGAGTTGTTTTATTGTTTCACGTGGAAACTGTGAGTTTTTTCTCTTTTCTTCTATATTCCCTTTTCTAAACCTTTCTTTCTCTAATAATGTACTCTAGGGATTTCTTATTAAGCCTCTCTCAATCTTCTACTCTGCCCACTCGCACTGTTCGCCGTAAGATTTATTATCTTGATATTCTTAACCTAAATTATATTAGGAAATTTAAACGTATTGCTAAGTGCAACTCTTCTTTCTCTGATCTCTCTATATCAAATCCTCTTCTTAAAATAAATAATCTTAAAACTAATAATAGTCATAATAATAATAATAATAATAATAATAATCATAGTTCTAGCCTTAATATAGCCACTCTTAATATTCGTTCTCTAAATAATAAATCACTCTTTATCTCTGAGCTAGCCCTGTCTAACTATCTTGATCTCTTTCTCCTGACTGAGACCTGGCATGAATCTGCTTCTTCTCCTTCTCTCCTTGCTTCTGTTCCTACTGGCTTCTCTTTTGTTGAGCAGGCTAGGCCTCCTACTAATCCTTTTTCTGCTCAACATTCTTCCTATGGTGGCATATGCCTTCTCTTTAAGTCTTCCTATTCTGTCTCTCTCAATTCTTCTACTAAATTCTCATCTTTTGAATGCCTCTTTACTTCTGTTAAAATTAATTCTTTTAAGTTCAATTTAATAGGTATCTATAGGCCTCCTAAATGCTCTAAACCACAATTTCTGGAGGATTTCTACAACCTTTCTGAATCTCTCTTCTCTCTATCTACTCCTTCTTTTATCATTGGGGATTTTAATATTCCTATTAATAAAACTAAGGACTCTTTTGTTTCTCAATTTCTTGAAATCTTATCTACTTTTAACTTCTTTCAGCATTGTGACTTTCCGACTCATAATCGGGGTAACACATTGGATCTTATTATTTCTCCTATTTTCTCTAATATAAGCAATCTTTCACCTGTTAATCTTCACTTTACTGATCACTACTTTATTTCTTTCACCTTACCTCTATCTCAACCTTTAATTAATCTTACTTCAGTCACTAAAAGGTGTTGGTCTAGATTTGATAATAATCAATTTTCAAATTTATTTCTCACCTCTGGGTTTTCTTCTTCTTCTTTCACTGATGTTGATTCCTTTATGGACAATCTCAATCTGACGATTTCATCCATACTGGATACGTTGGTTCCTTTTGAGACGTTTAAGTTTCGACTCTTTTCTAAAAAAGCTCCTTGGTTTGATCGTGATTGTGTTCTCTTGAAGCAATCTGCACGTAAAGCCGAGCGAGCTTATCGTTCTAAATTGTCTAAGGGTTCTTGGTATGAGTGGCAATACCATCTCAAACAATACCATAACCTCATCTTTACTAAGCATTCTTCCTTTTTGAGAAAATCTATTGTTCTTGCTTCTAGCTCGAGGAATAGGTGGTCTTCTCTTTCTAAACTCCTTAATAAAAAATCTCCTCCTCCTTCTTTTTCTCCTGATGACTATCATAATTTTCTTACCACGAAAATTGAAAGCATCAGATCTTCTAACAATAGTAAAACCCCTACTTTTTCTAAATTCTCTACTGAAACTTTTACTTTTTTCTCTCCTATTACACTTGACTATCTTACTAAACTTATTAACTCTATGTCTTCTTCTACTTGCTCTTTGGATCTCATTCCTACTACTATCTTTAAAGAGCTTTCTTCTGTTCTTTATCCAATTTTACTTGATTTAATTAATCTCTCTTTATCTACATCTGTGTTTCCCTCTGTTCTTAAGTCCTCTTTTATTATCCCTACTATTAAAAATGCCTCTCTTGATCCTTCTTCTCTATCTAGCTATAGGCCTGTCTCTAACCTATCCTTTATCTCTAAAATAATGGAAAGAGTTGTGTATGAGCAAATAAGTGCTTATCTAACTGCTTTCTCACTTCTTCCCTCTTCTCAATCTGGCTTCAGACCTGGCCACTCTACTGAAACTGCTCTACTTAAGCTTCATAATGACCTTATTGTTTCCTCTGACTCTGGCCTCTCTACCCTTCTTCTTTGTCTTGATTATTCATCTGCATTTGATACAGTTGATCACTCACTGTTGTTGGATGTACTTGATAAATCTTTTAATATAACTAGCGATGCTCTCCGGTGGATTAAATCTTATCTATCTGGTAGATATTCCTATGTTTCTATTGAATCTTCTAAATCTACTCCTGTAACTTTGAGCTACGGTGTCCCTCAAGGGTCTATTCTTGGTCCTTTACTGTTTATTCTCTATACTTCTGAACTTCCTCATATTATATCTTCTCACTCTCTCAATAGCCAAATGTATGCCGATGACTCTTATGTCTATTCTACTTTCTCTAACTCTTCTCTTGAGTCTGTTCTTAACAAAATAGCTGCCTGCCTTCAATCTATTATATCCTGGAGTTCTTCTATGTGTCTTAAACTTAATCCTGACAAGTTTGAACTAATCTATTTCAACAAGTCCTCTAAATCCCTAAATCCTCTTCCTTTGGTTTTGCCACCACCATCTTCTCTTTCTATTTCTCCTTCTCCCTTGATTCGTAGCTTAGGTTTTCTCTTTGACTCTAACTTGTCGCTAACCCCCCAAATTAATTCTGTTACTAAATCCTGCTACTTTCATCTTCGCCGTATTAAGCAGCTTCGTCCACTTCTGGATGATCCTTCGCTGCAACTTCTAGTCTCTTCTCTTGTCCTGTCTCGAATTGACTACTGCAATTCTCTATACTATGGTCTTCCTGACACTACCCTCTATCCTCTCTCTAAAGCCTTCAACTCGGCTGCTCGCTTAGTTTCTCGCACCTCCTACTCCTCTCACATCTCTCCATCTCTTGTTCTTCTCCATTGGCTTCCTCTCAGATATAGGGTGATTTTTAAAATCTGTTTAATAATGTACAAAATAAAAAATTGCCTTTCTCCTCTCTACTTAACTAATTTAATACATATCCCTCCTAAGTCTGGTCTTCGTTCTTCTTCTCGTAATCACTCTCGCATCTTCACTATTAAGCATTCTTTTGCTAAACGCTCTTTCTCCTACTCTGGTCCCTATCTCTGGAACTCTCTTCCTTCTTCTCTTACTAACTCTACTTCTCTCGCAGTTTTCCGTCGTGGACTTAAAACATATCTGTTTACTAAGTTCACGACCGAGCGCTATTGAACACTGTGGAAATAGCGCTATAGAAATAATGATTGATTGATTGATTGATTGATACTGGTCTCGTGGAACCTCTTGACGGCGTCTTTGAGTTGGTCGTAATTGGCGGCCTGCAAGATTACGTCGTCGAGGTTGCTCACTGTCTCTACTGGGAGATTTGCTAAAGCGTGATAGAATCTTGTGGAAGACGTCGTGATGCCGGCAATGTTGAACTGCGCCTCAAGGATCACAAACCACGTAGCAGGGTTTGACGGTATGAAAGGAGGCGCTTTTACTGAGACGGCAGCAATTGTGGGAGTTGTGGTGACGGCCAGAGGTTGCGTTGAAGCTGATGCCATTTTGACGATGAGTCAGTCGATAGAAAAATTCTTCGAGCTGTAGTCCTCGGGTTGGTTGTAGACGTCGGAGGTTCAAAACGCTAAAGACTGAAAACACCGGTGGTCAAGAACGTTGAAGCTAAAGACTTCGCAGGCTGAAAACGTCGAAAGCTGCAGTCGTCGGTGTTGAAGAACGTCGGGGAAAGAAAAACTGACGTCGTCGGAAGTTCGGGTCACCTTGTGGTGAGCCTTTCACTGGACTTCAGAATTCTTCACGTTGGAGACAGAAACGTCGGGGTCACCAATTATAGTCGCTGTCTATGTTATTTCGATATACTTTGTAGTACCAACTCAACACAGTTTGAAGGCGGTTTGAAATAACTTTATTTAATTGACCGGCGACAATGGAAAAAAATAAACAATTCTTCTCGGGGCCAACAATGGCGAGAAATGAAAATAAAGCAAAGTTTAAATTCTTGATTAAAGTAGCAATATGGCGAACCACGAGAACAACGAAGAAGAAAGAGAGAGAACATTCGAGAGCAAAGGTTTTTAAGCTAGCCACTAACTAGCGCGCGCCAAACAAGTGAAGGAGCGCGAGCCTAGCAAGCTAGAACGCTCACCTGTAATTACCTGTATAACATGCGTTTGGCACACGTGTGCGTGGACGTGCATAAAATACCGGTACACTACAAAAGTAACTGCTACTCAAAAACTGTAAATGCTACAAAAGTAAAATTAGTATTTAGTTTCTACTCTAAAAATAATGATATACGTGTTTCACCATTTTTTGAAAATTTGGTTTCCAGGACCTCAAATGTGAAGTGGAAAAAGGGTTATTTGATTTTAAAATAACTGCAACTCAAAAACTGTAAGTGCTACAGATGTGAAAATTAGTATTTTGAGGTTTTGTGCCGGTTAAAAGTAGATGAGTTCAGTTTATCACCGGACGGACGGGCCAAGCCGTTATTTTAGCGTCTTCATACGGCCCTGCCCAAACCTTAAATCAAGGTGGGACGGTGCCGAGATTTTTAACCAAGTATATAGACATTTTAGTGATTTTAGGGTGTTCAGACGGGGCGGGCTAAACCTGAAGTCAAGGTGGGACGGGCCGAAGTTGTTCATCAAGTATATAGAACTTCTAGGACTGTAAAAACGGACCGGGCCCATATTAGTCGGGCCGTGCCGGGCCAGGAATTTCGCTTTTTGAAACGGGCTGGGCCAAGTTGTCGACGGGCCGAGCCGAGACCTAAAAAATTGATCCGTGCAGTACTCTACTATGTATGCACGGTTCAAATTCTCTAATTTCATGCGAGCGAAGCCGCTACGGGCACTGCTAGTATATATATATATATATATATATATATATATATATATATACATATATATATATATATATATATATATATATATATATATATATATATATATATATATATATATATATATATAAAAAGTTCGTCGCTGGAAAAGTTAATAACTCAGCAACCACAGAGCAATCTAAGAGGTCATTCCTTCCCATCTTCTATCGTGCTCAAATGCACGACAACTACAAACAGGATGAAAAAGTAATAAGAAATATAATCTATGACAACGTTAAGGTTTCCAATCCTTCATCCGAGGAGTTAAAACTGCACATCTACTACAAAAACTTGAAAACCCATAACCTGGTTCTGAGAAATAGCCCTATTAACGGCGGCGTTTTGCAGAGAAAAAACGTCGTCTACAAGTTTACTTGCCCATATGCTCACAATAATCTTGAAACCTACATCGGCCACACTCGGACAACACTCTCTCGCCGTCTGACGATGCACACACAGGGTGGGAGTCTACACGCGCATTTTATCAAATTCCACGGCTCTAAACCAAACCAAAAAATGCTTCGCGACAACACCGAGGTTGTCTCTTACGACCCTGATCCTAATCGTCTCAAAATTAAAGAGGCGTAGATGATCTCTCAGCAACGACCTAGCATAAATATCCATGACGACAAGTTCGGACGTACCTTGCTGCTACATTGTGGTGCAGACGGCGGCTGTGCTAACGTCTATCCCGTCACTCATAACTCCGCAAGTGAAACGACTTCGCGTGCGGATGAGCCACGCCATACTTTGAATGTGTGCGCTCACTCTCATGTTTCAAAAGTCGGTGGTGAGGTGGTTTCTACTTCCTGTGGCGACAGACCAGTCGACCCTGTAATCACCACTTGCCTTCCGTCTGCCGACGTTCTTGGCAGCATCGACCAAGATCTGGCCGTATGCAGCGAAGACAATTCCGCTTCTTGTAGTGACCAAGAAGTTGACACTCCAATTACCGTTGGCCATCAGACTACAGATGTTCTTAATGAAGTTAAAGAAGTTTAGATGGCCACCGGCGAAAACAATTCCGTTTCTTTTGGCGACCCAGAAGAAGACACTCTAATCGCCATTTGTCCTCTGACTCCGACAACTGATGTTCTTAACAATGTTCATCTGGTTTCATCGGCGAGCGGTGAGGACAACTTTATTTCTCGTGGCAACCAAGGAGTCGGCCCTCTTACTCCTGCTCACCTTCCGATCGCCGACGTCGTCGGCAATGATGGCCAGGGCCTGTGTCCCGTCCATGGATCCCCATCACGTGATAACTCCAGTCTGGAAAGTGTGCGTGGCCGCGGCGTTGGTGACTCGTCTGATGACCGTCTTCCGGTGGAGTCCGTGTCTTCTTTCCAGCTATTTGCTCGACTCGTCAACAACGTTAATATAACAATACGACGCGGTAGACGTACCTAGCCTGATTGCGCGCACCTGACAACAATTACCTAGCGCATAGTTGCGTAAATACCTGCGCTGCGGCCACTATCGCCATGTTTTCGTTTTGTTTACAATTATTTTCCGCTTCGGTTTTTACTAATCTTGTACGTTAGTTACCTACCTTTTATATCTTGCTTTCCACTTTCCATACGTTGTTTTTCTATTTCAGTTTTCATTAATGTTTATTCTCGTCGTTTTATAGTTTCATTCTATTTTCGCATTATAGTAAATACATTTTAACTTCTTAATTTAAAGGGCTCCGAAGATGCTTTTCTGCGAAACCGATCGGTCAGCCCTCGTTTTTAATAAATCTATTTAAAAAGCGGAGTTATCATGAATTCAAGAGATTTTGAAAGCTTGGCGAAAAAACGTATCAACGCAAAGTGGTCTATCATCTTTAACAGAGCATGCCTAAAAGAAAACATTACGCCGAAATACGTTCAAAATATATATATATATATATATATATATATATATATATATATATATATATATATATATATATATATATATATATATATATATATATATATATATATATATATATATATATGACACATATATAAATATATATGACTCCGGCCGGAACGCTACGGGTGCGTTGTTAAATATATCCAGCGCTGCATCCGAGATTTATGGGATGGATGCAAGGATTGATTGGATGTGCGTTGTATTTAACAACGGCTGATGAGTCAGGCGGGTGTAAACAAAATGGATCCAATAAAATTTTTTGCCGATCTTTCGAATTCCAATTTAATAATTGCTACTGAATGTATAAAACACTTTTTTTATGACTCTGAGTCGGAAGATGACAATGGTTAGCTAGGATATAGCTTAATTTTTATTTGAGACGCTTTATTAGTTTATTGGTGCTGAATTCGAGTTAATACAGTTAACCCATTAGTGCCTAGCGTCCCAAAAAGTGGTACATCTCTTTAAATAAGTGTAACTTTTAAAATAGTGGTCATAACAAATAAAAAAGTTAATAATTTTATATAGTTGGCTTATGTGTAAATATATCTACGGTTTTTGAGGTCTAAAAATAGTCTTTTGGAAATTTATTTGCTGTTGTTTTCGCGTGTTCCGTAAAATTTGTTTTTTCGAAATGGACTCTCATTCAAGGTAAGATTGCTAAATTAATATTATAATTTTTTTAAATATGTTTAAGTAATTTTGTTTATTTCTATCTAAAGAAGAAATCGGTATTTTTTGTTTTTTTTTCTAAATGTACGGTTTTAGCAAATTTCACTATTTACTAGCGTCCCATTTTTTGGGACGCTAGGCACGAGAGGGGGGGTGTATTTTGCTCAAGAGACGTATAAGTTATAATTGTTTTATCGAGGTCATATAGTTTTATTCTTGATTTAATTGCATTATTTTAACTTTCAACTTGTACTTTATCATTATGCATTTTATAAATTACATTTAATAGTTATTATTATTTATATTTATATTATAGGTCTGCTTCTACATCCCAACATCGATTTAAGTTGCATGAAGTTTTATCCATGTTGGAATCTGATGATGATTTACTTCAACAGGCAGTTCAAGCAAATATCTACATTGGACCTCCTGTTGATGCAAATTGTAGTGACGGAGATAGCGGTGATGAAGATGATGGTGGTAACTACGATAACCTGTCTCGAAAACAGCTCGAAGCTGAATCAACAGCAACGGTTAAAATCTTTGAAAACTTTGTTACTTTCGGGAATGACGAGAGCTCAGAATCTGAAGCAGAGGTGCCTCCACCAGCAAAAAATCAAGGAAACAAAAAGCTCATCCTACTCCCATTGCGCAAAAGTGGATAAAAAAAGACTTGCCACGATTGCGTCGTCACGTACCCACAACTTTTCGTGTGAAAACTGATTCATCATTGGGTCTGGGGGGCTCGGTAATATTGGATTTAATTTCAGAATTACCACCAGCAAATTATCAGTTGTTTTTCGATAATTTTTTTACTAACATTCGGCTTCTTAACAAACTGAAAGAAATGGGTAATGGTGGCACTGGCACTGTGCGTGTCCACCGTACTGAGAATTGTCCTCTCATTGCCCCTGAGGCTATGAAAAAATTACCTCGTGGTACATCGGATTACCGACTAGACCAGAACAATGGTGTAGTTGTTGTAAGATGGCATGACAACAGTGTTGTCACTGTTGCTTCAAATTGTTACGGCGTTGAGCCGTTTGGACAGGCACAGCGATGGTCGCATGCTGAGAAAAAAAGTCACAATTCCACAGCCACATCTCATCTCTCAGTACAACAAAGGCATGGGAGGAGTGGATCGAATGGACCAGAATATTGGAGCATATAGAATAAGCATTCGTTCTAAGAAATGGTGGTGGCCTTTTTTTTCTAACTGTGCTGATGTTGCCATGCAGAATGCTTGGCTGCTTTATCGCATGACGGAGCGATACAAAGCATCGCCGATGGATCAGCTTCAGTTTCTGTGACTGCATCCTATTTTGGTCAGTATGGAAATAATAGAATAACTGTTGGTCGTGCACCTGGTCGTGCTAGAAATACGGATCACCGAGTGCTTCCAAAAGTTTGATACGATGGCCAAAATCACATTATTGCTCAAGGAGGTACCCAACGACGATGCGCAGAATGTGGAAAAAAAGTTACACATGTATGTAACAAATGTAATGTAAGACTTCATGTGTGGTGTTTTGCTTCATTTCATTATCTCGACAGCAGCAATTATTAAACAGTTAGAAACTTTATTTTTTTCATGTTTTATGTTTATTATTGCTTGTAAAAGTCAGTAATTAACTGAAAAATTAACCATTTTTATTTATTTTTGACTTATTATATAATAATATTTTGTTATTAATAAATATCAATTGTTTACTTTTGTGTTTGGGTGCGTTGTTAAATATATCCAACGCTGCATCCGAGATTTATGGGATGGATGCAAGGATTGATTGGATGTGCGTTGTATTTAACAACGGCTGATGAGTCAGGCGGATGTAAACAAAATGGATCCAATAAAATTTTTTTGCCGATCTTTCGAATTCCAATTTAATAATTGCTACTGAATGTATAAAACACTTTTTTTTATGACTCTGAGTCGGAAGATGACAAAGGTTAGCTAGGATATAGCTTAATTTTTATTTGAGACGCTTGATTAGTTTATTGGTGCTGAATTCGAGTTAATACAGTTAATACAGCTTTGCAGTGTACAGAGATATACAGTACAGAATAATCTTGAAGTATTAAAATGTTAGATTAATCTAGATTAATGTTAGATTGATGACTATGGACTTTAAAATCATCTTATACAAATATATTTGTAACACTAAGTTTTATTTTGCAGCTGTGATAGACCAATCTAGATTAATGTTTCCTTTAAAATTTGATTTGTATGTGTGTATGATCAATTAAAAAATTGCAATTCAGCCCTCCAAGAAATACTAGATTTAATTATCATTGTTATAAAAGCATTTGTGTACTTCCAGTGCAATTATTTTGTAGGTGATAAAGTTACAGAGCAACAAGGCCACAGAAGATTTCTTCTTATGTGTGATTTAGATTTTAAATCCCATTTTCAAATGAAGAAGTCAACATTTGAGGTAATTTACAATAGTTGAAAATCCCTTATTTTTAAAACTTGTAGACTAATACTATTTTTTTCTTAAGGGAGGTTTAGAAGGGTGAAGTACCTAGATGTTGCCTGCCCAAGAACTGCTTCCACAATGGTCTTGACAGCTTGTTGCTTACACAACCTTTGCCTGGACTGATGATTTAGTTGATTTCAAGGAGAGCAACACCAATGATGATCACTCATTTACCCCTCTGGAAAAAGATTTGAAAACTAACTCGAAAAAAAGATTTAATAACACAACAACTTTTTAATTAAATTTGTTTATTTTGATTTAAATAAATTTGTTCCATCAATTTTAAATTTCCTTGTTAACGTCTATAAGTCCAAAGAATTTTTCATCCTTCTCTTGTTTTTCCTGTTGAGTTCTTGAATTGTCTCAGGAATAGGAACCAAGTCTAAGAAAACAGGAAAACTACCTTTAAATCTATAACACTTTTTAAAAAATTTATAGCAATATCATACCAACTGCTAAAAGCCAAACAGTTTGTGATGGAGGGCCGACAATGCTGATCATGCTCCCACTTTTGTCTATCACAGCTGCAAAACAAAACTTAGTGCTACAAATAGTTAATAGTTAAAAGATGATTTTAAGGTCCATAGTCATCCAGCCTAAGCCATCTCTGTCTATTAAAGTTGCAAAACTTTCTACTTTATTATACAGAACATAATGATTAAGCCAATAGTCATTCAGGGTTCAAGCCCATATAATCCCCTCACCAACTCATTGGACTGCCTTCTTGCATAACTTCAGATGAATAAACATTATCTGCTATTTAATTGATACATACATTAAATATAATTTGCTGCAACTCAAAACATCAGTTTTGTCCAGTAGTAATGCAGACATATGTGACTCTCAATAAACTGTACAATTCATTTTGTGGGAGGATGCCTCCATGATTACAGGAGACCATTAAATAAAGTGTTCAAGTACAACATCATCACATACAAATTCTGTTTAGAGTCAGTCTAGACTCTAGACCTTACCATGATCATAAGAATCTTGAAACAAGAAATCATTTCAATTAAAATATGAGGATTCACAATTAAACAGGTTTAGTATTGATTCATGACATGATTAGCTTATAAACTATTAAACAATAAAAATAAATCACAAGATTGAAAATAAAGGATGGGTGGTGGTTGAAATTTATTATACAGCCAATTATTAGAACATATGAGTGGTAAGCACAGTTTATTTTGATAAGATTAAAAAATTATCAAGGTTGGTTCAACCATTGTGAAGGAAGATAAACATCTTATGTTAATTTTAGAAGCATCAATGTAAAGGTGAACCTTTGAAATGAGCAATATTTTGATCCCATCAAAAGCCAAATAAAACTTGCATTTAAAGCTAAAACACTACACTTTATTGATTGCTTTGTGAAAAAACTAAGCAACGAAATTTTAAACTATCTCAGACAAAGTCTTACAACCTAGGACCTAGGTGAACCATATCACGACGTTTTCCTAAAATAAAATCAAAATACTAACTTTCAGCAATAAACCTCTCCGCTTCCACAATATTAGAAAATCTAAGTTTTAAATTCAAATTAAAACCATCCTTTCGAACTAAGAAAGTCTCGTCTGCAGTGGTATGGAGGTGGCCATCTTACTTTTAATCAATCAATCCGCCCTCGAGCAGGATTTATCGAATGCACATCCGATGACTAAGGGATGTAATTAACAACGCGCGACACTTCAACCCCGGATATAATTAACAACGCTTTTCGCTCATCGGATATATCCGATTAGCATATCCAATGAACTTAACAACGCACCCTACTTGAATATAGAAGTAATATAGTGCCTACATTAGTCAGCAAGAAATAAATTTAACCGTGAAAAAATCCTAGCAAGCACTTATTCTATATCGTTGGAAAGGTATGAATTAGGAGAATATGAAAATCGGAATTCTATAACTGTATAACAATGCGGGGGAGTGTAGGATAACAAAATAACAAGATGGCCGACAATTCGAAAATATCCTTCCAAAACAATTATTTATAACAATGTTACAACTTGACTTTAATGCTAAATAGTCTTAAAGCAGTGTTACTTGAACAATTTTCAAAAAAAAAAAATTTTTTTAATAAAATTTTTGAAGAAAAAGTTGAAAAACCACAGAAATTTATAGACCCTTCTCCCCATGGGTGGGATGACATCGGTAACGAGGGCCTTTTAAAGCTAGTCCAGTAGTACATAGATCCACTGGTACAATTTGATCTTGATTATGAATTTTGCGATATCAGCTATTTTGGAAAATGGCTTTTTATGGTTTTCAAAAATCATTACTGCCAAAATTGAACCTATGAACAACAATCAAATACAAACTAGTTCCAGAATATGTTTATTCACATACATCCATAAATAATTTCTAATTTCAACATGTAATAAAACAAACAGTAACACTAAAAATAACAATTTCTATTTCCAGCCCTGGAAATTGTAAGACATTATGATTGTAAACATCCAGCATATTGTGAATAATCATTTTTATAAATTGGAAAATATTGATATTTTTGAGTCATTGGTTTCCCTGGTTGCCCAATTTATTGCCTAATGCCTGGTTAATCACAGGGAGTGACACGTGAAGGCTGACTCATACTCACCACCTAATATACAAACAACATACAAACAAGAAATGTATCAGCATATGTACATATTTACATCTAAATATACACACACCTCTAGGTTTGCTGGAATATTTGGAAACACATTAAGAAAATCATAAACACATTAACATGTTCATATATATATATATATATATATATATACAAAATGGCATATTTACAACACATTATGAACAAGATTATGCTTCACAAACAGAACAGACATCATGAAACGTTTCCATAGATGCACATACTAAATATACACACATCCAGGTTTGCTGCAATGCATGAAAACTTATTAAGAAAAGCATAAACATGTTGACTTGTTCATATATATATATACACACAAAATGATATATTTACAACTTACACCACATTATGAACAAGATTATATTTAACAAACACAGCAATTAACAAGAAACATGCACATACTAAATATACACTCTGATTTACTGAAATGCGTGGAAACGCATTGGGAAAAGGATCAACGTATTTATATGTTCATATATATACAAAATGACATATTTACAACTCATTATAAACAATATTATGTTTAAATTTAACATGTGCACACATCTAGCTTTTAAAATATAAAACACATACACACAAATGACTCATTAGTTTACCCTCCAGCCCGGTTTATCCGCAACTGTTAGGTGGTGGTATGTTTAATTAAATTCTGAGTCCGGTTAAACCGCAACTGTCAGGTGGTGGTATGTTTAATTAAATTCCGAGTCCGGTTTAACTGCAACTGTTCGATTCTTCATTTAAGACTAATTGGCTAGCTCGTTTGCCCTCAAAATTTCAAAAACCAAAATTAACCCAGCATAAATGAAGCTGTTATCAAACATTCAGATCTTCAGGTTTAAATGATACTATAACCACAACTGATAGATGCTTTCAGTGAGATCATGAAAAAATAGTGAAAATCAGACTAGAATATCAAATAACTACAACCAAACCGTCAAAAACTAAAATTGCTGTCTAAGTTCGAAAGCAGCAAGAAACATTAAATTTCTTCCTCATAGAAGAAATCAATGTCTTCATAAAAAACGTGGATCATTGCTCTCAACCACATGTTCTGTGCCACAAGATTCTTCTTCACTGTCACTGCTTATATTATTTGTTTCATCCGCTGTTACACCACTATTGGAGCAATCCGTACCATGACAATTTCCGCACGCAGAAACACAGTGCATATTGTTTTGCAGACATGAACACAACTTGGATAAGCAGTTTCCATTACAACGGCATCGAACAAACTTCAGGACTGACTGACGTGCAATGTCACCCACTATTTTCACGGGTTTTAAGCAGCTTTCAACTGATTCCCAGCACCAGTCAAGACTACTTTGTCCAGAGTCCCCCAAATCACAGTATGCAAATGAACGCGTCGGACATGCAGGTGAGCAGCACATTCTGATAGTGGCAGCCTTTCTGGTTGAAAACGACGACAGAGCCAATTCGAAATATGACTCATACCGTATGTAAACGTAGAAGAATATGCTTTCTAGCGATTCGTAACGTTAAAGTCAAAGTTATTTATAACACAATATTTCTCGAATTTATTTTAACTTTATTATTCTTCCTTGAATATAATCCTTTTCTTGACTCTAAACTGACTTATCTCACTTTGCAGAAATTAACCCGGTTCTGACAAATCTTTTGATAATTCCAATTTCTCTACCCTACAACCTTACTTTTTTCTATTGAGGACCACAAAAAGGAAAAGGACCAATACCAATTATATATATATACATATATATATATATATATATACATATATATATACATATATATATATATACATATACATCCATCCATGTATATATACACTCAAACACACATATACACATATATACATTAATGATACAAAAATTATACGCACACACAATGTCACAGGAGCACAAATATACATATATACATACATATACATATATATATACATATATATACACACATATACACACATATACACACAGATACATTCATACATAAATGACCAAAATATGCACACATAAAATAAAATAAACAAATACTATGAAAATACGTAAGATGAATCATCTTCATCTTACACCGTAAATCAGCCAATCTTTCTCCTACTTTCCCGCCATACAGACTGACCAACAGGTTAGAACCAGCTCTGCACACCTCATCATCCGTAGCATTGCTTCTTTACAGAGCCATGCGGCACGACAAATGCAATTTAATTACATGTTTGTTGTAGTGCACATTAATATAATTTACCAAATCACAACGACCGGTAACTTCCAGTTTTTTAAATACAGTGGGCAGGGTTCTTACAACTTCAGCGGTGTGTTCAGAAGTTTCTTGATTACAAAATGAACATTTTAAAAAATCTGAATTTATTTCTGTTTCCTCAGAAATTAGAGAAAAAGTTATCTCAGTCCTCACTTCCTCTTCATACATACATGTTCTACACTTCTGCACCATTATAAACCACTCGACAAAAAATGTAGCAAACTTCCAGTGAGAACGGAAAAGAAAATAGCAATCTTCTAAAAAATTGTTTCTGTTGATATTTTTAAATTTGTCTTATTTATCTTTCAAATAGACCTAATCTAAACGTATACTAGTCGCCAAGCACAGAAGCGAACGACACTAATTTTACTAACTATCGCTCATCAAACTAAATGCCGTATAACTCACGACACACAACTCCGATTTTTATAGAATTTAGAATGCTAAGTTCTTATCCCTATTTTATACCTAATCTGAAAATTCTAGGCTTGCTAGGATTTTTTCACACTTCCAATGCAACGAAATTTTCTACGTTCTGACTACATATACCTACCTACAATTGCTCATGCTGCAACAATCAACGTTAAATTTGTACGCTACCGTCCATATTCAGTTGGCTTATATAATTACTAAATGTCAACTTTGTAACTGTGGTGTATAACAGAAATAATCTCTTTCGAATTTTTACTTCAATTGACTTAAAGGATATTATTTAAACGTACATACCAAATTGATGTTGTTCGAAATATACTTCATATACCTATACCACAAAAGTTTTTGGATAAGGTTTGAGTTGATTAAAATCGATAGATAGCAGTTAAGTTTCATTTTTTAACACGAATAGATTATAACTATAGCTAATTTATAGTTGGTTTTTTTTTAAAGAGAATGAGTTTGGTAATCACAGATTGTGCTCTAATTCAATTTAAAGAATGAATAGAGTTTTTAAACTATAGAATGCAGCTAGATTTCAATCTTAAAAATTAAAAATGTTTAAATTTATAAAAATTATATAAATATTAAAAATGTAAAGTTATAAAATTATAATGTTATTAAATAGATATTTTCGGAAGATTCTTAATTAAAGTTAAGATAACACATAATACAAACCATGCCATTTTAACAAAGATATTGTTTGTTTACTATTGACGAGCGCTTTAGGCGCTTTACAACTACTTAGTATATATAAATTATCTAGACGCTATTCAACACAAGAAATTAAGATTATAACGAGTAAAATGAAACTTGAAACCTAAACTCGAATATTATAATGTGGTTGTATCTGATTGGTCGTGTTGTAAAATGCGTACGTCTAATAGCGAGATGCTCGTAACAATAGTATCGTAGTTATATATCTATGAAGTTAACTAAATTAAAATTTTAAACAAGATAATATTATTTGCTGTGGCATTAAAAATTCAAAATAAATTGTTGGTTTAATTGTCAAACTAATATAAGTTTTGTTAAAACATTTATTCTATAACTATTCTTTTGATCCCGCTTTATGCAGACCATCTTAAAACGCGCCCTACCTCATGACGTTACTTCCGAGTTATTTGAAAGTTGTGTTGGACTGAAAGTCGAATTTGATCCAAAAAGCAAAAAGAAGACTTGAAAGATTAGCTTTTGTTTCAGTTGGAAAGAGAAGATGTGCTATTTTCTATTTTTCTTTTTTATTTGTACATCTTTTTGTGACTCGGCTGAGCAATCTTGTGAACTTTCTGGTAACTGGGTAACATGCGACGAAAAAATTCCTGATAAATCAATTGATTGGACTGATGTTGATTATTTTATTTTGGATTGTGGCAACAAATGTAAACAGCTGCACAAATATAGCCAGGCGATTAAAAAAGATAAACTTAAGTCAATGCTTATTAGGCATAGTGCTATTAAAGTCGATGACTCAAAAATAGGAATTAAAATCAATAAGGTAGAGAATATTATCTTTTCCAATAGCACGTTAAACATTCTGGCCAGGAATTTACTGCAGGGAACGTCTTGTGACAATATTGCATTTGAGGAAGTAACGATTAATAATAGCAGAAAAGGAGCTTTTAATGGTCTTGTTGCAAAGCATTTTCATTTCATTAATGTGCGTTTTAAGCAATCTCCAGAGGGAATTTTTGAAGGAAGTCAAATTAAGAAAATAAGTATATCTAATACAACCATGTTGAAAATGGAAACTTTTGATTTTCTTGGTTCAGAAATTGAAAATATGAGCTTGACTAATCTGAAACCAACTTTCCGTTTCGAAAAAATGAAGGTGAAATGAGACTTTATAGATTATTTTTAGTTATAATACGCTTGTATTCTGGCAAATCAAAACGTTGAATTTTTATAAGATGATGTGTGAAGGGAATGTTAGTTTTATACACGCTTATTTATTTCTACTAAATTACTGTTTTAAAAAAAGCAAATTAGTTAATTATATGTTTTATTGACAATTCTATTATATAGTAGACCACGTCACTCACTGAATCTGTCACGCTGTCATATATATATATATATATATATATATATATATGTATATATATATACATATATATACATATATATATATATACATACATATATATATATACATACATATATATATACAGATATATATATATATATACATATATATATACATATATATATACATATATATATATATACATATATATATATATATATATATATATATATATATATTAGTTTTGTTTTTCCTTTTAATTAAGTTCACATCAACGTTGAATGTTCCACTTCTCTGAAATTCGTCAAATATATTTATAAATATATTTTCAAAGGGTATGATTGTGCCAATATTGCTATAACATCAAATGATCAGCCTTAGCCTCGATACAATGAAATAAGTAATTTCATCGAATGCCGGTATGTGAGTGCGCCTGAAGCGATTTGGCGTTTGCGAGAATAAAAAATGCACGATAGATCGCATTCTGTGATGCGATTGCCTGTTCACTTACCAAATCAGCAGCAAATTGTTTTTGAAGAAGGTCGGGAAGAAGAAGCTCTGCTTGCTGCACGAATTGGAAAAACGAAACTTGAATCATGGTTCGAGCTCAATACAAATAATCCAGCGGCACAAGTTTATTTATACACAGATATCCCTTATCATTTCGTGTACGTACGTGGTCAATGGCAAGAGCGGAAAAGAGGAGGCAGAAAAAACGATTGCGAGAATGTACACAGTGAGCGTGAAGGATGAAGAGCGTTTTTACTTGAGATTACTGCTGTTACATGTTCTTGGAGCAACAACTTTTGAGTTTCTGCGTACGTTTGATGGTAATTTGTGCGAAACGTTCAAAGCTGCAGCTATGGCACGAGGCCTTCTCGAATCAGATGAAGAGTGTGATAGATGTTTAACTGATGCCGGAACATATTTAATGCCTATTTGAACCAAATCCACAGCAAGGACCACTTCTCAACGATGGCCGTCAATTCACAAGAAATGTCGTGTATACTGAAATTTTTTAATAATGATAACTAATTATTGCACACTTTAATTTTCACATCCTTTGAATTTATATGAAATACGTTAGTAAATTAAAAATTTAAACCCAATAAAAAATTTTATTAAATTTGCTTATATATAAATTTTGTTATGGTTATCAAATGTCATTTTGTTTTTGTTGACTATTTTTATAATAACGGGCGCCGTATTTTAAAACTTCCGTCATTTTTGACGGGCTATCTCTAGTTGATAATAATAAAACATTGATTTTTAACAATTCCAGACGAATGGGAACTTAAGTTTTAATGAATTGGATATCCAAGGAAGCATCCAGTCGTTCGAATTCTTACAAAACCCTAACATTACTGTTGAACAACTCTCAATTTCTCAATTGATCAACCATAACTGGAATTTTTCAGTTTACCAGCAGCTGAAAAACCACTTGAAAATATTGAGACTGTCAAACAATGATATTTATGAAATAACTCAAGAATTCGATTTAAAGAACTTTGTTGTTTTAAAGGAATTATATCTTAATACAAATCAATTAAGCAGCTTTCCTAATCTAACAAACTGTTTTCTACAAAGTATAAAAATAGATTTATCCCAAAATCCCTTCATATGTGATTGTGGATCCATGTCTTACGTTGGAGAGGACAAGTGGAGTCATTTTGATATCCTGAATTTCCCAACTTGTATAAGCCAAGATAAAAAAGTTCAAATTAAACAGTTTTTAAAAAGTAATTGTAGTGAATCTACCCAGACATCAACATATTCAGACAGTTTAACTTTTACCAAGGATTTCGTTACTTCAGAAAACATTTCAACCAGTGAAGGTTCTGTGAATGACACCACAGAAGTTGAGCCAACAATTTCTGTGAACACTGGTACAAAAATTGAACTACAGACAAACACAACTATCATTGAATTTATATCCACTACATTTTCAATCGAACATAGTCCGGTTTATGTTAAAATTATAAACTTCACATCGTGGGTGACAGAAGAAAAAGTCTTAATAATCCAGTGCGTGGTAGAAGGACAGCCACCCCCATATATTGTGCTTCACTTACCTGACAACTACACAAAAGATTTCAAAAACTTGAGACAACAAGAGGTTTTAACAGGCATGTATTGGATCAGAAATGTTAACTACACATATATCGGAACGTATATATGTGTTGGCAAAACTGAAAATGTAAGTGTGAGGGCTTATCTGACAGTCGATGCTAGTGTTATTCAAGTAGAAGATTCAACAGCTGAAGCCATTAACATATTTTTTAGTATTTGCAATGTTTTGTGCATTTCAATTGTTGTTTTTACATGCTTTATTTGATATTTGAATTTGGAAGGGCCTTGATCTAAAAATTAAATTTTAGGATGTCCCTGCCTGTAACCTAATAGTAACATTTTGCTTTGTATATTGGTATAAGAAACAGTTTGATTTGTTGTAAAAGTTTTTTGTAAAATTTAACAAGAAATTGTTTTGTTGCATCATCTGCTCCTGTTCTTGCTTTATTGTTTGCTATCCCTGGCCTTCAACAATCATTAAAATGTCGGCAAAGAAACCGAATGATCAGATAACGATTATTATTATTATTATTATTATTATTATCAAAAAACCTTTTTCTAAATGTCTAAAAAAGCTGCTAGCAGGACAACAGTCAGTTAAATGTATAATGATAGGAATACATTATAAAGTAGATGATATTTTGAATAGATGAGTTTTTAACCTCTTTCTAAAAGAAGAGAGAGTGATATTTGGATCACGAAGATCCGTTGAGATATTGTTCCAGGCAGTTGGGGAGCAAATTGCAAATCCCCACGGACCGATTGTCACAGTATTGAATAAAGAAAGATGCTTATGACCTTAAAATTTATTATTTGTTTCTTCTGTTTAAATGTTATAAGTGTTTATGTTGTTTTTTTTATACAAATTGAACCCTTTGAAATTAGTTTTCAATTGAAAATTAGTCGTGAGTTGGTTGATCTCAACAAACCGTGAAGTTACACCAGTAATTATTATTTTTTTAATGCAAAAACGAAACATATGAAACAGTTAAAGTAACAAGAAAAAATAACACAAAATAAGATAATTTAAATTCTTAGTGTTTTAAATGGTTCAATATCGGTCGTTACTGTTCGACCGTAATTACATGTACTAAGGCAGTTTACAACATTCACCACTGTTTGTGTTGCAGGCCAATCTATCAGCACTAATATCACTTTCTAAGAAATACTTCAAAGAAGAAGGTGAAAATTATATAAAACCGATTTTTTATTGCAAAAAAAATAAAATAAACGCAATGTTCTGTTTATTCAATGTTCTATTTTCTCACTGTTCTGTTTTATCATCTTCTATTTTATCGTGTTGTTTTATCATGTTCTGTTTTATCATGTTTTGTTTTATCATGTTCTGTTTTATCATGTTCTGTTTTGTCGTGTTCTGTTTTATCATGTTCTGTTTTATCATGTTCTGTTTTATCATGTTCTGTTTTATCATGTTCTGTTTTATCATGTTCTGTTTTATCATGTTCTGTTTTATCATGTTCTGTTTTATCATGTTCTGTTTTATCATGTTCGGTTTTATCATGTTCTGTTTTATCATGTTCTGTTTTATCATGTTCTGTTTTATCATGTTCTGTTTTATCATGTTCTATTTTATCATTGTTATGATGTTAATTTGTCCAGAAATCAGGTATAGATTTCCAGAATGTAACTGGTCTTAGAATAATAATATAAGTTGAAATAACTAGTTAGCTATAAGCTGAGCTTGAAGAATAATCAATATTTGTAATTTAACAGATGGAGCTCAATTAGTATAAATAAAATTATCGATATTAATTTATATATCGCGTAAGAAAGATAGGAATTGAAGAAGAAGATGACCTGGATGATCGAGTCCAAAGAATTATGGATGAAAGACCTAACTGGAAAGAAACAACCCACTGCGCTGCTGTAAATACGATAAGCTGGGACATCTACAGAGGGATTGTGGATTTGAGATGTTTATTGTTTAGACACAAGCAACGAAGTCAAGAGGTCCATAATAGGCATAATAATGTCATACAAGGGAGACCCATAAGGGCCTAATCCAACAAGAAAAAATTAGATTCTACTCTGTTTCTCTAATTTCTTCTATTAAATTCTCATATTTTAAATGAGTTTGAGTTTGTTTATTCAGTTATCAATACATACATTCAATGCTTCTTTACTTCTGTTAAAATTAACTCTTTTAAGTTCAATCTCATAGGTATCTATAAGCCTCCAAAATGTTCTAAACCACAATTTTTGGAGGATTTCTACAACCTTTCTGAATCTCTTTTCTTTCTATCTACTCTTACTTTTATTATTGGAGATTTTAATATTTTTATTAATAAAACTAAGGACCCTTTTGTTTCTCAATTTCTTTCTTTCCTATTACACTTGACTATCTTACTAAACTTATTAACTCTATTCCTTCTTCTACTTGCTCTTTGGATCTTATTCCCATTCCTATCTTCAAAGAACTTTTTTCTCTTTTCTATCCAATCTTACTTGACTTAATTAATCTATCTTTATCTAAATCTGTGTTTCCTTCTGTTCTTAAATCTTCCTTTATTATACCTACTATTAAAAATGCGTCTCTTGATCCTTCTTCTCTTTCTAGCTATAGGCCTGTCTCTAATCTATCTTTTATCTCTAAAATCATAGAAAAAGTTGTATATGAGCATAGAAAAAGTTGTATATGAGCAAATAAATGCTTATCTGACTACTTTTTCACTTTTTCCTCTTTCCCAATCTGGCTTTAGATCTGGTCATTCTACTGAAACTGCTCTACTTAAACTCTATAATCATCTGATTGTTTTTTCGGATTCTGGCCTTTCCATTCTTCTTCTTTATCTTGATTTTTCATCTGCATTTGATACAGTTGATCACCCACTGTTATTGAATGTACTTGATAAATCTTTTAATATAACTAGTGAATCATTTTCATGGGTTAAATTATATCTATCTGGTAGATCTTCTTATGTATCTATTGAATTTTCTTAATCAACTTCTGTATCTTTAAATTGTGGTGTTACTCAAAGCTCTATTCTTGGCCCTTTACTGTTTATTCTATATACTTCTGAACTTTCTTATATTATATCTTCTCACTTTCTCAATAGTCAAATGTATGCTGATGACTCTTATGTCTATTCTACTTTCTCTATCTTTTCTCTTAAGTCTGTTGTTAATCAAATAACTGCCTGCATTCAATCTATTATCTTTTGGAGTTTTTCTATGTGTCTTAAGCTTAATCCTGATAAGTTTGAATTAATAAGTCCTCTAAATCTGTAACTCTGCTTCCTTTGGTTCTGCCACCTCCATCTTCTCTTTCTATTTCTGTTTCTCCTCTTATTCGTAGTTTATGTTTTCTCTTTGACTCTAACTTGTCTTTAACTCCTCAAATATTATCTGTCACTAAATCTTGCTACTTCCATATTCGACGCATTAAACAACTTCTTCCACTGCTCGATGATCCTTCTCAACAACTTCTAGTCTCTTCTCTTATTCTGTCTTGAATTGGCTACTGCAATTCTCTTTACTATGATCTACCAGATTCTACCCCTCATCCTCTTTCTAAAGCCTTCAATTGTGCTGCGCGCTTAGTTTCACGCACCTCTTTCTTTTCTCATATCTCTCAATCTCTTGTTCTTTTTCACTGACTATAGGGGGATGTTTAAGATTTGCTCACTAATGTTTAAAATTAAAAATTGCTTTTCTCCACTCTACCTAACTAACTTAATAAAAATCCCTCCTAAGTCTGGTCTTCGATCTTCCTCTCTTAACCACTTTCATATCTTTTCTGTTAAGAATTCTTTTTCTAAATGTTTTTTTCCTACTCTGGTTCCTATCTCTGGAACTTTCTTCCTACTTCTCTTACTAACTCTACTTCTCTTACAGGTTTCAGAAAAAACGTCGGCTGAATATAATATTGTAATTTACTGTTCCAAATTAAATGTCTTATGGTTTGTTATTACTAATCATTGCTGAAACTTTCGCTAAGCCTGGACTTTTGTAAGTCGTAAACGTTTCAGTAAAACTCCTTACTAATCAGTTTCTGTCCCTGGACCACCCGAAAAATTTTTTGGCTGCGCCCCTGATTAGTGAAAATCAAGTAGCTATTTATTAATATTTTCAATGATTTAATTACTTTATAATAATATGTAGGAATATCGGAAATTTCAAAATTCTAGTTTATATAAATAATGTTGTGTCTTTTTCAATTAGCAAACCAATAAAAGTGAATATGAACGATAAATTATTTTATTCTGATATTTTAATATTCACTGGGAATGCGAACCCCCTGATAAAATTTTGGGAAAGCATAACTGCGTAGGGGAGAGGGTATTGGAAAAATGTGACGTTATGATAAAATAAAATGTTATAATTATCATTCCAACCCGTCAATTAAACAGTCAATTCATAATTTAAACATTAAAAAGCTAGTGACTGGGGCGGTTAGTGACGCCACTGAGGTTTAGCACACAAGCCGTCACCGACGTCAGTGAAACTGAAGATAGTAATGTTCTAATGTCAGAAAAATGTCAGGAGGCATTACAAACCAGAGTTGGACATGGATCCCTTTTTTGGCAACCCAACCCAGCCCACCTTAGAAAGTTGAATTCCTGACCCAATCCAATCAAAGCCACTAAAAATGCAATACACATTTTTTCATTGTCTTGGTCACAAAACCCGATCTCAATCCCGAAATGCCGGGATTGACAAATTTTCAATTCCGTAATCCTAGACCTAACCTGACTCACCAAATTTCGCATCCAGCCCAGACCGCATCATACTTTGATTTTCAATTTTAGTTAATTCCGCTTTAGAAATATGCTGCAAGTTATTTTTGCTTAAAAACAAAAACCTTAAAATAGAACAACAGAACGGATTTTGATGGTAAAAAATATAAAATTTCTTGGAAACGCTCTCAAGCTTTTCTACTGGATTGTCTGGATTGTTTGGAACACTCGCTCGTTGTTCCGTCGCTGACTCGTACCTAATGTGTAAATGTGTATACGCCTATACGTATTAGTATTACTGTTTGTGTTTGACAAGCAAACAAGTCTCCTTCTCATTAATAAGGATCAAATGATGATGAAACGATTAAAATATGCACTGGAGAGATTAGAACCTCCACAGCTTTTCAAAATCAGAACTATCTTCAATAAGTCAGCAGCTCCAAGTTTTAACCGATTGTATTCAATAACCATTTGACTTAAAGGTCTACCACTACACATGAGTGACAGATTTTTGTTTCAACCAGGTAACAAGCTAAATCCATCATCATCAGGACCATGTTCAATTTCATGTGCATCTGTTGCGATGACAATGCAATTTGTAACAGCAACAATAGAATGCATTGTGCTCAAAACAGCACACTATTATTCTTAAATGAAAAAATAATCAACGAAGATTGAAAACGTTGCAAATTGTTAAATAAAACAAAACCCGCCATCTAGCGACCAAATAAGGTTTTGTAATAATTCTTGCTGTACGTCCGCTAAGCAACCATCGATAAAACAATCGGTTCTTTATTTTTCAATACAATAAGTTTTTAGTCTATTATAACAGAAAATTAGTCTTTAAAAACAAATTTATAAGAAAAATTGAAAAAATTGAAAAATAAACTTACAAAATTGAAAAATGAACTTCAAAATTAAAAATGAACTAATTAAATTGAAATAAAAATGTCTTAAATTTTTTCTGATTTTTTTTATTCATTTAATATCAAACGACACTTTGAAGGCCGAAACTTGAAAGGAAAAGCTTTACTATACAAATCTTTCTGCGCTACCAAAAAAGGAGACGTTGAAACAAAAGCTTCATCGACATTCTTAATTGCTACTTAGAGATACTTTAATGAGCTTAATGCGATCCTTTTGTTTGAGTTTGAAAACATTTCTTAAGGCTTTGCCTCTTTCTGGTTTCTTATTGTTGTCGAGTTGATGCACGAAATTGAGAAACACTTTCAACTAAAACAACAAGCAGGAACCTGGGATCAATGCAACATTTTCCTCTTTTAATTACACACATACACAAACATATACACATAAACACACAGCACATGATCATTTCTAATGAAAACGCCAGGATATCACCCTCTGATAACAATTGCTTATAGCCGTGATGATATTACTCTTAAAAATATTTATTATATACATTATGAAGTTTTTTGAAATAGGAATTCTTTAGAATGGTTTTAGAATTCATTGGATAGTAATAAAATAAGCCCTAAATCAGTCTAGGTATGCAATAACTTAAATTTAAACGCCTCTATTGAACGTATTTTTTATAAAATTTAAAAACACTTTTTTATATTTCCCTTTTAATTTATTTTGTACTATATGACCTTAATTACAAAAAATAGACCGAAATTATTTTTCTACCCCTACTTAATCCTGTTTTTTCCAGAGGCGGCGATTCAGTGAAATTTTGTTATTTTTAAACGTTTAGTACATTAGTTTACGAGCGTTGTTTAAACAAAATATTTTTATACTTTATATTATTTTTTTATTTTTTAGTGTTAATTTTTTTATAAATATAAATATTATTTATATTTTATTATTTTTAATATTTTACTGTTTAAATTTGTTTTTAAATCTAAATACGGATTAGGTATTTCATGTCACCCATCGAAGTACATTACTTTCCAAGCGTTGAATTAAACACATATTTTTTATATATCTTAATATTTTTCATTTTTTAGTACTTAAAAAATTTCTTATTCACTAACATTTAAACAAAAACTTTTATTTAATTTTTTTTATCATAAACGGATTAATGTATTTAATGTCACCCATCGAAGTACTAACCGAGCTCGACGTTGCCTAACTTCGTTGATCGGACGAGACGCGGTGTTATCTAAAACAACGTTTGCACTGAAACAACAAAAAAATTACAAACAAACAACGTTGCAAGTTAATATAAGCGTGATAAAAAAAGTTTAAAAATAATATAAAGTATAAAAATATTTTTTATAAAAACAACGCTCTTATACTAATGAACTAAAATGTTAAAAATAATATTAAAGTGTTTATATTATAATTTTTATTAGAACTAAACAATTCTTTTGGAGGATTATAGCGTAGGGCAATAGTAGGTTATAGGTATTATAAAGATAACGCCAAATAGTTGTAATATTTTTAGATTTATGAAAATTTAAACAGTGAAAAAAAATTAAAATATTTTTTAGATTTATAAAAAAATATTCAAATTAAAAAACAGAAAAATATTTTTTATACTTTATATTATTATAACACCTCACTCAAGCCGCCACACTCGTTGCTGCTCAAAACCTTTTTTGAAACAGGAACCTCCCTACCATTCTCGAGCAAACAATCATCCCGGTACAACTCCCATCCCTCGAAACAACCTTCCGCCATACATGACCCGCAATCCACACTCAAGAGGCTCTCCGTGCAATCTTGCTCCAAATAGCGGCCTGTTTTGGCGATATAAGTGACTGGATGAATTCAAGCTGTCTTAAGCTCAACCCTAACAAATCAGAGGCTATCTGGTTCTGCAGTACCAATTCGTTTAAAAGCGGTCTGATCCGGTGCGCAACCAGCGGGCTTTCTTGACTTCGACCTGTTCCGTGGCTTTGAAGTCTAATTATTGACTAACGCCACGTTAAATATCTTCAAATTTTTATTTCATTTCATTTAAATCTGTTCCCACAAACCCGACAACCCGAAAAAAATCCGACAGAGTCCAGCAATGCTCAGCCCTCTTTGGCAGCGCCCTACCACAAAACTAGATCAAGCCTCCATTCCCTGTCCTTGACTCATTCCACCCAATATGTGCAGCATGTCCCATGCTCTGAGACACAGCTGGTGGACTCCAGCTTAAATTGGGTTGTGCCGTAGTAACCCACAATATCTTTTCATTAGCAACACGCTGGTCCAGAACCGTGTCCACCACTGCTTCAAACGTTTCTGCAACCAAACTCTCAACAGCCATGCCAACCAGACCATATTTAGGCAAACCACCGCCAGAGGATATCCAGCATCCATTTATTCTGGGATGCATCCCCCCCCCAGATTACTGAAAAAATTGTTTATATGCTATAAAAAGATGTGGTGGAAACTGTGAGGCAGTACACAGCTGTAATGGGACATCCAGATGAGGAAACGGTTTATAATGCTCATTGCGCAACAGAACCACAGATGAGCGTTTACATGGCCTGGCATTATTTTATATCCATAACGCATTGTCTTTAGAAACAGATGATGTTATTGATAGAATTTCAGCCAGCAAGAATAGGCGTCTTGATTTTGCACTGTAGATTTTTTATTCTATAAATTTGACTTCTGTTTTGAACGTTGTCTTAGTCAGTCTTAGTGCATACTGTTTGTTTTGTAACTTGTAAAAAATCTCTATGTCAAGTTTTAGATATAACTTTTATTTGTATTGCAGCTAAAAAGTTGGATTGGAACAATGGAAAATCACATAATATGAATTATAGTATATGAAATGTTGTGTGAAATAAAGATGAATATAAGATAAAGATAAAAACAGATAGAACAAAATATAATCAAATCAGATCAAGTATTACTTTACAATGAACTGTATCATTGTAAGTTCATTGATCAACAGTGGAGAATTACACAATAAGAGTTATAGTAGATTATAGAATGAGATGTTAAAATGAAATGAACTATTACAATAAGCAATTTTAATTATTAACATGACAGTTCATTGCTCTATTATATTATTGACTGAATTTATAATGAGGTCACCAGTTATTTTGTATATAATATATATATATATATATATATATATATATATATATATATATATATATATATATATATATATATATATATATATATATATATATATATATATATATATTGTTACGATATCACCAAATCGTATACCGGGCTCAATAGAATGGTTTTGATGTTTTATTGGAAAATAATAAATGAAGCTTTGTTACGGCTAGTTATACCTTCTGGTTTAATAATAATGTCCATAATAGTTATTCGAAGTCCTTTAACGTCTATCAATGGGAAAACCTATTGTAAAAACAGCGATTTTACATTATTACCCCCTTCTTAATTCTGTTCGTCCCGAACAGCATATCGCTTTTAAGAAATGCGACTCGGCCACGAACACCAAAATACCTTGATCTTTACTCGTGGCTTTGACCGCAATTCGCAAACAACATGGTCAAGTCTCTTGACCGTTTGACACAGTTTCTTCCAGTCCTTCTTTGGCTCATCAACAGAGTCTTTCTCTGGCTCATCGTCGCCATTTTTGCACGGTTCATCACAGCCTTTTTTGCATGCCTCGTCCTGAACATCTTTGCACGGTTTATCGGAATTGTCTGCTTTTTCTTCTTCCTTCACATCTTTTAGATCTTTCTCAAGAAACTCTTCAAAAGGTTTTTCGAAAACACGTCGTTCCATAAATCCAATAAATCCCTTCATCAAACTGTTATTTGATTTTACAATGACTCTTAGTCTATCTGATCTAGAATCTTCTGTGGATTCATCTGATTTAAAACCCTCGGTACCGTTCTCTGTTCTTGTCTCATTTTTTCCAGAGTTTTTGCTTGCTGCATTGCTATTGTTGTTTTGGAGAAGTTCATCGCCGTCATGTTTGTTTTCTTCCAAGCTACAATCGAACGTTTTCTTTTCACATTCCAACTCGGCTCTTTCGTCGGTGTCAACTTTCGTATCGTCCAGCGGATCTTTCTTCAAATTATCGCCATCGTCTCTCAAATCAGTGTCTTCTTTTCTTGTCAAGTTAACTTTGACGTATTTTTCCATTGGAGTTTCGTCCGTTTCTAAATCCTCGGTTGCTTCATCCGAGTCAGATTCTTCACTAAAATCTGACCATGAATATTCGGTGCCGTCGTCTGTTATGGAGGCTTCCGTTTCAGAACCGTCGCTGTATGGGTGAAAGCCATAGTTGTTATTGCCATTATTATAATCATCATCGTCACTTTCATCCTCATCGTTTTGCATTTCGTTTTCAACATTCTTCTCATCTTCTTTAGTTTGGTTTTTGACGTCCAAACCGACTGTATCACTGTCACCATCTTTGCATGGTTCATCTTGAGCATCTTTGCAAGGTTCCTTATCATGACCGTCTTTGACAGGCTCATCATCATGACCCACCTGACTTGTGCAGTCTGTACGGCCGTCATCCGTCACATGCTCTGAGACACAGCTGGTGGACTCCAGTTCAAATTGGGTTTCGCCGCAGCAACCCACATCACCAGCAGCCCGCTGGTCCAGAACCGTGTCCACCACTGCCTCAGCCAACCCTGCGACCAAACTCTCAACAGTTGTACCGGCTGCTGCTACTTTGTTTCCGTGGCCAAGAATCACTCCTTCTCCTGTCTTCTTCTGTGCTGCCATGTTTTCTTTCGCTCGTTGTCTTTCTTCCTCCAGCAATTTGTTTTTTAATTTCCTTCGCTTGACCACAGCTTCCTCGTCAATGTCGAATAGATATTCGTCGTCGTCAGGCCCATAGCCCTCATTCACTAACGCGGCTAAGAGGCGTTCCATAAGTTCGTCCTTTTTACCTGTATCGCTCAGGCCACGTTTCTCCAGCTCGTCTTTCATTTCACTCGCCCAAAGCTCATCCAATGATTTCAAAACCATTCTTGTATCCCAATTCTGACACCAATGTTACGATATCACCAAATCGTATACCGGGCTCAATAGAATGGTTTTGATGTTTTATTGGAAAATAATAAATGAAGCTTTGTTACGGCTAGTTATACCTTCTGGTTTAATAATAATGTCCATAATAGTTATTCGAAGTCCTTTAACGTCTATCAATGGGAAAACCTATTGTAAAAACAGCGATTTTACATTAATATATATATATATATATATATATATATATATATATATATATATATATATAAACATATAAGATCGAAGATAGGAAGAAGGTGATATTGAATTATTGAAAGTTCTTAAGAAAATATGGCAAGAACGATGTTTGAAATCTTTTAGTTTTACAGAAAGGCACCGGATATTCTGAAGCATTTCGCAGCTTCGATAGAGGTTCTGGATCTCGCCGAGCCGGCATGAGGTGGTGAAGGCAGCTGGATGGGTGACGGACAGATTGTAGATGGTGGAATCGAACACCAGACGCTTCCTTTAGCCTGTAGCAGTTGGTCACGTGTATACGAATGACGCGCTAGGATTGGTCGTAGCAGCGCGGCTTCACAAGCCGGAACCAGAGAAACCATGGCGACTCTTTTTAGGAAGAAAAAAACGGTCGCTGCTATTGCCCCGGCGGTTCGACGTGATTACAATCGGTAAAATTTCTAAGCTTCTGCGTCCCGTTATTTTTTTGGAACGATACGATACGATACGATTTCTGAAATTTGCCTCGAATTAAACGATACGATACGAGACGCTTCGACCAATAACGATACGATATCAATACGATACGATACGATTTCGGGATCTCGACTGAAGCGGAAATTTTGCCTAGAGATAACATAGAATGATGAACTATACGCGACAGACAATATTAATAACTACATTAAAGAAATTCATTGAAAAAAATATATAAATATTAAAAAATTTCAAAATTTATAAAAATTTACCAAATTTAATTTTTTTTTACAACTTGAAATAAGTTTCATTTGTTTAGTTTCGGTACATCTATTTGTCTAAATTTAGACTCTAAATAAAACGTTACCGCCGATAGAAAGTATTTATTTACTTTATTTAGTGACGCGGCATGATAATGATGACAAACACGAGAAAGTGACTCTCTGCAAGAATTAAAAAAGTGAAAAAACCCAGCGTGTTTATTTATAGGCGATGGCGAATGCGGTTAGCAATAGCAAGAAAGAAGCTGAGAAAGTTTCGAATTCCAGCTGCAGACGATACGGGCTACGGCACTGTCGTGCACACTACAGGTGGCACACACATACTCACACACAACCAAGAATATCATCGAGATTATAAAGATATATCTTAGATGAGCTACTATTACGGTCAATTACGGATATCGAAACACTAAAATAATCATTCCAATTCTATGTAACAAATTTGAAAAAATAAGTTTATGAAACAGACTAAACCAAAACATAAACATAGAATGATCATTACTATTACATTACTCATTATTCTCATTAATAATAATAGTCATCGATGTCAGCGAGTACGATTGCCTTGTAGGGCTTGTAGTATCAGTAGTATGCAGAGCTCGACTAGCAGCCTAAGAGGAGCGTGGCTTTTTTGCTGCCGGTTCCCAGACTAAAAATAGTAAATAATGGGGCTACAGGCTGTCTGGAAAACCGAATTTAAAGTGGGGATGATAATAGTTATAAACTTCTGTCAATAGGTAGATTAATTAATCAATGTTGATGAATCAATTGCAAATATTCACAGTTGTGACAATCGTTAATTAAATATGTATGACTTTCGTTATTTATTGGAAAATATTTTAAAAAAATCCCGATATTTTTCGGGATTTTAATCGAGAATGAAGTTTTAAGTATCGCCAATTAATATCGATACGAGACTTCTTCCGCAGGCTGTATCGTTTCAATTGTGATACGGGAATCCCGTATCGTTTTGAAATCTCGATTGAATTCGAGATAACGATATCGGGACGCAGATGCTTAAAAATTTCTACTAACCCTAACCCTAACCCTATCTCTAACCCTAACCCTAACCCGAACCCTAACCCTACCCCTATCCATACCCCTAAACCCTATCCTAGGTAGTAGCATAAAAATTTCAAAATAATTATTTTTAAATTTCATTAATATTTTTATATAAAGGTACAAATTCTGAGTTTGAATATACCATATAGTGTAAAAAAAATAAAATTAATAAAGATATAGCGAATCAAAGATCGCGTACCGCCGTGGCAATAGCATTAACGAAAAAAACTGCCAGAAATTATTACGGCAAATACTTGAGACAAAATTTAGTTTCGTAATCCATTAGAGTGCATTGTTCCGGAAAAATAGAAACAGAATCGGTATTTGACGGAAACAAAAAAGGTTAGATACGATAAAAAACGATGAAATCGTCCACATAGAGCCATAGACTAACGCGTCCGGCAGCTACAAGAGCGCCAAAGATTTTGATTTTGGTTAGATCATCCCCCTACCGGAAAATCCTATATCCGTCCATGGTTTAGTAATGCACCGGCAGAAACTCCGAACCGGTTGCTTTCACTCCATCTCCAGGGCAGACATGGCCGCCAAAAATTAATTTTTCTTTTCCTCGTCGTGCTGGTTTGCTCTCCTTTTTGTCTTCTCATGCTCTTCTTTGATTTCTTCTCTCGTCTCCTCTAGCGTTTTTTTCATCATTCTCCCTATTATCTCATACGCTTTTCCAAACAGTTCGTCAAAGCTTCACTGGGGTCAATATCCTACTCGTCTGGATCAAAATCATGGCTTTACACTGCCGTTCGCAAATGGTCAACAAACTCAGACTTTGTTCTTTAACTTTGCGTTTTCTTAGTTTTCGCCTTACTCAGGCACAAAACGTTTGTTCAATAATTTCAAAACCATTTTTTTCAAATCCCACTTTTGACACCCATGTTATAATATTGACAACCTTATCGTTTTCTTTAGAACGGTTTTTGAAACTCTGAATTTATTGGAACATAATAAGCCCTCAACCGGACTATGTAAGTTTCAATAACTGTAATTAAAACTGGTCTGTTTAAACACTTACGTAATTACGAAAAAAATATTTAAAATAACAAAACACGCTTTTTATTAAAATATCCATCTATAATAGTTTATCACGTTTACAGGAATCAGATAATCAAATCCATTTATAAAAATATGACAGTATTTATACAGTGCAAACTATTATAAATTATATTTTGTCTTCAACCTAACTCTGCACCTCGTAGACCTCACTGCAACAACTTCCGCAATTTTAAACAGGAAATTCCTCTAGTAAAGAAAAATCCTTCGGAATATTCATTTCCTACAGAATCTCAAACGGCACTTACGCGCGCGCTCTCTCTCTCTCTCTCTCTTTCTCTTTCTCTCGCATTCTCTCTCACACACACTTTCTTTTCAAATTTTAACACACATTTTTCTCTACTTTTTACACAAATGAAGATGTTATTTAATGGTTAATTTCAGTCATCATCTTTGTAAAATTGAAATAATGAAATAGGCACGTGCTGAAATTTTTCCGACATTTCCCATGTAATTTAATCAAACTGTGGCCTTAAATGGAACTCACCTCGCTTCTTCCGTCCACTCGCTGTTCAGCAATTGAGATTATTTCCGCCAATTTATTCTTAGAGAACTCAAGTTTATGCATAGAGAAGTAAAGATTTATTACAAGGTGCGGTAGTTAGCTGTCTTGATTGCATGCAATAGTGGGATAGCGCTTTGTGAAACAACATGTATACTTAGAATTTTTTGTTGACCAGTCCCGTGAAGAAATGAAGGTCGGGATGGTTGGGGGGTTTTTAGTGGTATATGGTTTAGTAAAAAGGTTGGTAAGCCGTTGGTGGTTATATATAAGAGATGATAAAAAGTGGGTGGTTATGCAGATGTGAAAGATGAGTGAAAAGGGGTTAAAAAGTGGAAAGGACAGTAACTGGAGAAAGACTGAGAGTCCAAATAAAATTACTGTTTCTGGAAATTACAACCGAAAACATCTAATCTCTCGTCTAACGTCAAAACAAGTGCTTTTATTTAACTCGTATGCAAAGTACATACTTGCGCACGTTTTTCCACAAAATTTGCTTCTTTACCCGAAAGATCGACTGTTAAGATTTGGTCTAGTTTTAGATTTTTTATTTTATTTAGACTAAGTAGAGGGAAGGTTGAGATAATCACGGTGGAAATTGAAACTTGGTGGTCTAGCGATTGTTTTATGGAAACAACGAACTTTGGATTTAAAATTGTTTTGGTGACCAGGAGGAGTAATTATTATTATCACAAATATTTACATGCTTTTTATAATGTTCTCAAAAGCATTAAGAGCAGTCAGAGAAATTAATTAATTAAAAATGAGTCAAAATTAAAAGCCGAAAAAAATGAAAGGATAAATATAATATCATCATCTTTGATGTGTTGGTTGGTGACGTGTTGGTCTAGTGGTATAGACACCGGCTTTGAGAGTCGTTGGACCCGGGTTCGATTCCCGGTCCAGGCACGTAATTTCCTTGAGCAAGAAACTAACTCACATGTGCTCACGTCAACTCAGCGTTATCTAGGGTTAACTCATGTCTATGTAAATAGCGTGTTCTTCGAAGTTTCCGATTCCAAAGGAACCTTCGTAAGCGCCTCTGACTTTATCTGGCGCTATATAAATAAATTCATTCATTCATTCATGACTTAGTAATGTAGTGTTGTTATTAGGGTTGCACCGGACATGGGTTTTTCAAATCCGGCCGGGGCCGGAGCCGGTCTTGTCATTTTGTATTATTCATTATTCATCTTTTTGTTCAATTGCATGTTATCATTAAAAACCAACGTAGTAACCAACAGACAATATCAACTTTATTTCAAATAAACAATAAACAAAAAATAGTAACAGTATTCGAGGCAGTGGCAACTTAACAGCAGCCGCCATCGAAGTCTTTAGACTGTTCATCTCACTGTACAGGATTGGATGCTTAGATCTTAGATCAGTAAGCAGAGAATACCTCGAAAAACTTTTGGGAGTATTAGTCTTGCCGCGTGACAACTCCGTGTAGCAGTGTTTACAAACAGCCTTCAAATTATCCGTGATTTTGACATCAAAATACGCCCAAACGCCCAATTTTTTCTCAGCCATTTTATGCTGTTAATTTTTAATACTCAAACAAAACAAGAATAATTCAACAAAAGAGAGAGTTCAAAGTTCGCGAGCGTGACCTTATATAGCTTCCGAGCGTGCTATTCTGTGGCAGCAATCGGAAGATTAAATTTATTAACGATTCAACCTAGCTATATGATCTAAACGGATAAGAAATAGATAAGCCATTTGAAAGATATATATATATATATATATATATATATATATATATATATATATATATATATATATATATATATATATATATATATATATATATATATATATATATATATATATATATATATATATATATATTAACTTCGATCTTTATATATATATATATATTAATTAACTCCGGCCGAAAAGTTTGGAGACCCCTGCTCTAAAGAATGGAATACTCTAATTTAATTTTACTCTATGTTATGGACTATTTGGTATTTTCAACTTATCGTGTACAGGTTTAATACAAATTCATAATTTTGATTACATTTTACTTTATGTTATTAAATGTTCCCGATTTTCAACTTTTGTTTTATAGCGTCTTCGGCTGTTTCGAACTCAAAAATTGTGTAATAACATTAAATTTTGTTTTTAAAAGAAACAAAAAATATGATTAAGGTGGATGATAACTATTAATAACAAAATGAATAAAGGCGATACAGGTGATTTAATTTTAAAGAACAAACAAGAAAAACAACTTGACGACATTAATCGATTTTTAAGAGATGGTTCTTATCCAGCACACATGAAAGGACGACCAGGTCAGTAAGCAAACATGCAAAAAATGTGCAAGAAATACATATTAAACAACGATGTGCTGCATTACCGATACGGCCAGCAAAAATCAAAGTCTAACAGTATGGCCCCAGCCTATTTACGCGTAATAAAAAGTGCAGTAAAAATCAGAACAGATATTTTAAAAGCTATTCATCTTGGCAGTTGTGGTATTCAAATCTTTAACTAAACCATACTGTGCCAATCAAACTAATGATACTGAAGGGAGTGAAGATAAACAGACAATTCAAGCGGCAGCCATGGGTGGACATATTGGCAGGGACAAAACATTACTTAAATTGTTGGACGCTGATGTATGGTGGCCAGGAATGAACGTGGATGGGAGAGAATTTGTCGCAACTTGTGAAGCTTTTCAACGCGGAAACACTAACTTCAACAAAGCTGCTCCTACAATACATTCTATTCCTATTCCAGCAAAGTTGGGTCACATATTGCTGTAAATTTGTGGACTTTACCAAAGACAAAATGGGTGGAAACAAAACCTATAGCCTCAAAAACAGCCAAAGTCGTTGCCACCTTTCTCTATGAACTTACTTGTCGACATGTTTGTGTGACTATACAGATCAATGATCAAGGTCGTGAATTTTGCAACAAACTGTCTGCTGAATTACATCGACTGACAGGAACGAAACAAAGAATAACAAGTACTTATCACCAGTGATGGGTAGTTACTAACTATAAATAGTTAACTACTAGTTATTAACTACCCTACAGTAGTTAAGAAATAGTTAATAACTACATTTTGTTAAACTAGTTAACAACTAGTAGTTAACTATTTTTTTAAATAGTTATTAACTAGAGTAGTTAACTATTTTTCTTAACTACTTTACTTTTTTGGTGGCTGAAAAAACTCTATAGATCATGAAACTGAAGTGGATGAGCCAGTATATGACATGTATGTAAATAAGGAAGATCTAGTGGTGAAAGTATATCAGATTTGATAGAAAGTGAGCAAGATAATATTGATAATTCTGACGATGTGCTTTTTTTACGTCCTCATAAGCACTGTGGTAATCTACATACATAATTTCCTATGTCTGTATGTATGTATGTTAGCAATTTTGCATAACGCAGAGGCCGCGGTGGTAAGCAGTCAGCAATTGGTAAAATTAGTGCGCACAGGCGTGTATTTAAAGTTATTACGCAACTGTACAGTATCAGTCCCAAATATCCAAAACGTTTTTCCTAAGCTTTTATGCAAGAGGTTATCCGATGTCGTGTAATAAAAGTTTAAATAAAAATTGTAATAAAAGTTGTACACTGTCAGTACTAAAGATCCAAAACGTTTTTCCTAAGCTTATTCTGCAAGGGTTTATCTGATTTCATCAAACATATTGTTGGATTTAAAGTTTAAAATAAAACATCGCTAGATGTTGAAACTGTCTTACGAAGGTACCTACGCAGGAAATTTAGTGATTTTAATTTGCTTAAACCAGGTTCGGTCCAAAGCATTGAACATTTTTTTGATATTGCTGAGCAAGTAAAGCATCCACATTTAATAATGGTAGAGAAGAAAACGTTCTTTATTTAATATCTGATAGTTCGATAAAAACCACAAAAATGGTCATTTTTGACGGGCTTCTAGTCATACCTTAAATCTCGTGGCAAGTGTTGATGCATTGAAAGTAAGGGATAATTTGAAATACAAACAACTTTATGATAGATCAATGGCAAAAGTTGTACCAATATCAAACTCTATTCATCGCAATGTAAAAGATGCTGAGGTTGTACAGGACATTAGTGGTTCAACATTTATAAAGCCAAATGTTACACAGCGGTGCTCAAAATTCTATTCCGTTGAAAGGATTGTTAATATAGTTTTCAATAATAATTGTGATTGTCAGAAGAAGTTAGGGCAAGTTGCATTTAAATAAATTGAGTTTGCTTTTCTGAAATCATTTATTCAGATTATAAAACCAATAGTCACCACAATGCATATTTTTAAAGTGAAAACTCATACATCGGTCACATTATTCCAACCATCACAGGATTAAAAAATTAACATCATGTTCAGAAAAAACCACCAAACCTCTTTTACAAACACTAACTCAAGGTCTAGAACAAGTAAATTAAAAACGAATTTTTAAAACCCAATGCTTTTATATGTAATTAATGCTGATGTCAGATGATTATTAAGTATAAAAAGTTCGCTTGTGCAAGTATTTGAACTCACGACCTGACGAGGAATACAATCCTCGAGCAGTACCGCTCGTCCACCAACACACAACTATGACTTATCATTTATTTGCGAAATGTCATATTTAAATCATTATGAAACCGTATTGAAACTGAAACAAAATTAAATTATCGATTAAAATTTAACGACAAATATTTTTTTAAACCAAAATTATCTTGAAAGTTAAAAATGTGAAAGAAAAAATACTCGTCGATCAGTGCGCTTGAACTCATGGCCTCGAGCTTCTTAGGCAGAGACTTATCCACCAAGCCACTGTAGCTTGATTTAATTTTCATGACGTTCTGCTAGTCACGAATATAAATTATTATATTTCTACCCATATAAAAATGAAATTAATTAAAATTAACTAAATTAATTGACTTATTGTAAAACTAATAATTGAATATTGCATTCTCTTCTATTTTGAGCATGTATGCAAAATTTGAAAAAAATCTATTATCAGGAAGTGACTCAAAAATTGATTGCAAGATTTGAAACAGACAGAGAAACAGAAAGACAACAGAGACGACGAGTAGATAAAAGCATTGTAGAAGAAAAACGATTTGGTCCTGTTTTGGAAAATGAAGAATATCTTTTAGCAACAGCGATAATTCTCTAATTTAAATTAAATTTTTTTGAACAATGAACAAAAAAATATTTGATTAAAGAAAATTTGTTGGAATACATAAATGAAATGAACCAAGAGCTTGAAAAATCAGATTTATTTAACTTGTATTTAATTGCAAATGTTAATAGGTTTTTTTTGTTAATGTTGAAAAGTAGTTAACTACTAGTTAACTACTAGGCAGTAGTTAAGAGGTAGTTAATAACTACTGCTGTTAAAAGTAGTTAGGAAATAGTTACTAACTACTTTTTTTATGAGTAGTTAAATAAAGTAGTTAACTACTTTTAAAGTAGTTAAAATCCATCACTGCTTATCACCCACAGGCAAATGAACTTGTAGAGCGTCAGAACAGAACAATCCGAAGTAGTTTTCTGAAAGTTCTATTAAGCAACCAAGAGAGGTTGTCCGATGCCTTGCAAGGTGTTCCGTTTGCTTTTTGTACAGCCAGACACAAATCTACTGAACAAACACATTTTGAAATGATGTACGGACGCAAAACAGTCCTTCCAACAGAATATATTTTTTTCTTATTGCTGGGTCAGACAAATCGGCTCCGTTTGATTTGCAAGCTGCTAAAGAATTGAGTGTCAATGAAAGTGAAAATCAAGAGCATCTTAATCTTTAAACATTGACAACATCTTGTTAACCTTGGCTTTGTAATTTGTAACTATCTTTATTGTTATGTTTCAGCGGTTTACAAAGTTAAAAATGCATGTTAAAACGACACATCATTGGATGGTTCTAACTTCCACTTTTCCCGTCCCTCATCGATTGCATAAAACGATGACGATGAATTTAATTTCCATCTATAACCCTATTTGGTGTATTTTAGAGTTCATTATGCCTGCAGGTATCTCGGATTTTATACTGTTAATATTTGCTAGAGCCCATCCTACCTCTAGGGATATTGTACTCTAGAGTCCAAAGAGCCGCAGGTGTATTCGACTCTAGAGTATGAGAATCTACTAGAGTCCATCGTACCTCCTACTCTCGATTTTGGGGATTTTTCATTCTAGAGTCCATTATACCTGCAGGCATATTGAACTCTAGAGTCCAAAAATTGCCTAGAGTCCACCCTACCTCCTACACCGGCACAGCATCTAGCGAGATATGGTGGAGCGGCGACGTGAAGACAACGGTAAGCCAAAAAGCAGAGTTTGAATTTAACTCGAACTGGAATTTCAAACCAAAGAAGCCGGTCCCTCATTGCGCCAGAGATGTGATCGATCGTGGTAGTTAAAGAACGAGTCTCGCAGCAGCCCGAAGCACGCCAGAAAGTCGATCAAGCAGAAAGGCCGGTGCCTCACCAAGCAGCCCATTACAGTAGTTGAGGTGGGATATAACTAGTGCCCGAACAAGAGCATGGCAGGATTCAGTTGAGAGGGTATGTCGAATAGATCGCAGCCGACGGATATGATAAAAAGAAAGGCCGGTTATTTTTGCAACATGCTTAGTGAGGCAGAGTGTCGGATCAAGGATAACACCAAGATCCCTGACTGACGAAACTGGTTGAACAATACTTTCTCCAAAGATGAGTGGAAAGAAGGTGCATTTGGAGAGCCGACGTGTTGATCCAAGCCAGATGAATTCAGTCTTAGATGCATTAAGTTACAATCGATTTTTCATCATCCACGACCCTACGCCATCAACACAGGGAGTGAAACGGGCCGCGAGAGCGCTGGTATCTGGAACACGGCAGTATCATATATTTGTAAGTCGTCAGCGTAACCATGAACCTGGAATCCCTGCCGCAGGAGGAGATCAATGACGTCGGAAGTGTAGAGAAAAAACAGAGGTCCCAACACAGATCCCTGCTGAACGCCATAGGTGGTACTAGCAACATCAGAAAGCAGACCGTTATAAGATCAACAAGGTAAGGTATAATACATTTGAGTACTGACGCTGTCTACGGTTAGTGTGGAGAACTCCAGCAATAGAATACCATGGAAAGCTGAGTATTCAGGATGAGACGATCCAATTGTAGATGCTCGAATATCCTGAACTCTGTCGCTAAAACAACACAAAAACATATTTGCATCAAGATCATCCCGGACGACAGGAATACGCTTCTTGTCCAAGACTGCTGACAGCGTTTTCCAAAGCTTCCTGGCCTCCCCACCACTATTATCAATCATCGTCCGCCAGAAGGCGTAGGTACTTCTATAGCATTAGTCTGAGAAAGGAGAAAACAATCTAATATGGCATCAAATCTACGAGCGTCAGAGCAGTTGGTAACGTCCAAATGGATGTTTTTGACATAGCCCAGTATCAATATATTGCAATGAGAAACAGTGACTAGTTCTAGAAAAATATTGAATTCATCGTAGAATGCTCGGTTTCCATCATCAGGTCTGTATATGGTTACAATAACAGTACAGATTCTGTTCAACGATAGTCGTACCGCCAAAAATTCGAAAGTCCTGGGACTGAAATCAAACTCCATCTTTATATGACAAAACTCGTTTCAAAAAATTATTGCAATACCTCCACTATTCATTCGTTCGTTGGCTGATCTGTAGTCGGCACTGGTAGACATTACTCTTGACTTCTCTACCAGCGTAAACCCATCAGGTATGATTGTCTTTATTGCAACATCTTTCAGAGGACTCATGCCACGTCTTAACAATGGTTAACACATGTAGTCTGTCTTCTTGCCCGAGAACAAAACACAAAATCTGCCTCCCTGCATAACATTATTTGTTTCTTGCTCCCAAAAAACCTGATGACCAGGTGGGGGGGGGTAGTTGGAGCCACTTTCGAAACCCTCGTTTTATTTTTTCTTCCAAAAAAACTTGATGACTGGGGGGAGGTTAAATACTATAGCATCTGAGTGAGCATAAAAGCATTACCAGCTGTCTGCTGTGACTCTATGAACAAATGCTGCTATGAAAATCTGGTGTAAACGGTAGTTTGACGCATATTAGAAAAAATGTCAATAACGTTTTCGACTTCAATTCGCCGAACCTCTTCTTATAGAATAGCCAATACGAGCAAATCGCTCAAACGTTCATCGCTAGAGCGAGTTCAGATATAAGCTTCAACTCTTTCAATGCAGCTAAACCTTCGTTCGTTTTCTACCGAAGTGACAGGTAAAGTAACCTTGCTCCGATTGACATCTGCTCAACTCGGGTGACATCGATCGATTCATCAGCAAGAAGCGTGAATATTTCACTTTTACGAATTCTTAGCAAAAGCTTCTCAAGTGCAATTCGATGCATTATATGCCGGGAGTCTCCTTAAGTACGTGAGGCCCACTTCAGTGCCGAGGACCCCTTAAGTGCGTGGGGTTACTTTTTGTTGTTTTTATTTTAAGTGCCGGAGGCCCTCTTAAATGCATGGGGGCCACTTCAGTGCCGGGGACTCCCTTAAGTGCGTGGGGCCTACTGAAAAGTCTGGAAAGGAACACTTAAAAATCAGGAGGGGCTCACTTAGGTGCTGGGGGCCCACTTAAGGGCGTGGGGCCCACTTAAGTGCGTGGGGCTCACTTAAGTGCGTGGGGCCCACTTAAGTGCGCCGGACCTACTTAAGTGCCGAGTGCTGTCTTAAGTGCGTGGGATCCACTTCAGTGCCGGGGGCCCAATTAAGTGCGTGGGGCCCACTTTATAGCCGAGTGCTCCCTTAAGTGCGTGGGGCCCACTGAAAAGTCTGGAAAAGGCTACTTGAAAATCAGGAGGGGCCCACTTAGTTGCCGGGGCCTACTTAAGCGCGGGAAATCATTTAAGGGTGGGGACTCACTTAAGTGCGTGGGCCCTACTTTAGTGACGGGGACCACTTAACTGCCTGGGGCCCACTTAACTGTCTGGGGCCCACTTTAGTGCCGGGGCCCACTGAAAACTCAGGGGGGCGATGTCCCCCCCTGCCCCCCCTAATTGACGTCCCTGTGGTTCAGAAGAGTAGTACAGAAAAATTTCCATTTCATTGTTGAACCATTTCATCAACCAGCTAAAGGTACGGTTTAGAAAGGCGGAAAATTTCCAAAAATAAGCGCAACTGCTCGAAGTTATCCCGGTAGGTATGAAAAACTCTCACTGCCCAAAATTATAGAAGTAGTCAAGTTTTTCGAGTTTGGCTTGAACAGTTCCAGTTTGGAGGTTAACACACGGAAGAGTCTCGTTTAAAAAACTCTCACAAAAACGTCTACCAAAAACATAAAAAAACATTCTTTTCGAAAAAAATAATATTTCGCCATCTGTGATTAGTGTATTTTCTTCCGTCTGATTGAGACTATCCTAGTATTTAATACTGCAGCTTAAAAGTTATTCTCAGCTTTGAAGTTTATGAGTTGATGCCTTTAGAAAGATCTTCGAGTTGAAGTAGCACCGTAGCTGAATCCAGTATGTTGTGGTTTACCTTCTGTTGATAATGTTCCAGAGAGAATAAATACAGAAAAAGGTGAAAGAGAAAGAAAAAAAAGAAAACAGGGAGAAATAAGAGCTAAAAAGGTTTAATTCAATTCCTTTTGTTCAGTTTTACTGAATAAAAGAAATTCAAGATATCTTTCAACGGGCTTCATAACGACAGTAACCACAATTTTTAAAAAAACTATAAAAAATAAATCGGACCCCCTTACGAAATTTCAGGATCCGCCGCTGTTTCTTTGCATCAATGATGGGTAAAGGATGTCAATGTTTAAAAAATGAGGAGAATTCATTTAATGCATACTGCACACGCTGATCTATTATTGGGGTGGGGAGATCACACAAACAGTAGAGATTTCCCCATTCGTGTACTCGAAGTATCCAAAGCAATCTATTTGGGGGTTAGGACGCGGGTTGCTCTCAGACCTTATAGTTAATCTGAAGGTTTTAAAATCGTAATGGAATGGGGCTAACAAAACAAACATTTTGGTAGGGCTTACGTTTGTGTCCTGGAAGGCTGAGCAATCCTAGCCGTATTTGCGATTAGCTAATTTCTATTTCATCGTTGATGTATCATAATCGAGTGGTTCAATGTTTGCATAACTTTTACTCAACTCGCACGCGCTGAATGTTCAAACATCTGTCAGCTGTCTAGAAGCTGACATGATCTTGCTTGCTTTTGACGGTCGATTGCATTTTTTAAATTTAAAAGCGAAAATAAATTGTGAAACATCTGAGATCATCCGTGACTTAACGGGGTTCACGACCTCGGAGCGATATGTAGAATGAAACTACAAGCCATCCTTGCAAGTGACCGCAATTGAAAAATGACTCAAGTCCAATAAATTGAAAATCATTTTTTAATAATTTTTAATGCTTTTTAGTTGACAGAGCTAAACATCCCACAGATACCTACAACAAACTTCTCGAAATACGTAGCACCTTGTAGTTTTGTTTTGAAAACTTCCTAGCTGGAAAAATTTTTACTTAAATTTCATAAGTATCTGCACAAAAGCAAAAACGAGACCGATTAGTAAGTGGACCAAACAATGCGAATTTTCTTAAAACTGACGTGCTGCCCTAGTTCTACACTAAGTACAATAAAAAAAAACTTGCTCATTCCAGCGATCGTTTTGAAAATTTGCATATTTTTATGCAAGCTAAACAATAGAGATGTTTCTGTGGAGCAAGCTAATTAATATTAACGAACGTTTTAATGTTCAGAATAAAATAAGCCAAAACCACAATAACATGCGACCTAAATTTAAGTAGACCTCGATTGAACTGTCGATAAACGATTAGTTCGGATAAAGAAATAGATCTTAGCGTTTCGTCATGTCTAAATATAGCTTCACATCCTCTCCCAAATTTAATGCTAAGCGAGGTAATTTTCAACTAACTACTCACCAAGACAAATATTTTAATTAAAATAAAATTATTTATTTATTTTACCGCTAATGATTGCTATTTTTCCAACTAGCTGGCATTTCCTTATGCGGCAGAGCTCTGAATTAATATTTCAGAAAAAAAGCACAAAAAACTTTATTAAACTGTGCCAAGACTCTATTAACACCGAAAAATTGTCTCAGTAAACAAAGACCGAAATTAATAAACAAATTTACTAAAATGTATATAGGTGGACCACGCCTACCGGGTTTGCGATTGGTGAATTGAACAGAAAAAATCTAGGATATGAAGTCACGTGAGCATCTCCAGTTCGTGACCTAGATTAGACACAGCTGATGTAAGACAACACAGCCAACAAAGAAAGAGAAAAGACGGGCCGGATTCGTTGAAGTGCTGTCGAAGAGTGGAAGATTCTGTTTTGCAAAAATCATCGGCATTTGGATCTTGATTGTTTTTGAGGATTTTGCCTTCAGAACGCCAACAGTTCGATTGTCCGCTATTTCACCGCAGAAGGTAGTTCTATTATTATTTATTCCTTGCGAAATTATGCCGGCTCTATTGTTCTCGGTGATTCCTTTGCTGCCCGCTCGTTTGCTTTTTCTTTGTGATTTTCGTTCTCCAATCGGCTTATATTTAATTTCTGATTATTATTTATAGATTATAGAATGTTGCAATATTTAGTTTCTAATTAATGTACTTTTTGACGGCTGACGCTGCTAGCGTAAGTTTGGCATTGTAACACAATCGACGATTGCATAAGCATCGGTTGAGTAATAATTTCTTTGTTGTCCTTCAATAAGAATGGGATTAAGCTTTGATTAACTCTTTTATCATTAACAGGTCAATTGATTTTTTAGACTTATGATTTTTGATTTGTTAAACTGTCATATTAATTATTTGATATAATTTAGATCTATTTCAATGCTGCTTGCATTTATTAAAATTAACTTTTTATTTCATTTATTTTACAGATAAATTACAGCAGTCCTAATTTTGCCTAGAATCGTAAATGCTGTCAGAACAAGTCTTTGTGGAGATGAAGCTCTTAAATTCATCTTATTTCAGAAATACTGAGAAAATATTTTATAACAAAAGCGAGGAAATGCTGATTCATCATCCATGTACCTGTGGAGCCAGTTTGATTGAAATGACTTCCTTTCCGATTTCTCTGTTCGAGCAGCAGTTTGAAAAGCAAATGTCAAACAAAGACAAAACATCTTCAGAAATTGAAAATGTTGATTTTCCTTTCAACAATCTTCCAGCAACCTGCAAACTTCAAGTGTTTTCTTATTTGAATACTTCTGAAAAAGGAAAATGTCGCACGGTTTGTAGAGAGTGGGAAGAATTACTGAATAGCTCGTGTTTTTGGAAAACAGTCGACCTAGACTTTCTGCTCCACAAAGGGAATCTCAACAGCATAGAAACGTCATCAAACGTAAAGAAAAAATTGATTTCTTTTGTTAACTTGATAGATTCTCTTGAGGTCAAAATTAAAAGCTTGAAATTTGATTTAGAGACATGCTTTGGGTCAGATGTAATTGATTGTTTGCTGAGATCTAAATCGTGCAGTAATCTGTTAGATGTCGAGGTTACTTGGAAGAATCTCGTGCCAGCTTCTTTTCGGGAAATGAATACAAAAAGTGAAATTCCCAAACAGGATTTGGTCTTCCAACGCAGGCGACAGCAGAGGCAAGCTGTCGCTTTTCTCGAGAATTTTGTAATAGCTGTACCGGAAGTTGAAAAGTTGGTCATTCCATTCGACTGGACAATCAGGTCAGCCAGTGCCCTCTCCTCCCTTAAACACCTCAAAGTTCTTGTTCTCAACAAACAATCTGAATTGCAGCCTCCTGAACAATCTAGTCTAGATGTGGTCTTTGCAGCTTTGAAAAATTTAAAATACCTGGACATGGAGGCATACAGTCCAAATGTTTGTGGCTTCCACGAGGTTTCCATCAAGTCTCCATCTCTCAAACATCTAAACGTGTCTCGGTCGAAAGGCATCTGCTTATCCGGGATGAAAGTTCCGCAACTCCTCCACCTGAAAATCTCTAGATCTCGCTGGACGTGTCCTCTGAGCATCATGGCAGCCGACGAAACGACCAATCACTCCTGTCTCTATTCCATTCTTAGGTCTGGTGCTCCCAAGTTATTGACTTTAAATGAACATAGATTAAAGAAAGATTGGGCTCAACAGATCTATCCAGAACTGGAGACTATCATGATGTCTGTGTGTCCGTGTGCTATCCACGACAGAGGATGAGCTTATTTGTTGACCATTGTGTAATAGTTTTTTCATTTTTTAATATTTTGTCCAATTTGTATTTTGAGATGTTGATGAAGTTTAAAATTGAAAAGTTGAGCGAGTTCTTTCTTTGTTAAGTGAAACTATGTTCAAACATTTTTTATTACTGTTTTGACCAAAGACAGAAGCTAAAAGTATTTTTTTGTTATGCCGCCGTATTTAGTTTTTTTTGTTTTGTTTTGAGCTGTTGGAAAAATGGAGACTACTCCTGTAAATAACTCATCTCTATGGCATTCAAAAAACATTGAGCTTATAAATGAGAAACATGTGATAGCAGTCGCAGTTTTGTCGTCGTTCTCTCTCTGTCGTCGACTTGATTGATTTTGTACGATGTGACGCACGAAATGTTGTGATACAAAAGTTTTCATTTTACTACGGATTTTTACTGTGTTTCATGATCTTAGATAGCTTGCAGAGTCTAATGAAAGATTGTTAAAATGCAGTTGACGAAGCTGCTTTATAATCTCACCCAATATTTCCAGATGCCTCTTCAATTACTCAAATAAACCTTTGTTTAGAATAAACACAAATTTGAACTTCAATTTCGTTTTATTACTTCAACATAAAAAACAATCGCTCAGAGTTAAAGATCACAGAGCAAGCACACAATAAGATCGACTTATTTGAGAGGCACTTTGTCACTATCGTTCTGCAAGGGGGTAAAATATTCACGTATTTAAACAAACGTTTGTTTTACTTGCGACCAGTAAATAAAAGCAACGAAGGAGAAAGGTGTCCTATTTGGCTGTTCGCCCGCATAACAGCAGGATGTGTGGGAGGGTTTCATTTTGCCACTTTCTAGAATCGAGGGGCCCATCGAAGTGGAAAACAATAAAAGTTCATTATGCCTAAGCAATGTTAAAACATCAAGAAAATCGTAAACAATCTACAATTCCTACTAAAAAATATTTAAGCATAAGTGGTTAGTAACTAAAATGTAATTTCATGATTATTGCGAGTCGAACACGGGTCGGCAGAGCTGTTAAATAAATCCAATTTTAACTAAGAAAGACTCCAGGGCTCTAATGTACTGTACAGGATGATACGTGTAATGTTCTCCATGTATAGACCTCTTCCAGCAACTAACATTTATATCTAGTTTGTTCTGCTTCTTCCAGTTGTTCAATAGCTCATCTGCTGAGGAACACAGTTGGTCATCAAATGAATGAAACACCAAAGTCTCTGTCTTAAAAGGACTTTTGACAAAGTCTAGAGCCTTTTCTTTCAAGATATCAGCCCCAATGAGAAACATTTCAGGCAGAGAAGACCTATATGTTTTTAGTGCTGATGAAGCATTACCTAAAACCAAGCCATCAAAAATTTGTCCTCGTATTCTATTTGAAGAAAAAGCACTGGCGGAAGAAGAAAGATAATCAATGAGAAGAGAATACAAAAAAACTCCCGAGGAATTGGCATGTATGAGGAACTTGTCGACATTCAGTGGGAGATGATTCCCGGACAGTTTGTTGACCATTTCTACTATTGTAGATCTTCCGTTCTCTGGCACAAAAAAGTGAGCTGTTTTTGGCATTACTGTAACAACATCCAGGCCGTAATCATGGTACACAGAACAGATTTTGTTCACATATTCAGCAGAAGAATTGTAATGTGGAAAAAATATTACACTGTTTTTTGGTCTAACCAGCTGATCGCCTTCGGCTCCATAGGTTACCGATCGCAAAACTACATTACTGGCCAGCTGTTCTTTACGTATGCCTAGAGGTTTTCTCATATTCAGCTTCTTTTGTATTGCAACGATTTTCTCAGGACTGACGATTTCTTCAAATACGGGATTTGCGTGAAATCTGAAGTACGATCTGTCGCTAAACTTGATCGGAGTGTTAAATATTTGACATTTTATAGTATTAAGTCCCATGAAAAAATGAATTCGTGCCATGACTTCTATACAGTCCCTTTCTGCTCAATCGATCAACGCGCCGACTAAATAAATATACATCTCAACCAGCAAAACAAAACAAAAGCAGCCAAAAAAAGACATAGGACGTGTTTTTTATCAACCACACTCACCAAAGCTTTTTATAATTCATCAAATTTCTCTCTTATCTGTTTTTTATTCACCTGATGAACGCTCTTGTTTAAACCACATTCACCACAGTTTAGAGCAGGGGTTCATCAAGTGAATAAAAAACGCAACGGAGAAATTTGATGAAATAAAAAAAAGGTTTGGTGAGTGAGTGTGGTTTGGTTGATAACCTGGTGAATAAAAAACACGCCCATAATTTCGAATGTAGTTTGTATTTTGAAAACAAACTTTGAACATTTAAATATTATTCTTCCTACAAATTTACATCTGCGGTTCACCTAACATTTAAAGATCTTAATTGATTATGAGAGAGAATTCTGATGACCGAATTTCTTCAAAGCAAAATACAAGTTAAAACCAATGATTTTTACATAATTCAATAAAATATGAAAATATAACTGAAGTTAACAAACAATAAGTTGAATAACTGGTATGACGACTTTTCGATTCGTCAATGCTGTTATCTGACAAAACGTCTTCTAGCCACGGAATGGGCTCCTTCTTGAACACTCTTTCTTTCAGCTCTTTGTAACGATTATAATCGTTGCAAAGGTTTGATTTGCAGACCATGTAAGTGACGAGTGAAATTTCTAACCTGTCATTGTAAACGTACGAATCATCCACTCCAAATGAAAATTTCGTACATCCCTGGTAGGAAGCACCTGCTGTTTCTGAAAATATATATTAGACTATTTCAAAATAGTGCATCCAATTTTTTTAAATTTCTTTTGGGCCCTCCCTCTAATTTTATGTTATATGTTGTACTTTTTTCCATTGGGCTAACCCTGTAATTTGATGTTGTGTTGTACTTACAATACAATAACATGAAAAAATTATAAGGTTACTAGCGAGGTGCCCGGCGTTGCCCGGGCTTTTTAGAGGTTTTTCTATAGTTTTTCTCTCACGCTCCCGTTTCTTTTCCCGCTTGCTCTCACGTTCCCGGTCGCTTTCCCACTTTTCGACCACCTAGAGCTCTAAAACTTTCAGGAAAGCTTATTCTGGATGACGATACATGAATTTAATGCTTCCGACATGAATTAGGCCTTAAATCAATTAAAATTAATTAAATCAAATTAATCAGACAGTTCAAGATACTCTTTTATAGAAAACAGATATATATATATATATATCTATATATATATCTATATATATATATATATATATATATATATATATATATATATATATATATATATATATATATATATATATATATATATATATATATATATATATATATATATATATATATATATATATATATATATATATATATATATATATATATATATATATATATATATATATATTTTGAATACTTCGGCGCTATATGTTCTTTTAGGCAAACTCGATTGAAAAAAGTGGCGCACTTGGCTGAATCGATTTTATTTTTAATTTTTTCCAATACTCTAAATCGGTTTAAAAATAATTTATTATCAAACACAAACTCCATAATCTTATAGGCTAATAGATCTATTTCGGCAATTTTTTGCCATCATCAGAGCCGTTTAACTTTTTAAAATAAAATGCAGTGACTAAATGGTAAAAGATACAACTAATTGAAAGGAATTAAAATACCAATGTAATTTTCCACCTGACCATGTGGAAACGGACACGAAAATTGGTACACTAGGTTGGTTTGTGCTACAGGGCTAGAAACATTATTTATACTATTTTTAATTAAAAGATTATGAGTTTTTCCATTGTTATAATAGATGTGTAACTTGAGTGTATTATCTTTATTTACAACCTTAATATTATCATACACAATGTTTTTCAACACTTTTTCATCTATTTTATAATTATAAGACATCTGATTAGCATAATATAATGGAATTATACAAGAATTTGATGAGTTATTGGTATTAGGTTTTGAAACATGTTTTTTTATCAGTAATACGTGACATAAATTTATTTATAGTTGAATCAACAATAGGATTAGAATAATTATTATTTATCAAAAGTTGTTTCACTTGTAGAATTTCATGGTGAAAATCAGACCATGTTTCGGAAAATTTATAGGCCCTATTAATATAATTATTGATAACGTTTAGCTTATATCTTTCAGGACAATCGCTATTATAATTAAGACAATTGCCTGTGTTTGTGGGTTTAGTATAGACCTGGCAAGATAGTTTTGATACATTTCGTGTAACTAAAGTATCCAAAAAGGGAATTTGATGTTTATTATTAGCAAGTTCATAAGTAAATTGTAGTTTAGAATTTTTTACAAATGCATCTCTCAGTTTAAATAGTTCTTCTAAGTTATCAACTGAAACAAATATATCATCAACATAACGGCAATACAGAAAAGGTTTGGTGTGATTTTCAAATACACGTGCTTCAAGATCACCCATATAAAAATTAGCGAAAGTCGGGCCCAACGGGGACCCCATAGCTACACCGTCAATTTGTACATATAAGTCTCCATTAGGTGATAAAAAAAGAGATTGCGTTGTACATATATAAAGTAATTCTTTCAAGACTTCAGGGCTGATTTGAGGAGGTTGAATACTAGGATGTGAATAAACACACTTACAAATTATATTTATAGTGTCTATAACAGGTACGTTGGTAGACAAACTTTCAACATCTAAAGACGCAATTATATTAGAACTTCCATTACTATGAATAAGATCAACTAAATCATAAGAAGATTTAAGACTATATTGAGAAGGACAATAAGGAGAAATAATTTTATTAATTTCTTTAGCAACATTATAAGTAACAGCAGGACATTGTGAAATAATAGGTTTTAATGAGTTATCTTTCTTATGTATTTTAACATTACCGTAAATATAACCAGGTTTATAGTCACCTATTATTTTAGAAAAAATTGTTATCTTCTTTTTAATAAGAGTTGCAATGATCTTATTTAGTTTAGATCTGATCTTAACAGTAGGATCAGCTTTCACTTTTTGAAATTTAGAGCTGTCAGAGAGAATTGTATTGAGTTTGGAAAAATAATTGTCACGATTTAAAATGACGTACGTAGGTGATTTGTCAGCTTTACGGATAATTATCTGAGTATTTTTACGTAGTTGAGAGGCAGCATTCAATAACTTCTTAGGTAAGGTAGACTTAAAATTTGAGCATCGATGTTTATAACCTTCAGCTAGTAATAGAGGCTTCAAAGTTGATTTTACAGTAATTTTATTTTTGGCTTCTAAATTTAAGATATCATTGTACAATATTTCAAGTTCGGTTTGTTTGTGTAGTTGATCATAAGGTTTACGTAAATGATAATTATAACCGAGCATTAAAAAGTCACATTCATCGTCAGACAATTTATAATCGGACAAATTAACGTATGTAGTACAATTTTGTTTAAATAGTAACAGACCTCCATACAATCGAGAAAGTTTTTTAACAATTTTAACTTCTTTCACACGTTCGGATTTCGTAAAGTGTTCGTTGACAAGTTGGAGGAATTTATGAACGTCTGTACCAAAGTTGTCTTCTGTGGTTGTAGACATTTCTTCTGCGTACCTTGCCTGCAATTCTTTAAGTTCTCGTTCTTTCTGCACAATCTGAGATTGTAGAAGATCTTCAACTTTTGCATTTCGATTTGTAGCCGAAATCGAGCAAGTAGTAGTTTTTGAATATTTCTCGTCAATATCTTAATTATTTAGTTATTACTGTTATTATTATAATTATTTTAATTTAAATATTTTTTATGTTGTTACATTTGTATATAATGAATTTAAATTTTATTAAAATTATTTTAATTTAAATATTTTTTATGTTGTTACATTTGTATATAATGAATTTAAATTTTATTTAAATTGTATTTTAATTCATTTCAATTAGTTGTATCTTTTACCATTTAGTCACTGCATTTTAAACGGCTCTGATGATGGCAAAAAATTGCCGAAATAGATCTATTAGCCTATAAGATTATGGAGTTTGTGTTTGAGAATAAATTATTTTTAAACCGATTTAGAGTATTGGAAAAAATTAAAAATAAAATCGATTCAGCCAAGTGCGCCACTTTTTTCAATCGAGTTTGCCTAAAAGAATATATATATATATATATATATATATATATATATATATATATATATATATATATATATATATATATATATATATATATATATATATATATATATATATATATATATATATATATATATTGTTGTAAAATCGTCAAATCGTATTACAGGTCCAGAAAAATGGTTTTGTAGTTTATTGGACGATAATAAATAAAGCTTGGTTAATGCTACTCATACCTTCTAATAACTTCAATGTTAATAAAAATACTTGTCGGGATATCAATAGATGGGAAAAGTGAAATCAGTACCATAGATATAACACTACCCCCTTCTTAATCCTGTTCGTTTCGAACAGCATAGTCGCTTTTGAGAAATGCGACTCGGCCACAAACACAAAATACCTTGATTTTTACTCGTGGCTTTGACCGCAATTCGCAAACAACATGGTCAAGTCTCTTGACCGTTTGCAGCAGTTTCTTCCAGTCCTTCTTTGGCTCATCAACAGAGTCTTTCTTTGGCTCATCATCGCCATTTTTGCACGGTCCATCACAGCCTTTTTTGCATGCCTCGTCCTGAACATCTTTGCACGGTTTATCGGAACTGTCTGCTTTTTCTTCTTCCTTTACATCTTTTTATCTTTGTTGAAATCATATTTCAAATAAGCACATTTTTTTCATTACACGATCTGAGGTATCTCTCTATTGAATATTCAACACATTATTTTCCATAACACAATCCCGCCATCGAATATCCGCCAAATTTTTTTCATGAAAATATCTGAGATATCTTTCCATCGAATATTCCATGGCTGGTCTTTTTTTCCTCCACTCCTCAAGATCTTTCTCCAGAAACTCTTCAAAAGGTTTTTCACAAACACGTTCCATAAATCCGATAAATCCCATCATTAAACTGCTATTTGATTTTAAAATGACTTTTAGTCTATCTGATCTAGATCTCCTCTGTGGATTGATCTGATTTAGAATTATCAATGGATTCATCTAATTCAGAATCCTCAGTGGATTTATCTGATTCAGAATCCTCTGTGGATTCATCTGATTCAGAGTCCTCGGTACCGTTCACTGTTCTTGGCTCATCTTTTTCAGAGTTTTGCTGGCTGCATTGTTATTGTTGTTTTTGTCATGTTTGTTTTCTTCCAAGCTACAATCAAACGTTTTCTTTTCACATTCTAACTCGGCTCTTTCGTCGGTGTCAACTTTCGTATCGTCCAGCAGATCTTTCTTCAAATCATCTCCATCGTCTCTCAAATCAGTGTCTTCTTTTTTTGTCAAATTAGCTTCGACGTATTTCTCCATTGGAGTTTCGTCCGTTTTTAAATCCTCGGTTGCTTTATCCGAGTCAGATTCGTCACTTAAATCTAACCCTGAATATTCGGTATCGTCGCTGTATGGGTAAAAGCCAACGCGGTTATTGCCATTATTATAGTCATCATCATCACTTTTATCCTCATCGTTTTGCATTTCGTTTTCAACATTCCTTTCATCTTCTTTAGTTTTTTTGTCGACGTCCAAACCGACTGTATCATTGTCACCATCTTTGCGAGGCTCGTCATCACCATCTTTGCATGGTTCATCTTGAACATCTTTGCATGGTTCATCTTGAACATCTTTGCAACGTTCATTATCATGACCGTCTTTCACAGGCTCATCATCATGACCCACCTGACCTGTGCAGTCTGTAACGCCGTCACATGCTCTGAGACACAGCTGGTGAACTCCAGTTCAAATTAGGTTTCGTCGCAGCAACCCACATCACCAGCAACCCGCTGGTCCAGAAACGTGTCCACCACTGCCTCAGCCAGCCCTGCGACCAAACTCTCAACAGTTGTACCGGCTGCTACTACTTTGTTTTCGTGGCCAAGAATCATTCTTTCTCCTGTCTTCCCCTGTGCTGCCATGTTTTCTCTCGCTTGTTGTCCTTCTTCCTCCAACAATTTTCTTTTCAATTTTCTCCGCTTAACCACAGCTTTCTCGTCAATATCGAAATATTCATCGTCGTCAGGCTCATAGCCTTCATTCACTAACGCGGCTAAGAGGCGTTTCCTAAGTTCGTCCTTTTTTACCTGTATCGCTCAGGCTTCGTTTCTCCAGCTCGTCTTTTAATTCACTTGCCCAAAGCTCATCCAATGATTTCAAAACCATTCTTCTAATCTCACTTCAAGACAACAGTGTTGTAAAATCGTCAAATCGTATTACAGGTCCAGAAGAATGGTTTTGTAGTTTATTGGACGATAATAAATAAAGCTTGGTTAATGCTACTTATACCTTCTAATATCCTCAATGTTAATAAAAATACTTGTTGGGATATCAATAGATGGGAAAAGTGAAATCAGTACCATAGATATAACAATATATATATATATATATATATACATATATATATATATATATATATATATATATATATATATATATATATATATATATATATATATATATATATATATATATATATATATATATATATATATATATATATATATATATATATATATATATATATATATATTCAATAATTACTTTTCTAATATTGGCTCCAACCTCGCAAAAAAGATATCCCCACCGGATACAACGTTTGAAAAATATCTTGGCAATCCTGTGACTCACTCTTTTTATGTCGCACCCACTACGCCCGATGAGATTATCAAAATAGCTTCAAACTTAATGATCTCTCACAGCTGCGGAACCGATGGAGTCGACGAATGCATCGCACGAAATTCAATTACGGCGATCGCTTGTCTTCTGTCTGCTATAATAAATTGCTCAATATGTTCAGGGGTATTCCCCGCTCAACTAAAAACAGCTAAAGTCATTCCAATTTACAAATCTGGGAAAAAAGAAAACTTTTCTAATTACCGGCCAATATCTGTCTTGTGCTATTTCTCAAAGTTTTTTTGAAAGAGTGATGCACTCCAGACTTTATAATTATCTTGATACATTTTCCATTATTACACCCAATCAGTTTGGATTTAGAAAAAATCACTCAACTTATATGCCACTGGTTATGTTACACTCAAAGATTGCCGAGGCCATGGACCGTGGGAAATATGTAGTTGGCATCTTCCTGGACCTAGCTAAAGCCTTTGATACGGTTGATCACGGCATTCTGATGGACAAATTGAGGCACTATGGAATCCGGGGAACTCCACTATCATGGTTCAGTGACTATCTTAGCTGTAGATCACAATGCGTCCAGTACAGCAATTCTATCTCATCGATGAAGCAGGTAACTTGCGGGGTGCCTCAAGGGTCGGTGCTGGGACCGCTTCTATTCCTCATCTATATTAACGACCTATGCTCAGTTTCAGATCGCCTTGAAATTGTTTGGTTTGCGGACGATACTAACCTCTTTGCGACTGGCGATAACTTAGAAAATTTATATTACGATACCAACCGTGAATTGCTTTCTGTTTCTAAATGGTTCTCTGCTAGTAGACTTTCCTTAAATGTAAGCAAAACGAATTATATTTTATTTCACCATATAAACAAAAATACTTTCTGTAATTGTCAGCTGAAGATTTAAGATATACCAATTTTGCGGGTTCCTTATTACAAGTTCTTGGGCGTGTTGCTTGATGAACACCTGACATTAAAAACTCACATTGAATATGTTACATCTAAGGTTGCAAAAAATTGTGGAGTGCTATCTCGTATACATCAGTTTGTTGATGCCAATATTTCTATGATGTTATACTATGCACTTATCTTTCCGTACTTATGATACTGCAATATTGTCTGGGCCTCAAATTATTCAACTCGTTTAAAGCCTCTTCATATTTTGCAAAAGCGAATTATTCGAATTATTTTTCACATGCCTCCCACATCGTCTTGTAAAATTCAAATGGCTAACAACATTCTTAATATTGATCAAATTAATTTCTTCCAAACTGGCATTTTCATGTATAAATATGATAATTTTATAATACCCTCATCATTCGATAACATGTTTGTAAAATTATCTGATGTTCATTCCCATGATCTGCACGGATTTCGGACGGATTTTGCTCGGACAACTCTTAAAACATTCTCTATTAAATGCTCTGGCCCTCGTATTTATTCAACCATTCCAATATCCGTCTCCTCCTTGAAACGTTTTTCGTTATTTAAGCAAGCTCTGAAATCTTACTTATTATTGTCACACTCATAACTGCTCAATACCTATTACCTTAGCATACCAATTTCAGTCTCTTCCTTGATAAGTTTATTGAACTACTATTTGAAATGTCTTAACTCAACCCACTCATTTTGGTTCATTTTGTAAAAGTTGTCCATTAAGCGGGAAGGAATTCCCTTTGGACGAACCTTTTGGACACCTTTTCCTTTCTCAACTGATCAATTGATCAATTTTGTCTTTTTTGAAATTTTGTTACTATATTTTTCTTGTCGTTTTGGTTATTTTCTTTTGTTTAAGTTTAATACTTATGTTGGTGCTCAATAAATGAATTATATATATATATATATATATATATATATATATATATATATATATATATATATATATATATATATATATATATATATATATATATATATATATATATATATATATATATATATATATATATATATATATATATATATATATATATATATATATATATATATATATATATATATATATATATATATATATATATATATATATATATATATATATATAATTCATTTATTTATATATGCAATTCTATCTGTTGCATTTTCCTATGAAAAGGACATAATTGCACCTCTTTGTTTTTCCATTATAACGTTTTAAAAAAATTTTAAAAAATTATTTTAAATAGCCTACAACCTATCCTCAGACCTACCAAATGTACACAAAAAATTTCATAAAAATCGGTTCAGCCGTTTCGGAGGAGTTTGAAGTCAAACAATATGACACGAGATTTATATATATATATATATATATATATATATATATATATATATATATATATATATATATATATATATATATATATATATATATATATATATATATATATATATATATATATATATATATATATATATATATATATATATATATATATATATATATATATATATATATATATATATATATATATATATATATATATTGTGGTTGAGTACCTTGGGAAGATAAACACCTAGGTTCTGTAATTTAAGAACTAAAATTCATATTTATTAATAAGTAATACAGATCCTAGACGTACGAGCCGGGTGCACTGATTGACAGAAGGCGATGACTTTAGTCTTTCAAATTACTTCCAACAGCACGTGTAAACGACCCTCCAAAATCTCCCCTCCGTGCTTCAGACCGTTACTTTCAAATCTCAGAAACATCATTTAAGGGGGACTGGGCTCCTGACTTTCATGTAAGCCAATAGTTATTAAATATGGGCCCCTGTTAGTTATTTTTCTTGTTTTAGGTTTTTTTAGTGAGATTTTAGTAGAAAAAAGCAGAAGCTTTTGTAGTTATAGGATGGGGTCGTATATAGAAAAATGCCGTCCCGGTTACAAGGATGTTTAGCGTTACTCATAGCCTGGTCTAGTAGGCTGTCCATATAGATTAAAAGAGAGATGAGAAGCTAAAGAAACTAAGAAGCTAGGTCCACACCGAGATGGAGAGATGTTAAAAAAGTTAGGAACAGTCCAAAGTGGAACGAGATAGGTAACAGATTTTGTATGCATGCATCGATCTATTTTGTCTGAGTTGAACGCACGATTTACACGAAATAGTGATCTTCTTGCATGCCTGAATTCCTTCAATCCGCAATCTTAAATGATTTCCTCTCTATAAACCGAATAAGCACACTTGCGAAGCTTAATCCAACTCTAGATATTGACCCTCTCGTGGTTGAAGTTGAAGCTGGCACTGCAAAATCGTACGTTTCTTCACTGCAAAATCATAATCTTAATTTGGAAGACTTGCGTTTTTTCTTAGCAAAAATGCCAAATGCATTTTGCAATATGATTCGCCTTGCAGATCTTGTTTTGACTTTGTCTGTTGCTTCGGTAGAAAACGAACGAAGGTTTAGCTGCATGAAAAGAGTTAAAACTTATATATGGACTCGCTGTGGCGATGAACGTTTAAGCGATTTGTTTGTATTGGCAATTCTACAAGAAGAGATTCTGCGAGTTGACGTCAAAAAGTTATTGACATTTTGTCTAATATGCTTTAAATTACCGTTTACAGCAGATTTTGATAGTAATAGCCTTGTTCACAGAGTCACAGCAGACATCTGAAATGCTCTTATGCTCACTCAGATGCTATTATGGTATGTGATCCCACGTGTTTTCCAGGTTTTATTGTGAGGAAAAATAAAACGAGGGTTTCGAATTTTTTTTTGAAAATTGGCTCCAACTACCTCTCCACGGTCATCAGGTTTTTTGGGAGCAATAAGCAAAAGATGTTATGCAGGGGGCAGATTTTGTGTTTTGTCCCCGGGCGAAAAAGACCCTAGCTACACTCACCCCTGAGTGGGCCCCTAAAACATCTTGCCTTCCTAAGGTTTTGCTGAAATGATGTCCCTGGGTTAGGGGGGTGCTACATTTATTCATTAACTTTTTTTTACAATTGCTTTAACTGGTTTGAGACTAATTTTAACTATCTTCAGTTTGTAGTCTTTATTTTCTATCATTAATAAATTCTTAAAGATACCAGAAAAAAAAAACTGCAGACTAAAGATAGTCAAACAAACTTTTTCGCCTGCGCGGGCTTTTTTCCCTTTTCGCACTTGAGCCCCCTCCCAGCATTTTTTGCTGGTTGCGACCCTGTTCTTCAGTGACGTGATGGCTGCGCGTAGCTTCGAAAAGAAGGCCCAGAGTTGATCTTAGATGTCTATAGCTCCACAATTGGACCTGGGTCTGCCGTCAGTCCCAAAAGAACCGGATGATTCATGAGCTCCGGGAAATACTTTCTCCACCGACTCATGCAACCTACAGTTGATCGCAAAAACTTTTCTACCGAGTTTTTATGTTATTGGTCATTGGCTGGTTTCTATTCCTTAAACGACAAATAGTGCTATGTAAGGTTCGGAATTCTTTCCTATTGACTGCAGTCCCAATTTTCTTGACACGTCCTTCCAAGTAGACCACACGGTCTTCTTTCAGGTATTTTTGTACCATCTTATGCAGGTGGCGGTATTCTTCGGGATTGTTCAATTAATTCCTCTCCGTTGTTCAATAAGGACCAATGTATTCTTGGTAATCCAGCAGGACTTGGAACGACGCCTTGAAGGCAGGGACGTAAATTCAGCATTTTCCGGGGGGGGGGGGCAAAATTTTCTTGCCATTTTATAGTTAACTGACAGGATTAACCGGTGTTGCCCGGGGTTTTTGCTTAGTTTTTTTTTATTTTTTGCCAATGAAACGTCAAATAAATAACAGATTTTTTTAAATTGTTTCATCAATGAAGTCTCCCTGCATGTCAAATGTTGTTCAGATTGCTCATGCGGTTTGGATGTGATAAGCGAATGCTCTAACATACACATATTACCTTTAATATCTCTATAAATACGTGGGTACAAGTAGAGAGGAGTGGGAAGATGCATCACCCCACCAGAGTATCAATTGAATTTTTTTTGGGTATAATACATGTTTTTTTGGAAAATGGTTGCAGCTTTTTTGGGAAAAGAAAGTGGAAGTCTTTGAAAAAAAACTGGAAAAATACTTACGACCACCCCTCACCGGTCATCAGATTTTTTGAAAAGAACTTGAAAAATTTCTGAAATGCATCTCCTCACCAGGAATTTCTGGATGCACCACTGGGTGTAAGGGGATGAATGATGTAATCATATTACAGAGGCAACAGGATTAGTAACAAAAAAGGATGTCCAAAATGGGAAGTGTAGAGTTTTGTTTTATTTTTGTGTAATAAATAATAATAATAATAATTTTGATGTAGACTGCCGTGAGAGAATCAATATTTTATCAATATACCATTAATAGGGTACAATTTCACGAATTCGCTGATTGTATTTTGGCACAAAAAACAGCAAAACTATGGACCAACGCTGATACAATGTTTATTACCCTGCAGCTATTGGTAAATCGAGCTCAGATATAAAATTATCTACCCACGCAAAAAGGAATTCAATACGCATTGAATCATCACGAGTAAAAATCATAAAGTAAAAATTAACAAATTATATTGTCAAAAAAAATTTTAATTTTGAAAACTAGAGGGGGGGGGGAATGCCCTCCCTGCCCCCAATTTACGTTCCTGCTTGAAGGCATACACACAGCCATGGTGCAGTCAAAGATCACTCTTGTAAGCTCACTCAGCACCCTGTCGACAGTCCCAGAGTCTCTCGTTGTTCCGTGATAGGGGGGCACGTCGAAACGATTTCTAAGTCAAATTCAAAAAAATTCATGGACCAGGGGGTCAGGTAGAAGAGCGACGTTTAGTTTCTTCACATATTAGGAAAATATTGGACGTTTTAGTTTTAAGTAGACTTTGTCCCGTATTAGATGATGATCCGAACAAAAATCCGCCCCAAAAGGACATTCAGTGCGGCAAACAAAGTAAAGCGAGCACCATTATCTCTGATAGAGCCCACATCAAATAGCCCCAATACTCCCGGCCATGCATGGTCGTCCCATCCAATGTAGGCATATAGGTCTCCTATAAAAATGTCAGACCGAGGGAGTGTGTCGTGTCATAAGTATCTTGAATATGGCTGTAGAAAGTGTCATTGGCCAGATCCGGGCTGATTTCCGTCGGAGCGTAGACAACGACCAGGTTTGAGTTGATGACACCACGGAATAAGATCATCGCGATTTGATTAAAAATGGACTGAAAGCCGGAAAAAATCGTTTAAAGTCGTCCACAAAGAAACCAAGAGCCTCTGCGTGCTCAATACAGAGTAAAGTTCACATCAATTGGGAGAACTGTTACAGTCGTCTCGGCAACTCGGCCGATTTGGCGGTACTCGGCTAAAACTCGGACTCTGCCAAAAAGAAGTCGCCGAGGCCGAGTTTAAAAAATTCCCATCTACAATTCAGAATATTACTGATATATATTAATATATATATGTGTCTTTAAAAAATATTTTTATTGATTAAACATATAAATATAGACTTCATACCACTACAGTGAAGATATTTGCTCTTTTAGAAATTTTTACTTTTTTATAATTTTATATACAGACTCGCAAGAACATTTGTTTCTTTTTCTGTTGCCCTTTATTTGTTTTTGTGAAAATTGTGATTTTTTTTATAAATAAATTTAAAAAAAATAGTCTACCTATATAATTTGCTATGTGTGTATGTATGTATGTTAGCAATTTCGCGTAACGCTATATATATATATATATATATATATATATATATATATATATATATATATATATATATATATATATATATATATATATATATATATATATATATATATATATATATATATAACGCTCAGTTGGTAAGAGCGCTTGCATTCAGGCGAGGCGGTGTTGCCGTAGACACGTGGATTCAATTCCTTGTAGAGTCGTATATATATATATATACGTTGCGGTGGCCCAACGTATCTTAGGCACACTGTCGACGTTTGATGGCGGTGTACCTAAAATACGTGTGGCCACGGCGGCAAGATACAGAAACACGTGATAGTTTGATTTCCAATATAAAATTGGATCTTGTTGGATTGCTGGTGGTGCTGAACGAGGTTTTAGACCTTCTGAAAATATTTATGGATTTCCTGTTCAGGCTGAAATTGGATGTTATTGATTGGAACGTCTATTTAGCACTGCAGGTGCTTTTGTGACTTTTTTAGTTAAAAAGCTGTGTTAATAATAAGAATATGCACTGACAAAAGATCGTGACTTTTTGCTTCAAAATCCGCAATGTTGCTTTTCAATAAAAAAGGCCTGGAGGCACTGAACTTTAACTACTAACTTATTGTTTTATAAAGCAGCTTCATGTTTTTATATTATATTCTTTATTATTTTAATTTTTAATAACTTTATTATAATAACGAACGTGTTAGAGAATAAAACCAGTTAAAATTATACATTATCATATATACACTTAAACTCGGACTCGGTGCTCGTACTCGGTGAAACATGACCCCAAAAACTCGGTGCTCGGCATCGGCGCCAAATTTGCTGCTCGGTCCATTTCTAGTTACAGTCATATTTACCTGAGTTTGTTAATCTAATTTTGGTGATAGCGGCAAAGGCGATGTTAAATTTGGCCAATTCTTGTGCCACCTGTTTTCTTTGTCCAACCTGGGCCGGATTAAGGGTACTGAGGGGCTAAGGCAAAACAAGTAAAAATAAAAAAATAAATTTAAAAAAATGCTTTTATTTGCTTCTAAGCAAATTACATGTTTAGATTAGTAAACGCCAAACGCTATTGCAAACTCGGACTTAGATGCGAAATATCGATCGCCAGATTTAAGGCCTAATTCATGTCGAAAACATTAAATTCATGTATTGTCATCCAGAATGAGCTTTCCTAAAAGTTTTAGAGCTCTAGGTGGTCGAAAAGTAGATGAATTCTTGTTTCTAAGATTTGATTTTCACAGACAAACAAACAAACAGAGAGAAAGTGAATTTAAATAAAAGCATTTAATGACTTTAAGTAACAAAATTATGATAGCATGAATTTCTTAAAAGTATCGAAAACATATTATAATATAAATCCACGTTTGTATATTAGTAAATGAATCATGAGTTATTTAAATGTTCATATTTGCTGAAAAATTACCGATAATAGCAAAATACTTTTTTTATATTTTTCAGGGCAGATTTTTTAGGGCCAATATTTTCAGGGCCGAAATTTTTCAGGGCCGATATTTTCCAAGGCCTAAAGCTATAGCCTTATCAGCCTAATGGTTAATCCTGCCCTGTGTCCAACCGCATATCTTGTTTTGATGTTCAGGTGGGTAGCAGGACATGACGTTTAGCTGAAAACGGTTATCTCAGTGGCTGCTGCTGCCCTCTTTCAGTAATCCACGTTACATCTACTTTCTGAGATGGGGGGAGGGGAAACCAGCAACCAGCACTTTTGAGACGCCCTGCCGGAGCGAAGAGAAGCGACGACGAAAAGGATCGAAGCCGTTTTCGACATGGCAAGTCATGAAGGGGTTGGAGTGATGAGGCAAGATACTGTGGGGCCATTTCTCTGTGGCACTTGAAAATGATGAGTGCCAACTTAAACTCTATCCTGCGTTTAATTCTAAGCCAGTGAAGTTCGTGGAGTATTGGGGTAATGTGGTCGTGTTTGCTACTTCTCGACGCAAGCCTGGCGGCAGCATTGATGACAGCCTGCAGGCGTGGAGTGAGGGTTTTGGGAAGCCCGACTAGAACTGAGTTGCAGTAGTCGATCCTCGAGAGTATCAATGAAGTGATTAGTGTTCTGATGGCCGCGACAGTTCTGATCTGGCGCAGCATCATAAAGCACGCGCGTGTCATGTGACTAACTTGGGTGCGCATGGTCAGCGGAGTCGAGAAAGACGCTGTAAGATGAAGATGATTCATCTTACGTATTTTCGTGATATTTGTTTATTTTTATTTTATTATGTGTGCATTTTATAATGATTGGATATGTTGAAACAATAAGTCATATATGTATATATATATATATATATATATATATATATATATATATATATATATATATTTGTGCTCTTGTGACATTGTGTGTGCTTATTATTTTTTTTTATCTAGGTATTTATATATATATGTATATATATGTATAATATGACAATTTCGGTTCTTTCTGTTTGTTTACTTTTCTCGTTTTACTTTTGACCCTGAGGATAGCTGACATAGCTGAAACGGTCCGTCGGTCTGACAATAAAAGTTTAATGGAAAAGTTTTTGGCTAATTGTAGTCTCGAACAGAGAGTTTTGTGTCGAAAGGTCGAGAATTTGGCTCGAAAAGTTGTTTCTGCCAAATGGCGAGTTGTGTTTCTTAGAGCGTGTCTCAAAGATAAATTGATTCCACAGTTTATTCGCAACAAATATATATATATATATATATATATATATATATATATATATATATATATATATATATATATATATATATATATATATATATATATACATATATATATATATATATATATATATATATATATATATATATATGTTTTTCCGGTTATGTAATGTTACTATTAGAAATATTATTTTGTGCATGAATTTTTGGAATTTAAACAGTCTGTTGAAGTTGAGTGTTCGAGAGAGAATAAAAGTTTGTAAAAAGACGTGCTACAAAGACAATTTGAATTATTAAGAGATTAGTAAGAATAATAGGAGATTCTGCGAAGTGAGATAATTTGTGAAACCTGCATGTTTTAGTAAATATCCGATAGAAGCAGTAATAACCAGGAATAGAATTCGGGAAATCTTGTCCTATAAATAACTTCAAATTACAACGTTACGAATCGCAACTGAGCCAGCTCGTTCAACGTTTACAGACGCCCAAGTCTCTGTTCGAAGAAGACGGCGTAATCCAGCCATTTCCTAGGCGCTCAGACTCAGATAGGCAGAGGTGACTTCGACGTCGGGTAGAAAACCAAATGGCTTCTGATTTGCCAGAATTTAGTTGAAGGCGACTTGATCGCATCCATTGGTAGACATCGTCGACACACGTCGAGACTGACGTGGAAAGTTCTGCGGCACCCCCAAAATCGCAGTGACCGTAGATCTGCGTAGAAATGATACCTCAGCCCGTGACGATCGATGATCTTGGATAGATCAGCAGTTTATATTGAGAAAAGAGTTGGACCTAAGACCGACCCCTGAGGAACTCCACAAGCAGTAAGGACCCCGGGGGTGGACGTGTCGCCGATCTTTATCCGACTTTCACGCCCGACGAGGTAGGACCACAGCGCTTCCCCACAAAATCCGAAAGAAGACAGTAATCTTTGGCAAAGCATGTCGTGGTCCACCATGTCGAACGCAGCAGACAGATTCAGCAAGACAAGAAGAGTGAGCTGACCATGGTCGGCCGCCTCGAGAACGTCTAAGAAGACTCTAAGTGTGGCTGTCTCCGTCGAATGATGCCGACGGTAAGCTGATTGATATGCAGATAAAAGTTTGTTGTCGTTGAGAAGTTTAGTGATTCTGACAAGAATCAACTTCTCCAAGAGTTTCGAAATGACGGATAGATTAGAAATGCGTATTAGATTTCAATGCGTATTGGAATTTTTCTGGCGTGTGTAGACAATTTGCCCCCTCCTTGATTTCCAAAATTTAAATTTTTTTTTACCTAGAGTTTATTATATAAATTGTTAATTTTAACTTTACTCAACCTCGTGATGATTCATTGCGTATTGAAATTTTTTTTGCGTGTGCAGACAATTTTATATCTGAGTTCAATGCTATATTTACCAATAAATGCAGAGTAATAAATTGTGTATCAGCGCTTGTCCAAAGTTTGGCTGTTTCCTGTGCCGAAATACAATCAGCGAACTTGTGGAGCTTTACCTTATAGTGGTATTGATACAATGTTGCCTTCCTTACAGTTGTCTACATCAAAGTTATTATTATTTATTACACAAAAATAAAACAAAATTCTACCCATCCCATTTTGAACGTCTTATTTTTACTGATCTTATACTTGCCCCTGCAATATGATTAAATCATTCACACCCCTTATACCAATTTGCGGATCCAGAAATTCCTGAGGGATGCACTTCAGAAATTTTTCACATTCTCTTTTAAAATATTGATAACCTGTGAGGGGTAGTCGTAAGTATTTTTCCGAATTTTTTTCAAAGAATCACTTTTTCTCCCCAAAAAAGTTACGGTCATTTTCCAAAAACCAGGTATTGTACCCAAAAAATATCAATTGATACTCTGGTGGGGGGTGTATCTTTCGACCCCTCCCTGTTGTACCTACGTAATTATATCGATATAAAAGGTAATGAGTGTGTGAGAGCATTTGCTTATCTCATCTGAGCCGCAGAGCAACATTTGGCATGCAGGTAGATAAAAAAATTGATAAAAAAATTTTGAAAAATTAAAAAAAAAACTGTTATTTATTTGATGTTTCATTGGCAAACAAAGAGAAAAACAACTAAGCCAAAAAAAACCCGGGCAACATAAAATTAAATTGTGTTACTTGTAACATAACACTTGGTTTTTTTTAACTTTACTTGTAAAATAACAATTTTGCATTTTATGCTTTTACTTGTAGCAATGTTTTTCTGGATAACTTTCATGAAATAAAATTATATACTCTAACTTTGAAACCAATTTAACTAAAAAAACCAGTCAATAAATAATGAATTTGCATCAACAACGTGATATTAGTGTATTGTTATATCTCAACTTTGGTTGTTCTTAGCCAAAGCATGAAATTGTTTTTTTGTTAATTTTAGTGGGATTTAACAGCGCTATTAATTTCACGAGTTGCAGGAAAAAATCTGTTGAATGACTCGTGTATGAATTGAATAAAAAGAGTTGATACAAATTTAGAATTCAACGGGCTCCATCGAGATCTGACAAAATTATTCTCAAAGCAATTATAAGGCAATGAGTGGGAATCGAACCGTGATGCTCTCACATTTAAGGCTAACACTTTACCAAATCAGCTAACCTAGAACTTGGTTCTGCTTAGCAATTGGATCTAGTTATGACTGTATGTACTGAAAAATTTTAAGATAATTTATTTTAGAATATTTTTTCTAAACTTTTCTTAAAAAATTATATTTTTAATTGAACAAAATTGAAAGTAAACTTCTAATAAATATCAAAAATCTCGTCAATGTTTTCAGCCAATCACAACGCAAGAAAGAGCGTAAACATGAATAACTATCGGGTCCGTCCTGTGCTCATACAGGGATTGTAAATACGACTCCCGGTCATCAGCTATCAGTTTTTATACAGAAAAATAAAAAAGTAGCTTTAAAAATATTTTGAAAAAGCAGCTCCGACTAACCCCCCGGTCATCAGGTTTTTGGAGGAAAAATTAAAGAAAGGCTTTAAAAAGTTTTAGATTTTTTTTTCAAATATAAGTGGGCCGTGAGAAAAAGTTGCATCCCAAGGTTTTGCTGAGATGTTTGCAGTGATGCGTTAATAAGTTAACTGCATTGGATACAAAATACACTATATTGCAGGTGTGTTGATAGATACCCAACATTCCCAATTTTGTGAGTATTCCTGAATACGCTGCTTTAGCCAGATATGTACCAGAATAACGGTTTACAGGCTTATAAAGTTCAAAAAGGTACATAACTTAGAATTTTTCAGGGGGAGACGAAATTTGCTGCCTTATCCAGTTATGAACTTGTATAATGGTTAACAGGTTTAAAAAAGTAGGTACATATCATAGAATTTGGGGGGGGGCGAAATCCGCTGCCTTATCCAGTTAAGAACTTTTATAACAGTTTACAGGTTTATAAAGTTCGAAAAAGTAGGTACATATCTTTGAATGGGAGGGGGGAAAATACGCTGTTTTATCCAGCTACATAACAGGTTTATAAAGTTCAAAAAAGTACATGTCTTAGAATTTTTCAGGGGGGGGGGGCGAAATCCGCTGCCTTATTATCGAGCTATGAACTTGTATACAGGTTCGAAAAAATAGGTACATATCTTGAATTTGGGGGGGGGGGGGCGAAATCCGCTGCCGTATCCAGTTATGAACTTTTATAACGGTTTACTGGCTTATAAAGTTCAAAACATTACATGTCTTAGAATTTTTCAGGAGGAGTCAAAATCCGCTGCCTTATCCAGTTATGAGCTTGTTTAACGGTTAACAGGTTTATAAAGTTCGAAAAAGTAAGTACATATCTTAGAATTGGGGGGTGGCGAAATACGCTGTTTTATCCAGCTATTTACTTGTGTAACGGTTAACAGGTTTATAAATTTCAAAAAACTACATATCTTAAAATTTTCCAGGGGGGGCGAAATATCTTATAAAGGGGGCTTTGCACCCCGTAGTTGCGGGGCTGGCAGGGGCAGATACGAATAGGGGTCCTGGGAGTCCGGACCACTGATCTCTATATATAACTGGATAGCGCTTAGCCTGACTGGGAGTCGCCACTGGTCGCCATTTTGGAACTCTTAGGCCACGCCTACCTACCTAATGCTATTTACGGAATATTTTTAGAAGTGTAAAAATGCCGAATTGCGCTGCTAGTAATTGCTTTAATAAACATTATAAGAGAGCAAAACAGTCATTTCATTGGTAAACTAAATACTTAATTATTGCAGTTTTTCAGCATAGTTTATTTGCCGCCAGGGCTATATTTAGCAACACTGTCGTAAGGCGTTTGACTGAGCAACCTTATTACCGCCTAAATCATTTACTGTGAGCCTCAAACTCATATTGAAAGGTTTAAAAAATAGTTTTTGTTTAAGTTTTAAGTTCGCAAAGATAAAATGTAGAATTTCTGACTTCGTTTCTAGCTTCGTTGAATGCTAGGAAAGCAGTAGCACAAAAATTAAAAAAAAATTAATTGATACCTTTTTAAAGACAATTTAAACAGAAAACTTAATATAAAAAAACAACCATTTAAGCGTACAATTTATTTTCACAAAGACATTTCGATTTTAAGATCATGAATCGCAACATCAGTTCAACATCAGTTTACTTTTAGATATATCGATTTTATCGATGGAGAAAAAATAATGATACTATTTTTGATTATCAGCTATAATATATACCGTTACTTATGAAAACAATAAAGATGAATTCTTTCTTTCGTCTACAGAGATACAAAAGCAAAGAAAAGTAGCCAAAGAAGTGTTTTAAAAGAAGCTTTGCTTATACTGCCACCTTATTTCTGTCTTTTCTAAGTTTGCTTCTCTTGAAATATTTTATATTGAATTTTAAGTTGGGTTCGAGTTCGATCGACATTGAGTTCGAGTTCAGTTCGAGTTCGACTGTCATTGGGTTCGGGCTCGGTTTGAGTTCGGTTCGAGTTCGGTGCATAAAAATTTGGGTTCGTTTGAGTTCGGTTCGAAATGCTAAAATTATGGGTTCGAGTTTGAAAAGTTCGGTTCGAGTTAGGTTCGATTCCCATCTCTAGTACAGAGTAACAGTTGTTATAAAGTTCGTCTTCTACTTCAGTTTATTTTATCTGTCCATATTGTTTTGAACTCATCTCCAATGGCGTAGCTAGTGTGGGGCGGCGGGGCCAGCCCGCTCCGGATGTCACCCGTTTGAGGACATAATTAAACTTACATAAAGAAATAACAGTACATATATCCTTAAGAAACTGATTGCTAATTACATTGTTTTAAGAGCTGTTTTGCGTGACAGCAAGTAGGTACAATTACAATTGAATGAACTTCAGAGCATATCTGGATTCATTTTCAATATGCTACAAAAAGTTATGCTTGCCAAAGTTCACGCTGACCCGATGTTCTTGCATAATGTTGAATTTAACCGTTTTCAAGGGGTGACACCATCGATACCGCGCCGGGTGTCATACATGCTAGCTACGCCACTGCTCATCTCACTCAAAGCCTATCAAAGTTTTAGAAAAAGTTATTCTGTTTTACTTTTTTATGAGATTATTATTTAACTTGAACATAATAAATAATTTAGTGCTTAATAAACTAATAATAACACCAAGTTCCCGAACCGTCTTAACCGGGATGGGGCTGTAATCTGGGTCAAGTTAAGGCTGCAACCACTCAGAGGGTAAGAAACACGGCTACCTCGATAGAACCAGATGAGCTCTGTTTTTGATGGGTTGAATTTCAGTTGCGTTGAGACACACCATGATATTAAAGCTATTATTATTATTATTATTATTATTATTATTATTATTATTATTATTATTATTATTATTAATATTATTATTATTATTATTATTATTATTATTATTATTATTATTATTATTATTATTATTATTATTATTATTATTATTATTATTATTATTATTATTATTATTATTATTATTATTATTATTATTATTATTATTATTATTATTATTATTATTATTATTATTATTATTATTATTATTATTATTATTATTATTATTATTATTATTATTATTATTATTATTATTATTATTATTATTATTATTATTATTATTATTATTATTATTATTATTATTATGATTATGATTATGATTATTGTTATTGTTACTGTTACTGTTATTGTTATTGTTATTGTTACTGTTATTGTTATTGTTACTGTTACTGTTATTGTTATTGTTATTGTTATTGTTATTGTTATTGTTATTGTTATTGTTATTGTTATTGTTATTGTTATCGTTATCGTTATCGTTATCGTTATCGTTGTCGTTATCGTTATCGTTATCGTTATCGTTATCGTTATCGTTATCGTTATCGTTATCGTTATCGTTATCGTTATCGTTATCGTTATTGTTATTGTTATTGTTGTTGTTGTTGTTGTTGTTGTTGTTGTTGTTGTTGTTGTTGTTGTTGAATTGTCGTTGTCGTTGTCGTTGTCGTTGTCGTTGTCGTTGTCGTTGTTGTCGTTGTTGTCGTCGTCGTCGTCGTCGTCGTCGTCTTCAAAAAGGTCAGTAAATTTAGCTAAGAACTTTAACAGAAATTCAGTTTTTGAAATTATACATCTTGACCAAATGTGTCGAAACCTAAAGTTAGATTTATCTAACACTAAATTGGATAAAAAACTTTTTCTTTTCAACCTGTATTTTTTATGATGTAAAATTATTTTACAGACTTTTGTGAAGACACTTAGATTATACAAAACTATGATACATACGCGGAAGGGCGGTAAAGCACATCTGGGTTTTTCTGTCACAGAAGGTTTTATTCAACTTCTCAGTTCTTTCGTAATCACCGATGTAACACTCCAAATGAGACAAAACAACATCTACCATCATTATCATCAATATTCTTCTAACTTCCAACTGCTTCGTTATCATATCATCGGAATTTACATCTCACTATTTTATTTTAGTAAAAAACCTAAAAATAATCCAGTATTCCGCTAAAACGTAAACAGCTGACCCCGATCCAAAATGTGTTTATAAGCTTTGGAATGGGAAAAACTCAAAAAAACAAACTCAGAAATTATTAAGATTTTATGACTTAAATCTAAATGACAAGATAAATAAACAAATGTTCAACAGCTGTGACGTCGCAGCTTATTTTCAAAACATCAAAGAATCTGAGAAACTTTTAAAGCGACATATTTATAGATGTTGATCAGAAAACCAAGATGAGTAATTTGGAAATTATTATTTTTTTTCAATTCAGGATACATGCAACACGAAACTACAAATCTCCGGTAGTTTCAGCGAATTATTGCAGCAAAAATCACTTGATTAAAATCGACAAAGATTGATAGAAACATTCTCTATATTATTGGCACGAAATGCAAAATAACCAAAATGTCATCTACAAAAAGTCATATATGCGTGCGGCTAACTAATGCAAAAGGAAGAACGCTACAAAAATGCACCAATGCATAACTAGATCTAGAATTCATTGGATACATCGAACAACGTAAAGCACACATGACCGCTTAAAACCTTCATAACAAAGTAGTTCGAATACGACAAACAAATTTTTGACAATGCATTCTTCCTAATCTAAGTATTAAGTAAATCTAATAGGAATGAATCAAATCATCCTCTTGGTCCAGCCTGTGCTGTACTCACCTTGCACACATTTACACACACAAACACACTCACAAACACGCACACACACAAGCACATACAACGAAAACGGTTTACACACAAAAACAAAGAGAAAAAACTTCCAAAATAAATTTTCAAGTTGTTCTTCTTGTGAAATCAAACACACAAAAGACATCTTCTGTATCCGTTTCACTTCAATTCTCTGAAGCAGATTCTGTGAGCAAAACAAAGGGCTTCAAGAAGTCAAAATCTTTAAAACTGACTGCCCCATTGAGCTCCTACATTGCCTGGTCTATAAATACCTGTAAAATTGAAGAAAAAAAACCTTTTTATTCATAAATCTACACACACGTTCACATCTTAAACCTTCATGTCAGTTTGACGACGCCTCAGGGGGAAGGCAAGAAATACATGCTTCGGAAATTGTTTTTGAAGTCTTTCTTTTAGCTTTAACGTTCTATATGTGTGCTTTACCTATGTGTGTGGCGGCGGTAGTTAGGTCTATTGACAGGTTGTTAACCCACTAACTCTGCTCTTATCCGATTGAGCTGAAATTTTTTCAGTAATATGCACCACGGTACATTCAAATCTATTAATTTTGCAACAATTCGAACCACTGGTTGGATTTGTATGGCCAAAAAGATCAGTTTTGAGATATCACATTGAACGCTTTCAACTTCATGCAAAGTTGATAGATTTCATTTATAATTTTATCGCTTTATTTCGGCATTTAAATTCTGCAGTTACTTTTAAAAATAATCTTATTAACTTATAAATCAAAATACAAAGTTGTACAAATTAGACAACCAATTTTATTCTCTGTAAGAGAACTACAACAGAAAAATGTGAACCAGTAACCAACCATCAGAAACAGCTTGTTGTTCTGCCGGATACGTCGAATAAGAAGGTGCGTATCCCGCCATGCCGTTTGCATCGTAATTCGTTTCTTGGTAGTTCACGTTTCCACCAAATGGATTGTTATTGCTAGCATATTGTTGCTGTTGAGCGTATTGTTGCTGTTGAGTATATTGTTGCTGTTGAGTATATTGTGGATGTTGAGTATACTGTTGTTGTTGAACATATTGTTGCTCTTGTCCTGAATAATAAAAAATACATCTTTGAAAAGCTTCTATATCTACAACTTTATGGGTCCTTCTTCATTAGAAGCAATGAAATTTAATTCATACTTACAATAAGAAGCATTGAAATTGAACGCACAATTACAATTATAATCCACATTCAGATAATCGGTTTTAAAATTACAGATTCTAAAAAACAGTTTTTAGTTTTTTTTCTCACAAATTCCATGTATTTTGGAATTCGACAGCCTTTTATTCGATGCACATCAGTCTTGTTGAAGATAATTTGAAAGTATATTATTTATTATTTTTTAGAGCACAGAATGTACCATTTGTAGAAAATAAAAAAAAATAATTAGGACAATTCTCAAAATTTAACAGAACGCATTGTCATAAGAAACGAGCTTATTTTCCAAGTTTTATCTCAATTGGATGACGGGAAGTGGGTTAATTTTTAATTATATGATTTGATCACAAGAAAAACAGAAAGACAGAAGAAGCAACGAAAAAAAGAACGGTTGTGTAATTATTACCAAGGATTGATGCAGTTTTAAGTATTCCAAAAACATACTTAACAGAACCCTGATAAAAAAAAAACTATTAGCGTACTAATAAATCCATAGTTTCAAACAGGAACTTAACCCAGTTTAGTTAATTTTATTTCACAAAGCTCCTTTTTAATTCACCAAAATCTAGATACTTTAAAATTAACCCAATTTGCGCAGACAAAAAAAATCGGGTTTCCAACAATAATAGACAGATTTAAACAACTCCGACCTCATTTGATTGATAAGGATGTACGGACCACCGTGTACTGCATCTAATGAATTATTAATACTGTCGCTGACTGTTAAACAGTTCCCGGCTGTATGTATATTATATTTGTTGTTATAAAAGTTATACCTATAAAAGTTTTTAAGCAATTTCTGTCAAAACTAGGCTTCGTGTATCACAACTATATATATATATATATAAATATATATATATATATATATATATATATATATATATATATATATATATATATATATATATATATATATATATATATATATATATATATATATATATATATATATATATATATATATATATATATATATATATATATATATATATATATATATATATATATAGTTTTTCAATATCTTGATCTATTTTTATCGCAAAACCTCATTTCATAGTGTCTCACGTCTCACGGTCGCTAGATGTTTACGTTTTAAATTCTCCAGATAGCTGAGCAGTTTGTTTTGAATTCATCGATAAAAATTCATCTTTGAAGCTCAACAATCTAAATTGACTTATTTAAAGAAGTCTATTATTGAATTGCGCATATGAATGAACATTTCGTAGCATAATTTACTAATTGACCTCGGGTTTCAGATTTAATAAATTGCCGTTTTTACGTCTGATAATTTATAGGTCAGATACTTTAAGTAGTAAGCTACCTATTTAAGGTATTTAAATGAACTATTTCAATCGGACAGAAATCAACCATTTAATATAACCTCATATAAACGACACCGCATGCATAGGCGTAAGAGACGGGAAACAGGGGAGGAACAATGATGAGCGTTTCGAAAATGTTTGGGAAAAATTACATGTGACCTAAAAAAATACCTCCCGGTCATCAGCTCTTTTTGGTAGGAAAAATTAAAAGAGGATTTTTGGAAATTGGTGGGTTCCGAGAACAAGTTGCAACCCTTACGGCTTTGCTCAAACGACGTCCATGGCCATTCCATGATGCAATCTATTTATATTTTTTTCGGGCAACGCCAGCCTTGCCCCCACCGCATAAACTTCCCCTACGCCTATAACCACAACTTTAAAAATTACACAACATTTATTGGGATCATCGCAACTGATCCCAGGACAACTGATCACAGGACTACTGATCCCAATACTACTGATCCCAGGACAACTGATCCCAGGCCAACTGATCCCATGGACAACTGATCCCACGGACAAGTGATCCCATGGACAACTGATCCCATAGACAACTGATCCCATATCTGCATCATTTTATATTTCACTGTTTCTGCAATCAATAAACTGATATTAACATACATAATTTCCGATTTCTGTTTGTATGTACGAATGTATGTGTATCTGTATGTATGTATGTATGTATGTATGTATGTATGTATGTATGTATGTATGTGTGTGTGTGTGTGTGTGTGTGTGTGTGTGTGTGTGTGTGTGTGTGTGTGTGTGTGTGTGTGTGTGTGTGTGTGTGTGTGTGTGTGTGTGTGTGTGTGTGTGTGTGTGTGTGTATGTATGTATGTATGTATGTATGTATGTATGTATGTATGTATGTATGTATGTATGTATGTATGTATGTATGTATGTATGTATGTATGTATGTATGTATGTATGTATGTATGTATGTATGTATGTATGTATGTATGTATGTATGTATGTATGTATGTATGTATGTATGTATGTATGTATGTATGTATGTATGTATGTATGTATGTATGTATGTATGTATGTATGTATGTATGTATGTATGTATGTATGTATGTATGTATGTATGTATGTATGTATGTATGTATGTATGTATGTATGTATGTATGTATGTATGTATGTATGTATGTATGTATGTATGTATGTATGTATGTATGTATGTATGTATGTATGTATGTATGTATGTATGTATGTATGTATGTATGTATGTATGTATGTATGTATGTATGTATGTATGTATGTATGTATGTATATGTTTGGATGCTGTAGTGATGGTCCTAGTCATGGACTCCTAAATAAGCCGATAAGAATTAATGTTGGAGTGTCTTCATTAATTCATTTAATTCATATCTTCGAAAAAAAACAACTTCTGAAATGAGCTAAACTCTGTTATTTTTGGATTGGCACGGTTCCATTTCTCATTATGAACTTCACGCAGAAAGGAGTGAAACGATGAAAAGTTGAAAAGTAATACGAACTTGTCAATTTCATTTCGACTGTGTATCGTGCCCTCGTGCGCTTATACTAAATACTAAATATTATTTCTCCGTTTACTAACTGGAGTAGCCAGTATCATTATCACCACCACCGTTGTCGTATGCAGCCAGCCATCGTAAGCTGGCTACGTAAGCATCATCACCACCACCATTGTCGTCAAAAAATGAGTTAAAAATGAGTTGCTTATGTCTATGGGATCAGTTGTCTAAGGGATCAGTTGTCCATGGGATCAGTTGTCCGTGGGATCAGTTGTCCGTGGGATCCGTTGTACTGGGATCAGTTGTCCTGGGATCAGTTGTCCTGGGATCAGTTGTACTGGGATCAGTTGTCCTGGGATCAGTTGTCCTGGGATCAGTAGGCACTAACCCATTTATTGAAGTTCACATAAAGTACGAAAATTTAATCATTAATAATTAATTCACCTTTGTCGAATTTACTGGACGAGGGACTCTTGGTTACAACGCTTCCTGGAACCCCATGTGGGGTGAGGTAGGACGAGTCATCATTCATTTCGTTTGTCATTGGAGGAGCACCTAGGATAGGTGGAAGTTTACTGATGAAAAAGAAGTTGAGGGCAAAATAGCCCAGGGCCACAATTAGGCATGTTATACCGTATCCTCTGAAAACTGATTGTGTTCCTGAAAAAATGAGTGGTCGACTTCTGGTTAAATAAATGCATCCGCATGAATTTTATTTGATTAAACTGCAAATGTATTTAGTTGAGAATCTCAACTTGAGATGTCACCCAATAAGAAGTCTTCAGAGGTTGTAATTATATATAAACTGTTTTAACATACAATTTTTTTTATCAAACCATAGCTAGAGATGAAGATCCCTCCAATGATAGTGCCACATCCTCTTCCAACTGCCAGATGGAGTGACTGCAAGATCATCTGAGCTGTCGGTTTGTTTTCTTCTGGGATTGTCTGCGTCATGTATGACACCCCAGCTGCCCAGACGGCGGCATGTGTCAGACCTGACAGAAAGTGAGAAGTGAAAATCAGGTGTAATTAACATGTATTACTCATGTTTTACATAAATATTTGTTTTTTTGATGTATAGTTATATCAAGATGTCCTTGATTAAAACGATCTACAGATTTAAAATATATGTATTTGTCACATGTATATTTCATCAAAAGATTTAGAACAAATTAAAAAATTATATACGCATACATAATACATATGGACATGACATAAACATACAATCATCACGAACTCCGTCTCACATTTGCAAACCAGTCCCAAGTTTGTATGAAGAAAAAGGGAAAGAAAAAAGATCAAATTATGATCCGCAACATAAAGTGCTTCCATATTTCTTTCAGACTGCTTGCATGAGCGCCCGCAGAAATTTTTGCAGGGGCAAGCTTTTCATTTTTCTCTCTTCCCCTCTTCTTACGAAATTATGAACAGTTTATTTAAAGTGGCTCTGAAGTTTCGAGAGCCACTGAAGTTTCGAGAGCCACTGACTAAGAAGGCAATATTAGAAAAATTTAGAGTAAAAAAAAAATCTTGAACAGACTGTGGAACTCCTTCTCAGAAGCTGCTGCTTTTATCGTAGACGGAAGGCTGTTCAAAATCTTGGGCCGATAACGGTGAAACCTCTGTCAACAAGCGTCCTTACAAAAAGGCTGGTACCAGAAGATTTTTTGTGGATGATGATCTCAGTCTCTGGCGTCCCTGAATGGCGCTGACTGGCTGAATACATCGGATCAGGTACCACGGACACTTTCCTTGCAAGCACTTAAACTCTATAAATATCTCATATTTTACCTCCCGTTTCTTCTTTTTTCTTCCCAAAATTGTGTGGGGTTTCTTGGGGCCCAGTGAGATTTTGAAATTATTCGTTTAAAATAGGGTATATAAATACAATTTTCAGTTAACTTTATTTTATTTTACATTATAATAAAAATTCTAAAGTGTTTTAAAAACACGCAGAAAATTACAAAAATGCTTTAAAAGGAAAGGTTTATATCTCCAACACAACCAAACTGTTCTTCTTCGCCTTTTAAATTAAACTTTGATTTTCATTAACTTCTTAAAACTTGTCTAAGTAAATGTCATTACTCATTGTTTTCTGTAATTTTTGAAATTTTATTTCTGTGAACACTAATCATATATAACCCAAACTTTAAAAATTTGTCATATCTCACAATTGACCGGGTCCTGGTTTTCACTCAATCATTCACTTGTGCAAGTAGTTGCCTGCAATAAGTGAGACTGTCTTAATTACTGGTATGTCCCAAAATTTCATTAAAAATTATGACACCGTGTTCAGAGTCTGGAGAATCATTATCGTCAATATGATTGCCTTCATCAACTTTGACTTAAAAATTCCGTACAATTTATCCTTTATGAATCTTCTAAACTACTCTTTACCATTCTTTCTCACTTTGACATGATTACAGAAATGTATCTGATATTTCCTAAGGCTGAAGACCACTAAATTGTAAAACCTACAGCTCTGGGCTTTAAAACACCCTAAAATTAGGGCGACTCATTGCCAAGAAAGATTTATAGTAATCATTGGTATTGTAATTTAACTGTGCAGATATTGAGTACATATCCATGATTTGATTTGCATTCGAGACGATGGCAACATACTTCTATTAATAAAAAAGCACCACTCACACTCGCATCTCGAGTACATTGAAAAAATATTTTCCCACTACCCCACTCCACCCCATTCGAGTCATCAGTGGATTAAAATTTGTGTACCTTTAAACCTTTAAGAATTTTTTGTCCGAAAATAAAGAAAAACTATAGCTATTTTATTTACTATCGTTTTTCAGCCAATCTTGTAGAAAAAGTTAGCCACGTTGTATGAAAATGAGTGGAGACAATCAAGGAATAGTCATTCATCAGCAAAAGACCAAACTAATGTCATTTGGAGGCCCATTCACACAATAGCCCAGCGTTTCCTACTACTATATGTACCTACGTAACACATACGTAGGTACACACGCATTGATATACACACATACACACAAAAACACATACATGCATACATAGATACATTGCATACATTGCATACATCTACATACATAAATAGATACATGTCATGCATCTATACACATACATACATACATACATACATACATACATACATACATACATACATACATACATACATACATACATACATACATACAAACATACATACATACATACATACATACATACATACATACACACATACATACATACATACATACATACATACATACATACATACATACATACATACATACATACATACATACATACATACATACATACATACATACATACATACATACATACATACATACATACACACGCACACACACACACACACACACATACATACATACATACATACATACATACATACATAAATCTTTGCTAAAGTTGCTGCGGGCCCTGGGAATGTCTAACAGAGAGCGCACCCGTGCAATTAAACAGATTTCTGAAGCAGCAGAATCGGCTTCATTCTGGATTTGGTCTCAAAGAGAGAAAAAAGAAGATTTTCCAAATTTAGAAGCCGCTCTCTCCGCTCCGCAAGAATAGAATTGCTTCGTCTTTGTTTACGTGGCGATATTAAGTACCGCTACGAAAGCGAAGCCGTTATGTCGTCGAAGGTTTTCTCACTTGAATAGTCTGAATTTCTCTAAAGTCGCGAGTTTATTTGCATGTCAAATATCTGCCACGATGCAAGGAATGATAGAAATTCGATGTCGGAAAAGAACAAAAACATTTTCTGCCGGAGGACGTTCGTCCGTCGAACGTGGCTCGCCCCCCTTAGAACGTCAAGAAATTAAAGAGCCGAAACGTTTGCTCGAGGGGGGGTTTTCTTCTGATGACCTCCACAGAAAAGCTCTTCAGGAGTGCACACACATTTTTGAGGCGTTAGCCATTTGACCCCCGGGAAAGACCGGGTGACTCTCGGGAAAGACCTTGTGGCAACTGGGAAAGACCGGTGACACCGTGGAAAGACAGGTGGCAACTCGGAAAGACGAGTATTACGGGTATCCTGGCCCAGCTTAGCCGGGATACAAAAAACACCGTTCATCTAGCTGCGACAACGAAATCGAATTTATGCCCCCAGAGCTCCAACCGAAAGGAGGGGGAGTATGATGAGCTCACAATCGGACCTACGGCCATCGACCTTGCTCTTCCAACGGACCCTAATGGGGGAACACTTCATGAGTGTGTGTGCGGTAGAGGTTTCGCAACAAGCCGCGGTATGAAGGTTCACCGTACGAAAATGGGTTGCCTGCTTAAAGCTGTACAGGATCATCGTACTGAAGCAAGCATTGCTTCAGGTAAAACGCCGGGCCAAGTCGGGCCGGATGCCAACCACAGCCCCGACAGGTTCCACGATCCTGATAGTGACGAGAATAGGCAACCTCGGGCTAGAATTAACTTCCCCGCTGCTGCTCACAAAGCGGATTGGTCGAAGCTCGACGAGATACTTTCCAAGCTTCTCAAAGTGCAGATGAAAGAACTTCCAATGTTTCAAGTGAACAATCTAACTGACACCATTTACAACAAGTGTTTAGAGATGTTCGGTTCCAAGGAAAAAGTTCTCATGGACAGAGGCGAAAAAACTCATATTTCAAGGCGACAACGAGAGATTGCTAGACTCAAAAAGGAAAAAAAACGACTTCGTCAACAATGGAGGAGAGCTCCAGACAACGAGAAACCAGGGCTCTCAGCATTACGACATGACTTGAGGCAACGATTGAGTGCACTCTTGCGAGCAGAACGTTTGCGGGTAAAGAAAAGAGAACAAAGGAAGGCAAGATTCCAGTTTGTCAGAGATCCATTCCGTTATGGTAAAAGCTTGCTCGATCCACCAAAGTCAGGTACTCTGCAAGTCAGTAAAGAGCAGCTTGATCATCACTTCCGAGCTGCTTTCATTGACCCCTTGGGCGACAAAGAACTAGCTGAAAGATCAGATCTTCCCGAGATTCCTCTTCCAAAGGTTGCTTTCAACGAAGGAGTAATTTCAATTGTTGACATATCCCAATTCCTCCGAAAAACAAGAAATGGATCTGCTCCAGGTCCAAATGGTGTACCATACCTGGTGTATAAAAAATGTCCGGGTGTGTTGAAAGTTTTACACTCATTGCTCAAGTCTGCTTGGACTTCCGGGTCTGTTGATAAAGAGTGGCAAAAAGCTGAAGGCATTTTTATACCAAAGGAGAAAGTTTCAGTCGACATCAATCAGTTCAGACCAATTTCTCTTCTCAATGTTGAAGGAAAAATATTTTTTGCTGTGCTTGCCAAGAGGTTGACGAGCTATCTAACACAAAACGACTACATAGACAAGTCAATTCAGAAAGGAGGAATCCCTGGTGTTCCTGGTTGCATCGAACATTCTACCATGATCTGGGAGTCTATAAAAAGAGCAAAACAGAATCGACTCAGTTTGCACGTCGTTTGGCTTGATCTTGCAAATGCTTATGGAGCGGTTCGTCACCAGCTGATTTGGAGAGCTTTGACGATGCACCATGTTCCAAAGTTCGTTATGGATATTCTACGACAGTATTTTCAAGATTTTCACCTGAGATTATCGACAAAGACGTGTTCAACCGATTGGTTTCGTCTTCAGGTCGGTATCGCCATGGGTTGCTCTATTTCTCCTATATTATTCGTGCTAGCAATGCAACTACTTCTGAATTCAGTTGGTGCAAGGGTAGAAGATGTTTATGTCGGCCGAGGTATTTTCATGCCACCTCTGAGAGCTTTCATGGACGACACGACAATTAGTTTGAATAAGTGTATTTCAATGAGACGGACACTTGATGTCTTCAGCGATCTACTCAAATGGTGCGGAATGAGTTTTAAAGCATCTAAATCGAGAAGTTTATCCCTGCGTCGCGGTAAAATTGACGAATACACCGTTTTCTCTGTTGATGGTAACAAGATTCCAACAGTGAGCGACGAACCAGTGAAAAGTCTCGGGAGATGGTATTGTAAATCCCTGAATGACGTTGATCAGGGTGCTTCTATTCTCCGTATGGCAACTGTCTCCATGGAAAGCATTAATGCTGCTCCGCTTCAAAGCAGGTTCAAAGTGTGGATTTTGCAATTTGTTTTAGTGCCAAGACTGCTTTGGCCTCTGACAGTCTATGAAATTGGTCTGCAAGTTGTGGAGAAACTAGAAAGAAAGATAGCTCGTTTTACACGTCAATGGTTGGGTCTGCCTCCGGGATTGACGTCTGTGGCTCTCTACGGCAAAACAGCCAAGCTGAGACTTCCATTGCGGTCTTTTGTTGAAGATTTCAAGATCAGCAAACTGAGAACTCAGATGATGCTCGATAATTCAACGGATCAGAGAGTCGCTGAGGTAAAACCAACTCTAATCTCAGGAACCAAATGGAATGCTAGAGTTGAAATGGAGAATGCCACGGTTTCTCTCCAGTGGACTGAAAGGACCGGAGCAGTTCAGTTGGGGCGGCATGGTGTTGGATGGAACCACCATCTCTGGTGGTCCAAGGCAAACGCTCAGGAAAGATCAGACTTGATTGTTCAGGACAGAAAGCAAGCGATAGAAAGCGAGAGAGTTGTGAAGAGCGCACAATTGTCACAGCAAGGCGACTGGACCAGATGGGAGGAGACAGTTCAGCGGTCTCTGTCATGGGAAGATATATGGCGCTATGCTCCAGTGCGGCTATCGTTCCTCATTAGATCGATGTATGATCAGCTGCCAACAGCCAGCAATTTAAAGAAATGGAAATTAATTGAGAACGATGAGTGTCAGCTCTGCGGTCAGTCGCAGTCATTGATTCATATTCTTTCCTCCTGCTCCTATTCCCTTTCTCATGGTAGATACACGTGGCGCCACAACCTTGTTCTCCAAAAGCTGCTGGGATTTGTAAAAGAGGCCTGCCGAAAAGCCAACTCAATGGAGGTGAAACCTAGGAGGAGGATTTATTTTTTGAGAGAGGGATTGCCGCAGCTAAATCGCCCAAAAAGAACCCTCACGGAAGGAGAGAATGTTTTCCATGCGGCGAACGACTGGAGGGTCTCTGCCGATCTGAAAACGGAAAAGTGCTTCCCAGTTTCAATAAAGGAAAGTGGAAAAAGGCCAGACATAGTTGTTTTCTCGAGTCTGGCCAAGACATTTCTTCTCATCGAGTTGACAGTGCCTTGGGAAAGCAACATGGAGGCCAGTAACATCATGAAATTAGAAAGATACAGAGAATTGATGTTGGATTTGGAAGCAAATGGCTCAAGAGCTGAGCTTTTTGCTGTTGAAGTCGGAGCACGCGGTTTGGTTGGTAAATCTTTGCTAAAGTTGCTGCGGGCCCTGGGAATGTCTAACAGAGAGCGCACCCGTGCAATTAAACAGATTTCTGAAGCAGCAGAATCGGCTTCATTCTGGATTTGGTCTCAAAGAGAGAAAAAAGAAGATTTTCCAAATTTAGAAGCCGCTCTCTCCGCTCCGCAAGAATAGAATTGCTTCGTCTTTGTTTACGTGGCGATATTAAGTACCGCTACGAAAGCGAAGCCGTTATGTCGTCGAAGGTTTTCTCACTTGAATAGTCTGAATTTCTCTAAAGTCGCGAGTTTATTTGCATGTCAAATATCTGCCACGATGCAAGGAATGATAGAAATTCGATGTCGGAAAAGAACAAAAACATTTTCTGCCGGAGGACGTTCGTCCGTCGAACGTGGCTCGCCCCCCTTAGAACGTCAAGAAATTAAAGAGCCGAAACGTTTGCTCGAGGGGGGGTTTTCTTCTGATGACCTCCACAGAAAAGCTCTTCAGGAGTGCACACACATTTTCACATACATACATACATACATACATACATACATACATACATACATAGATACATGGCATACATCTACACACACCACATATACATATAAATGATCAAAAACAGAACCAAAAACAAAACTGTTTATAGTAGTGTCTTGACTGTATTGTAGTTGTGCATAACAGTGTAACTATGTTTTCAAACTAGATTGTATTTATATTATTGGAGAAACCCAAACAATTTAAAATACAATTAATTTATCATTGTTTGAAAAAGATTAAAATAAAAAAATATAACAAAAAAATTTGTCTGACCTTGAAGAAGTTCAAAGGGTAAAACCGCCCAGGGGCTTCCGATGTATGAAATACAGATGAATCTAATCACGTTGGCAACCAGTCCAGCGTAAACGACGTTCAAATGACCTTTAAATATGGCGCGTGATTGTCGATAGAATAAAATTTATTGTGTTTGAAATAGTTGAGATTCCACGTAATTTTTTTTATGTATGTAAAGTTTGTCTCATGAGAACTACAAAAATAAACAGAACCAATAAATTTATACATTTTCGGCAGCCGAATGAAGTTAAATAAATTTGTCCGCCATAAGATAAAAACTTTTTAAACAACATCCTTTTCAAAAACCTCACCAATTTTCGCAACAAGTTTCTTTATGAAAAGAAACGCTCCAAGTTCAGATAAATGATTTATGACCGAGGCAATGCCGAAGAGCGTCGGTGAGCCTCCCAGATCTTGAAGGTGCCAAAAGAGAAAAGCAAATACCAATCCTACTCCAAATCCCATGAACCAAAGGACGAAAAACATAGAGCTGAACTGAATCGGAGCAAACATTTTAAGAACAGCCACCCACTGGGGCAAGGTGCCAGCTTGACCAGGTTTTCCCCGAGGAATGTAAGTGATCGGGTTTGGTTTCGATGGTGCCCCATTGTCGTCCAAGAAGTTTTCAAATTTCGCCCCAGTTGCAGCTGGAGGGTTTGTTGGCACGTTCATATTTCCATCAATTCCTCCATTTTCTAATTTTTCTGAAACTTGCTTGTTGCCAATTGTTTGCTGTACTTTGTCGATGACCTAAATACACGTACAAAAATCTTAATAAATACGCACCACCTTAATATGGAAAATCTAATACGGACACTTCAAACGAACACCTTAATACGGAGATTGTAATACGGATCACCTTAATACTGACCATTTTAACAAGTACTACCTTAATATGGACTACTTTAATACGGACCACCTTAATAGGACCACCTTAATACGGATTATCTTAATGCAGACCACCGCCCATAATTGCATCTTAATGATCACATCGTTGTAGCAATTCTTTAAATAACATCTGCCATTATTTACACGTTGTTTCATTTAATTATTTTTTTCAAACTTCCACCAAGATTGGTGCAGTATGATGCATATGAGAAGAATGAGATAGGACTTTAATGAAACCTCCCCTTCACCTACTTTCCCAGCTCCGTTTTTGTGACTCACAGTGACTCCTGCCCTATTTTAATTACTTTTTTTGTTTGCGAATTAGTTTTAGCGCAAATCCAAATGAAATCGAATTTATCCTCGCCTTATTTTTCAGCTGTTGAAGTTGTACAGATTGTATGGGGGAGTCAGCCTCTCTGAACTTGAACTGTGTAGCACTGAGTAGAGCACAAAACATGAAAACACCAAAGACAGCATAGCACGTCATGTAGTTCCGGTCTACTAAATGCTCAGTCCCACACGGATGGTTTGGAAATACGTTTGAATAGTCGAGTGCGATGCCGACGAAAAACATGGAAACTGCCCATCCGAGTGACCCGTAGATTCGCTGCTTTCCGTAGTTTTCAGTCTGATCGTTGAGGTAGCCGAGTGTCGCCGTGTCTGCTAGCGTGAGCGAGGGCGTGCTGAGGAACTCTCCGAGGATTTGAAGGATCAATAAGACGAGGAAGACGCTGCGCACATCCTGAAAAATTTAAATTTTTACGATTTATTTGTTTGACGATCGAATTTCAAAATGTTGTAAGATGAGAAGGTACGAAAATAGAATTTCATTTAAATGTCGTTCAAAGTTCAGTTGTTTTTATTATTATTAAATAAATTCCAGCTGCCTCAGAGATTAAACTAATTTTTCGTGCACCGCGTCTCTATATTGGCAGGAGAATTAAAAAAAAAGATAAACATCTTTTTAATGTGTTAATAAGATGTTTGAAATAAACCTGTATTCTGTAAACGACAGCACTCAGCGGCGGAGAAACAAGATCTTTGACATCATTTTCTTCCAAGTTGACAATATGTTTGTGATTGAGAGGCAAAGGGGAAAGGCCAGGGATGTCGATAGCAGGGTAAGGAAAGTTCTTGAACTGGTAGAATGAGTGGTGTGTTTCTTCGGCTTTTGTGGCATCAAATGGTTCATCATTTTCAATATCGCTTTCAATCTCATCATCTTCTTCATCATCATCATCATCATCATCGATTTCATCTTTGTTTTCTTCATCATCTATTTCTTCTTCTTCTTTCTTGTTTTCAATTTTATTGTGTTTTTTACTATTTTTATCCTGTTGTTTGGCCTTGTTTCTATTTTTGTCTTCAGATTTGTCTGAAACATCTTTCTTGTGTTGGCCCGATTTTATTCTCTTTTTTTCTTTTTCTTTTTCTTCTTCTTCTTCGTCTTGTTCTTCCTCCTTTTCTTTTTCCACTTTTTCTTCTTCCATTTTTTCTTCTTCTAATATTTCTTCTTCTTTTTCTTTCTGTTGTTCTAAAACTTTCGCTTCTTCTTTCGCTTCATCTGCAGGAGATGCAGCGATCGTAGTATTCACTTTTATCTTCCTCACAAATTTAGTTTTCCTCTTCTTCGGAACATCCGCCTGTCGTCTTCTTCTCAATTTGTCAAAAACCACAAAGTCGTGTCCACTTTCATCTGCAGATTTCAACAAGACTTCAGACATATCAAGGACGTCAACTCGTTTCATCTCTTCCTCTTTTTTTGAAACTTTTACTGCTTTTATCTTCTTATTATTCAATGCGCACATGTTAGAAATTTTTCTGTCATCAACAATATTCGTTTTCTCTCCAGCAAGAAAATCACAAGAACTGTTAATATTTTTTTTGAACCTCAGAGGTATTTGTTTGTGGCGGTGATCATCACCAGCAACGCCATTATCAGGTTCTTTTATTGATCGTTTTCTGCGAGTTTCTTCTGAGTTTCTCGGAGGAACCATGTCTTTGAAGGCCAGTGTTCCTACACTGTATGGTTTTGCCACAAAAATTCTAGAGCCGTTGTGTATCAAACACGAATTGGCAGGAGGTTGAACGAAAGCCAGAGACACCGTAAATATTATCCAGCACGCTAGAGATGAAAGCAGAACAATTTTCCACTTTTTCCAGCGCTCTGCCAAATTTCCCCAAAAAGGTCCGGCAAATAATTCTACAAAAGGTCGAAGACCGATGAGGAAACCGGTCTGTAAAGGACTCATGCCTAATTGTTTAAAGTAGACACCGATCAAAGGAAAGAGAGAACCGAAAGCAGCAAAAAAGAAAAAATAGAAAGACTTTGCGAAAAGCAAATCCTTTTTAGCATCTGGAAAGGCAGAATTGAAACTGTCTATGAATTTGCTACCTCTACCAGTCGTAGGCGGCAGAGGATCTTGTGAAGCCAATCCTTGGGTTTGGTCTGAAAATGTTGTCTGCGGTAGCATTTGTTGTTGATTGGCATAATACTGCTGTTGTTGTACTGGTTGTTGTATTTGAGAATAGCCAGGTGGCTGTGTTGCAACTGACACTGGACCTCTGGAATTCTGATTCTGACCTTGGAAGGAGTACTTTTCAAATCTACTGTCAAGATCATCGGAGCCGTAACTATAACCACCCGTATTGGCTGGATCCATGTCTACTGATCGAATTCAAAATATTACAAGTTTACTCTTCCGTGTATGATTTTATAGCGCAAATAAAAATCTAACCTTTATATGAGTTTTATTTTATAAAATTAAGACTACTCGAAGAAAAACAGAGAAATATCAGCAGACACGAAACTCAGAGACCGACAAGCGAAATGGTCGAAAGATGTTTTGGACAAGTCTGCATGGCCTGGTCCCACGTTTTCGCTTCACTCGAAGAAAATCAATAACGCCTCCGCTAATGCTTCCATGTGTTCTGACGTCACCAGTCAGCTGCTTGGGCTAAATATAGCCGATCAGCAAATGTTATACAGATTTGAGAATAGAACGTAGAAAACATCATCATTGCAAATAATATATAATGAATATTCATAATTATGGCGGTTAATTCAATGGCTGCATTTATTATAAAACATTTGTTTCACTTATTTCATCACAGTGGGAAATTTGTTTCTTATGCGTGAGAGACGTGCGTAATAAAGCGTAAACAGTCCTGCAAGTTGGCTGGTATTTTGCGCTACTTTTTCATTCATTGATTTCTTCTTCAAGATTTGATAGGCACCAACAGGACTGCTCACTCTATATCATCACTCTCTATCGTATTATTTTCTTTTCTTTTAATAATACATGATCTCAATGAAGTTCATTCCGATTGAAACATCATCATCATCGTCATCGCCGTCGTAATCATACACATCATCATCATCATCATCGTCGTCGTCTTCGTCGTCATCATTACCGTCATCATCATCATCATCGTCATCGTCATCGTCATCCACCACCACCACCACCACCACCACCACCACCACCACCATCACCATCACCATCACCATCACCATCATCACCATCATCACCATCATCACCATCATCACCATCATCACCATCACCATCACCACCACCACCACCACCATCACCACCATCACCATCACCATCACCATCACCATCACCATCACCATCTCCATCACCATCACCATCACCATCATCATCATCATCATCATCATCATCACGGCCGCCGTCGCCATTGTCATCGCCATCATGATTATCATCACCACCATCATCAACAACTACACCATCCCCCATCTCAACAAACAATTGCTGCTTGTTGTTCCGCTTTTATTCGCAGTTGCTGGCAAGTTTTTGATGGAGAAGTTTTCACACAACGCATAAAAATATGCCTGAGAACATCCTAACCTCGTGAATATGCCCATTCGACACTTCCTGATACGCTCAAACTACAACTACAAACATAATAACAATAATTATATTTCGAGAAAATGCAATACGTTATTAAGGCATTTGTAGTATCTATTTCTGTTTGTTCAGGTGATGATAATGATTAATGATGATTGTTTTACGTTGTTCCAACGTTGTCTCAGCAGAGTTTACGTCCTGTGATTATCTTCCTTTTATAGCTCTTTGTTTATACCTCAGCGCTCTGTATTTCTTAATTACTTAAAAACTTATCTTATCATTAAAACCAGGCTCTTAAACCGGTCTGTCGGTAGGCACGTGTAACTGTCTCTGTATATGAGTTTGTATATCTAACTGTATGGCTGTTTGTATGTATGTATGTATGTATGTATGTATGTATGTATGTATGTATGTATGTGTGTGTGTGTGTGTGTGTATGTATGTATGTATGTATGTATGTATGTATGTATGTATGTATGTATGTATGTATGTATGTATGTATGTATGTATATAAGTATGTCTCCATCTGACTGTACGCATGTGTGTCTGACTGCCTATATGTATATCTGATTGTATACGTGTATATCTGATTGTATGCATGTGTATACGATTTTATGCATGTATATCTGATTGTATGCATGTGTATCTTACTGTATGTGTGTATATCTACACCTGAATGTATGAATGTCCACATGAGCGTAGGTTGGCGTTATAAAAAATTGTTCCACGATGAGTAGTAGATGAATTTTTGATTACATGGGAGACTTCCGCTTGGCGCCAACTGCAGAGTTGTACTTTAAATCACAACTCCTCCTTTCCTTCTTTATTTCTTTTTTTCTTTTTCACCTGTTTCTTTCCATTTCATACAATTATTTTTAACTAGAGATAGCCAGTCAAAAATGACGGATTTTTTAAAATCTCATTATATATTATTTAATTTAAGCATTGTACAATTGCGTTATAACTTTTATTACACCACTGCGCGCACTAATTTTATTAACTGCTGACTGCCGACCACCGCGTTATGTGAAATTGTTACATACATACATAATACATACCAACATAGGAAATTATGTATGTAGACTAACTAGCGGGGTACCCGGCTGCCGGGTCCCGGCATTGTCCTGGGTTTTTATAGGTTTTTCTATCGTCTTTCTCTCTCGCTCCCGTTTCCTTCCCCGCTTGCTCTCACGCTCCCGGTCGGTTTTCCGTTCCCGCTTGTTCTCCCTTTCCTGGTCACTTTCCTGCTCCCGGTCGCTTTCCCGCTTACTCTCCCTTTCCCGGTCGCTTTTCCGCTCCGTTCGCTTTCTCGCTCTCGATTGCTCTCCTCTTCCTGGTCACTTTCTTTTTCACGCTCGCTCTTTCGCTCTCGGTCGCTTTTCTGTTCCCGTTTGCTTTCCCGTTCCCGTTCAGCTCATTCTCCAGCTCCCGTTTCCGCTCGCTCTCCCGCTCCGCTTATTTTATGACCGATTTTAATTTTGTTCTCAAATACCTTCCTCTAATGACTCTCAAGGTTGTGTGAAAATTTTATTACGATCGGATGAATGGTGTAGCAATGCATAAAGGACATAAATACACAAATACAGACAGTCATTTTTATATATAATGATGACTAGTTAATTGGAGGGCGTTCAAACATATAATTTAAAACATTGAGATTCGTCATTTAATTTTCATTATTTTGAATTGCGCATAGTAAAAAATATTTTTCTATAAAAAGATATTTGTAGTAGATTAAAGACTATTCTTTATCATTTGCCGTTGATGATTAGTAAGCTCCATTCAAATTTTCACTTTCTTAGTTTTTTCTTTAAGGACAAAACACTGCCTTTGACCAAAAACAGCAGTATGAAAATCTATTGCCACATGATCAAAGGACTGTACTTGCGATCATGACCAGGGTTACATTTGCAGCCGTTTGTAAAGCGAAATCAGAAGACAAGGATATCCACAACTCATCCATTTTTAAAAGCTTTTATTCAACTTGCAATTTCTGTTTGTGGGTGTCTTTCTCTGTACGCAAATCTTGCAAGTAAAATTTAACAGCTATTTGACTAACTAGGAAGCTTAAACTTTCAGCATAGCTTTATATTGGATGACAATACATGATTCAAATAAAAAAACCGAAAAACCTAATTTGAATATCTTTCGAATTTATAAATCGAGTGTATTTGAAATACAAGTTTGTGTTGAAAACTCGTTTTTTCCTTTACTTGTTTGCCGCTTAAGATGCGTTTTAAAATCAAACATTAGAATAAGTTTTGTAAATGTTTCTTTTAATCAAATTATTTTATTTTTTGTGTATGAATATAGGCCAACGTTTGCTATCATGTTACCTAGCAATCTTCAATTAAGCCAAACTTATTACATTTAAACTGAAATAAAAACAAAACACTAGACATCTAAATGCTAATATTATATCGATATTGAGAATTCATAACGCTGCATTAGTTATCTGAAAAGTTTGTGAAACTTGCATGAAATATAAAATTTTCTTATTGTTCTTTTAATTTTTTCTTATTTTATTTATAATTTTTATAATTATAAATTTACATTAATTTAAATCCTAATTTTTTTATTATATTTTTGATATCCTTATCTGCGTCTCCTGTCAAGTCAGTCATTAGGTGCAGATATCTGTTGCGTAAACAACTTCATGAGAAATCAACTTGTTTACGCAAGTCGAATGGGTTTTTTTTAGTTTTGCGAACGGTTAAAATAATTGAATATCCTTGATCGATTGATTTTTTACGTTTCATTCTATTTATAACTAAAATACTGCGGAAAAAGAATACAACATAAGCATCCGAGCTGACAGTACTGTAGTTCCCTGTCCTATCGGCCCACGTAAAAATGCCACGAATGATGTGGAATGTCGTTACAGAAGACCTTCATTTTTACATGATTTTATTAACTTTCACTTGTCCGGATGTATGCAGACGTTTAGAAGTTCGGGAGATCATTATAAAATTACCTAACTTCAAAATATTTAATGTTTAATTTAATAAAAATAAACTATGAAAAAATACAAAAAAAAACCAGAAATTATTAAAAAATTTATTAAAGAAGTGATAATGAAGACAAAAATGTTCATCGTTATAGTAATTAGTAATTACACCCATTTTTTTTACTACTCATGGGAGTAGTATTTTTTACGATACGATGTCGCTAAGAAATTTGTATGCTATCTTAAAACCATGCTTTTAATTTTTAAAAATTAACTTTCACTTGTGTTGAACAAACAAAAACACCAACTGTTGTATTGGAATACGCACAAATATATACATGCATGCATGCATGCATACATACATACACACACAAATAAATAAATAAATAAATAAATAAATAAATAAATAAATAAATAAATAAATAAATAAATAAATAAATAAATAAATAAATAAATAAATAAATAAATAAATAAATAAATAAATAAATAAATAAATAGATAAATAAATAAATAAATAAATAAATAAATAAATAAATAAATAAATAAATAAATAAATAAATAAATAAATAAATAAATAAATAAATAAATTAATTAATATATATATATATATATATATATATATATATATATATATATATATATATATACAGTGGCGGATCTAGACTTCTTTGGCGGGGGAGGACAAACTTTTGGCGGGAGGGGCCAAAAACGGCGGGGGGGGGGGGGGCCAAACCCGGAGGGCTGAGGACAAAACCAGCGGGAAAAGCTAATATTTGATTTTAGATCCACAAACCCCTCTGGAAAAGAAATGCCGGATGCTAAAAATTTTGTAATTTACCTCAAACGTAGTCAATTTTTTTTCTAGATTTGGTCAATTCGAACTCTTTTTAACTTATTCCTAGTTTTAAACGTCGTTTCTCATATATATATATATATATATATATATATATATATATATATATATATATATATATATATATATATATATATATATATATATATATATATATATATATATATATATATATATATATATATATATATATATATATATATATATATATATATATATATATATATATATATATATATATATATATATATATATATATATATATATATATATATATATATATGTGTGTGTGTGTGTGTGTATGTGTTGTCCGGGTTTTTAAAATTTTTCTATCTCGCTCCCACTTGCGCACATTTTCTTTCTTCCGCTCATTTCTAAAAATTTTTCAGCCCATAAGATGTAAAATAGATTTGCTAAAAGTTTGCTGAAACCTTCAAACGTTATTACGTAAACTAAATTTGAATTTTATTACGCACTAACCCAAAGGTTCCTAACCTTTGGTGGGTGGCGACCCTCTTTTATAAAAACGAAGTGACCCGGACCCTGATACAATTAAAAGAGGTATTTTTAAGAAATAATTAAAAACGCAAAAAATATTTTGTTTTATTATTATTTCTGTTATATCTCATCTAGATATAAACGTTTTGAGGTCTTAATGCAAAATACAAATAAACGAAACACATAACGAACAATCAATTAAACGAACAGTCGATGAAGGAATAAAAACTGTTTATAATTGGTTCCTTCAGGCAGATTTGATCTTCGTGAGGCACGGATGTTCTATTATAAAGGAAAGCGCCAACCTTTGAACAATTTACCGTTTTACACCTTGAAACATCTTTATTTCATAAGACTTACTTAACAGAGTCATACATAACGACACATGACGTCATACATAACGACACATGACGTCATACATAACGACGACACATTCGAATGCAGAAAACCACCTTCTTCTGATGAGCCAAGCAGCCTCCCACTCAAAAATTATAATCAGTTTAAATTTTATTACATAAAAATTTTTTTCTTTTGAGTTTATTCGACGAAGTCAACGAATTTCAGAGATTCCTGAAATTTCTGTCGTCGTTGACATTTAACACTTTTCGTAGAGGATGAGGAGGAGGAGGAGGAGGAGGAGGTGATGAAATTGATTTTTTCTTTTTCAATGCAATCGTTTCGTTTGACATAACTTCGCAGTTAATTTGAATCTTTATCCAACGCATCCTCTCTCTCTTTTTTTCTCTCTTTCTTTTTTTCTCTATTTCTCTCTATCTCTCAAAACACGTCTCTCTTTTCCTAATTTTATTATTTTCCTTATTCTCTTCTCCCTCTTTTTCTCCTTTTCGCTATCTCTCCATAACGCTATAGAATTCCAGAAAATAGTTTTCATCTAGAATCAAGTCCCACAGGCGAACATTGTCGAAGTTTATCTTTGCCTGTGTGAATGTTTGAACATATACACACGTACGTAAGTACGTACACGTACACATGCTTATATGTATATATGTGAGTGCGGGTGTGTGTGTGTAAAGGCATGTGTACGTATGCACGTGCAGACACTTATACATTTAAAAGAGCCAAATTCATGAGAAATTGAAATTTCTTTGTTGTAATCTAGACAGCTGTTTATAAGCAGCTGATACCCAACAGTGTTTATACTTTAAATTCGTCAACGTTCGATCCAAGGATTACAAAAAAAAAGTTTGATCGCATTAAAAATATATATTGTTGGATTATTTAAAGTCAATTTTGTTTTAACTTCGAAAATTATTCGATCATGAGAAACAACCACAACGAATCGATTTACTCGAAATGTTTCAGTTTCGTTTTCTTGTTTTTGTTTCTACATCAGCCTTCCCGAACGGCATTCCCACCGAGATCAGTTAGATATAATTTTACTGTCGTTCAGTCACGCGGTGGAATTCAAAAAAGAGATCAATCGCTACAATATGGCGCCGTCCAGTACAAAGTTGTCAACAGTTTGGAAGCAGTCGATGTGAGATGTCATGCATGGGAAGGTAGGAGCAGGTGGTTTAGATCTTCGGTGTCATCTATCGTGTTCACACCTTTCCGAGCCAATTCATCGAGTGCTGGTGAGTACGTCTGTTCTGCTAAAATGTTTTACCTCGTCGTGCTCGATGCTTGGCAGTTCTTTGATAAATCTCCAAACATGGAGAAGGGAGTTGTAACCTTAATGAAATGTCATTCTTTTGTTTTCACTGGATCAAAAAAGTTTGAAATTCGCATGTCCATTGCTGAAACTGATGGAAGAATCATCGCCAGAAGAATTCTCTACACCCAAACAAACCTTAATTTTATTACCGTCGAAGCTTTCTCTACGAAAGAACTTCGCGAAGCATTTTTTTCTACGTCTAATTATTACACATGCTTTCTTGAAATTTTCGAATACGAAAAAAGGACAAAAGTTTACCAAGCCTCAAAGAGACTCTTAAGTACTTACTATCAGTTAGTCAACAATGTGAGACCGAATACGACAAAAGTCTCCATTGGTCAAGCTGTCCGGTGCCTTTCCTCTGGCATGCCACCTGCCCACAGGTATCTATGGAAACCCAGCTTCTACAACGACTCTAAAAAACATCCAAATGATCTCTACCTGCTGGATGGAGGTTTATTGAAGATCTACAAAGAAGGCAACTACAGTTTCACCTGCACGGCATTCAATGCCATCAAGAGAAAGGAGTACTCGATGTCATGGGTGGGTAGGATAGAGGTGGTCAGTGGCAGTAAACTGACCGGAAGAAGAGTCGAAGAGAGGAGTACTTCTTTTGAAACTAAGCTCGCTATTGGCGGATCTTTTACGACGGTCGTCATTATAGTAGCCGTTGTTTCCTATGCGAAAAGATAAAAGACATGAAGCAATGATGAGTTCTTCTTTATGTTTATTTACTGTATACAAGACATGAAGCAATGATGAGTCCTTCTTATTGTTTATTTACAGTATACAGACCTTATTTATTGGTTTAAATATTTTCTCGTAGCGTAATGAATGGCGTCATGTTTTCCTTGTTTTTACGTTGTTTCTCTTTCTTCGGTGATTGGAAAGATCCATTTAAGTATTTTTTTTAAATTGTCAGCGTGATTTAAAAATTTTAAATTTGTTTTAATTATGGTCGCTAGATGTCGAACATTTTAGATGGTTGCAGTGCAATTATGGGAGACATTTTGTTTCAACTTTTATTTCTTGATTTAATTTTTTACGTTTTTGAAAGTTTTCATTTTAATTTATTCGTTTAAATTTCATTTTTCTCAATTTAGTGTCGCTGGTTTTTGCGAAAATGGTTCGATTTAACGTGAACACTTTAAACATATTCTTCTAGTCCCACAGATCTTTCCACACAATATGCATATTTTTATGTGAAAATTAATTTGTTTGTGATTATCTTGTTGAGGTCACGTATTGATGGGTCATCTTCGGGGCAACAAAATACTTGTGTTCATTATCATCATTACTATGATCGACATCAATGTTGCCATCATCATCATCATCATCATCATCATCATTGTCAGACATCAACCCTGCTATCATAATCATCATCATCAAAATCGGCATTAACATAATGTCAATTGGCTCACTATATCAACCCAAAGTAATGCTGTTTTTGTCAAAGTCACTTCTGTCATCCGTGTAGTAATTTAGTCGTTTTTATTTTAATTATTAGTGACGTTTTTGCTAGAACCCCCACCAGCCCCACCAGTCCCACTACCAGCAGTACCACCACAACAGCCACTATAACCATCGCTACCATTGCCGAGAATGTTATCATCACAACTAGCTAAAGACGAGTAGCTTAAAAGCGATGAAATTTCTTCTGTCAAAAATGTAAACGACAGACGCGACGTCGGTAAATAAATAAGCAATCAAAAATTATGCGCACATGTGCTACGCATAAAAGTTCGAATATCACCCAGAGGGGGGGGGGGGGGTCGGGCAAGAAGGACACACATCTCATGAATTTTCAGCCAAGTCAAGTTAAGTGACCAACTTGAAACTATGACTGCTAATATTAAAAATCAATGAAATGTCTTCAGTGTTCAAATTTAAAAGTATTAGTTAAACTTTTGTTTAAAAAATTTATTTATTATTTTTTTTTTTATAAAAAGTACTTTTAATGAATGCTTATTAAAATGTTGCACAATATTCTATCCTGATAAACACATTGTGATGATAATGATGATGATGACGACGACGATGACGACGACGATGATGATGATGAAGATAATGATGATGATGATGATGATGATGATGATGATGATGATGATGATGATGACGATGACGACGATGATAATGACGATGACGATGATGAGGATGATGATGACTGTGATGATGATGATGATGACGATGACTATGGTGATGGTGATGAGGATGACGACTATGATGATGATTACTATGATGATGGTGATGATGACTATAATGATGGTGATGATACCTCCGCAAGTTGTGCTCGAAAGTCGTTCAGATTAGTTATCTTTTCGGAAACGAAATTCTTCAACTCAACACCAAATCAGGTTGAGTATATATTTAATATTTTGTTAAGGTAAAGTTTCATATATGCGGGGCATCCTATTTTTAGAATCGGTGGGGTAATACAATTTTAGCTATAAACACGATGAAAAGGAACCACTATTCAAAACACTTAGTAAACGATTATAAATAATTTAAACAATTTTTTGAATAAAAATATATCATAATTAGAATAAAATAAAAAAATTAATTTAAAAAAAGGATGGAGTGACAGGAGGGTGTGGGGCTGGATTCGCGCTGCGTGTTTGCGTGATAAAAATTGCTCCTTAAAATGGAACAAATAAAGAACAACTTTATGTTTAAGAAGTTTATATAAATTATAAAAAATTAATTTTTTTGAAATATTTGCTAAATTGATGCCTTTATGTAAGCCGCTCTGAGTCACCAAGAGGTGAGCGGAAATTTATGTTGTGCCAGACGTTAAAACTATTTTTTATTATTGGTTCTTTTTTTTATTAAAATTAACTAATAATATAAACTAATTCTAATTTTGTTTATTCATTTTATTTATAACCTCAGCGTACCTTATCACTCACAACTGTAATAGTGCCTTGAAGGGTGCTATTTACCGTTTTTAGAGTTTCTAAATTTACGTCAATTGCTATTTTTGGCTTTAATGTATTATAACTTTTATTTTCTTATGTTAATGTAAACACATTTTCGAGAAGAAAGGTCGGTGCCGCCTGTGTGAAACTTTACCTTTGTTAAACTGATGAATTATTAACTAAATTTTATTTAGCCTTATGAATATTCCATGGAAAATGTTTTTTTAGTTAAATAAAATTTGCAATTCAATGAAAATATTACAAAACTTGCCCATACCCATCATCTGTGCACCTTGGATATATTTTTAAGAATGGAAAATAATGATCTGGCCTGATTGATCAATCACTCATTGCTGGAAATAAAACAAACTCAACCTTCACACGTTCTCGCTGTTATTAAAAAAATTAGGCATGCTAAAACGTTAGACGTCAAAGTGAATAACAATAATAATAAGGATAATAATAATAACATTTTTTTTTTAGTTTTTAAAGTGGCGTTAAACATAAAGAACTTCCAAGGCCATTGCTTGTTTGTTGGTTTATAGGATTTTAAAAAGAACAAAAATTCAATTGGAAACTCATCGTTTAAATATTTGATGAACACAAACTTTAAAAAATATAAATTATTGCTTTGAGAAAATTAAGAAAATCCGTTTTCTACTCTCCAAAAAATCGAAATGAATATCGCCGCATAAATGAAAGTTGGAAGAGAGTGGTCGAGCCATCTGAATCGTCATTCCGAGAGTTGATGCAAACAAGGAAGCTTCCTTGCTCGTTGTTGTCTGCGGAGTAAATTGATAAATGAGAAATGGATTAATAAAGTCATCGCTTTAAAAGTTAATATTAGTTAATTGATTGTTTCTAATTTTTTAAATATATGATTTGCAGAAGATTTCTTTTTTAGTAAAAAATACGGTGAGTTGAAAACATCATTGTTATAATATTATTTTATTAACATTTTCAAGGTCTCAGCTGAATACAAAATTATCAATTTACGTTTGATGTTATAAACCATTTAAATTGATACAAAATAAACTATTAAAAATAAATATATAAATAAATAAATAAATAAATAAATAAATAAATAAATAAATAAATAAATAAATAAATAAATAAATAAATAAATAAATAAATAAATAAATAAATAAATAAATAAATAAATAAATAAATAAATAAATAAATAAATAAATAAATAAATAAATAAATAAATAAATAAATAAATAAATAAATAAATAAATAAATAAATAAATAAATAAATAAATAAATAAATAAATAAATAAATAAATAAATAAATAAATAAATAAATAAATAAATAAATAAATAAATAAATAAATAAATAAATAAATAAATAAATAGATAAATAAATAAATAAATAAATAGATAAATAGATAAATGGATGGATGGATGGATGGATGGATGGATGGATGGATGGATGGATGGATGGATGGATGGATGGATGGATGGATGGATGGATGGATGGATGGATGGATGGATGGATGGATGGATGGATGGATGGATGGATGGATGGATGGATGGATGGATGGATGGATGGATGGATGGATGGATGGATGGATGGATGGATGGATGGATGGATGGATGGATGGATGGATGGATGGATGGATGGATGGATGGATGGATGGATGGATGGATGGATGGATGGATGGATGGATGGATGGATGGATGGATGGATGGATGGATGGATGGATGGATGGATGGATGGATGGATGGATGGATGGATGGATGGATGGATGGATGGATGGATGGATGGATGGATGGATGGATGGATGGATGGATGGATGGATGGATGGATGGATGGATGGATGGATGGATGGATGGATGGATGGATGGATGGATGGATGGATGGATGGATGGATGGATGGATGGATGGATGGATGGATGGATGGATGGATGGATGGATGGATGGATGGATGGATGGATGGATGGATGGATGGATGGATGGATGGATGGATGGATGGATGGATGGATGGATGGATGGATGGATGGATGGATGGATGGATGGATGGATGGATGGATGGATGGATGAATAAATGAATGAATGAATGAATGAATAAATAAATAAATAAATAAGTATGTAAGTAAGTAAGTAAGTAAGTAAATAAATAAATAAATAAATAAGTAAATAAACAAATAACAAAATAACAATAAAAAATTTATAAATCAACAAATAAATAAATAAATACATACATAAATAGATAAAACAATATTATTCAGCCTTCAAAAAACTTCAAAATTTTGTAATTTTTCTCAATAACAAATAAACAAAGTATTTACACATAATTAAATAAATACAATTAAAATAACATTTTCCTTTGAACTTTCTTTTTCTTTTTTCACTTTTCTGTCTATTTTTTTGTTTTATTTTCTCGCAGTCTATCTCCTCCAGGCAGTTGTGTATTTTTTTACTTCTGCGGTTTGAGTGACAAATAAGCTTCCAGGACTTGCTACTGGAAATTGGAAAAACTCAGAATTGCAATGGCTGGCACTGAAGCGTCACAGACATGTTGAGTAAATTTATTGACAAACTATTGCGCTTGTCCCGCAGAAAAAAGTTTAAAAAAAACTTTTTTTTCAATAAAATAGGAGATTGTACTCTCAATCGATGTTGGATTTGTGGCGTTGGTCTGCATGAACGGATCTATGATGCAAGTTTTATTTATGGTTCAGTGTTTTGACAATTTCACTAAGTTTACATGGAGAACAAGTTCCTGCTGTTTAAAATGGGAACTTATAAGTTTTCTATAATATATATTTCTTAAATACTCTAATTTGTTTGTTTTCATTTACTTAAATTATATCGCAACACTTGAAAAATGAGTTAAAAATAATTTATCCACCATGAGTTTAGAAAAAAACATTTGGCTTATGAATGATGGATTATTATGAGGTAGAAAGTTTTTGAACAAAATATTATTTGTTTTTGTTTTAAATTAATTTGAAGAAAAACATCATTAAAATGAGAAAAGTTATTTTATTTCATTTATAATTAGGAATGATGCAATCGTTTGAAACTCAATTCAGAATTTTCATTTTGCAAATTGGAAATAAAAGGGAAGTAGGATGTACCAATTATATTATTATTTGATATCTTGACGTCAAAGAACGTGAAGTATGTGAATTGTCATTGTTATTCTGATAAATGGAATGGGAAGATGAATGTGAGGGTGAACATTGTGATAAACATGGTGGTGATGAAAATGGTAATGAACATGGTAATGAACAAGGTGATGAACGCGGTAATGAACAATAGGAAATGAATAAGATATTGTAATGAACATCGTGATGAACATGGTAATGAATGATGTTATGGATACGGAGAGAATCATACCGTTACGTTTTGTCATTTCCATTAGAAAAATAATAAAGTTTAATTGTCTGTTTATTTAGGTCTACAATGATGATATTTCTGTATTCTTATTTTCATATTTTCCCCTACACACAAGACACGCATAATATTACGGAGACGCATTCTTCTTAAGAGGGAACTTCTGCACCACTGTCCATTCTTTCTTTGTGTTAGTTCACTTGTAGAGTCATTTCCCAGTAAGTACTAGGAGGTGCGTAGGACTGAGTGACGGGGGTAGTGGTGGTGGTGCATATTTGGTAATGCAGCAGTAAATGTTAGAATGGATGTTTTTATGGTGCATTTCTGGAAAGAAATTTATTTAGACTAAATTGTGTAAACAATAAATTTTTACGAAACATGCATTTTTACGTGCTTCAAGCAAACGTTCAAAGGCGTAACTACGAGTCTATAGATTCCACACTAGCCCACAACCCTGCAAGACAAAGCAAAAAGTGTTTTTTTCAAGTCCAACAGTTTTTCAAATATTTTTTCCCTGAGAGTACTAAAATTAAATTAATTAAACAAAGACACAGCGAAAACCTATGAAACTTTGTTAGGATGTAAAGTCGCATTCAGGTTTGAATTATTGTTTTTATATATGTCTCCGTTAGCGGGAAGTAATTCCCTTTGGATGAACCTTTTGAGCACTTCATTTCGTTTAATCTTATATTTAAGTTATTTTGGTTTGTATTGTGATCAATAAAAAAATTACTATCTATATATATATATAAATGAATGTTTGTATGTATGTATGTATGTATGTATGTATGTATGTATGTATGTATGTATGTATGTATGTATGTATGTATGTATGTATGTATGTATGTATGTATGTATGTATGTATGTATGTATGTATGTATGTATGTATGTATGTATGTATGTATGTATGTATGTATGTATGTATGTATGTATGTATGTATGTATGTATGTATGTATGTATGTATGTTTGTATGTATGTATGTATGTATGTATGTATGTATGTATGTATATAGGTATGTTATTCATGCATTGCTACACCATTCATCCGATCGTAATGAAATTTTCACACAACCTTGAGAGTCAAGGGGAATCAAATATAGAAAAAAAATTTTTGAAATCCGTCACAAAATGAGCGGAGCGGAGCGGGTGAGCGAGCGGGAACTATATATATATGTATGTGCGTATGTATGTGTGTATGTATGTATGTGTATGTGCATGTATGCGTGTCTGTGTGTGTGTTTATGTATGTACTAGCGGAGATACCCGGCGTTGCCCGGGTTTTTTAGAGGTTTTTCTATTGTTTGTCTCTTTCTCTCCCGTTTCCTTTCCCACCTGCTTTCCCACTCCTGTTCGCTTTCCCGTTTTCGGTCGTTTTCCCGCTGCCGGTCGCTTTCCCGCTCCCGGTCGTTTTCCCGTTCCCGGTCGTTGTCCCGTTCCCGCTCACGTTTGCTCTCCCATTCCCGCTCACGCTTGCTTTTCCGTTCCCGCTCGCTGTCCGTTCCGGATCCCTTTCCCGTTTCTATAATAGACAAACTAACCCACAAACATTCATATATATATATATAGTCTTAGCAAATCTATTTTACGTTTTATAGGCTAAAAGAAGTTATGAAAGAATGGAAAAGAGAAAATGAGCGTGAACGCGAACGGGAACGGGAGAGCAACTGTGACCGGGAATGGGAGAGCAAGCGTGAGCGGTAACGGGAAAGCGACCGGGAACGGGAAAGCGACCGGGAACGGGAAAGCGACCGGGAACGGGAAAGCGACCGGGAACGGGAAAGCGACCGGGAACGGGAAAGCGACCGGGAACGGGTAAGCGACCGGGAACGCGGAAAGCGACTGGAATCGGGAGAGCAAGCTTGGAAGGAAACGCGAGCAAGAGAGAAAATCGATAACAAAACTTCTGAGCGGGAAAGGGAGAGGGAACTGGAAAACGACCGAGAGCGGAAAAGCGACCGGGAACGCGACGAAAACGGGAAAGTGGAGAAGGAAACGGGAGCGAGAGAGACAAACATTAGAAAAACCTCTAAAAACCCCGGGCAACGCCGGGTAACCCCGCTAGTTTTAAATAAATATAGTTTATTAGAATATGATTATTGCAGATAAATAAAATAAATTCAAATATTATTTTTATTAAAGATAAATGAAGTATAATAGAAAATATTATTATTAAAAATAAATATATTACAATAAAATATTGTTATTAAAAATAAATATATTACAATAAAATATTATTATTAAAAATAAATATATTACGATAAAATATTATTATTAAAAATAAATATTGTACAATAAAATATTATTGTACAATAAAATATTATTGTACAATAAAATATTATTGTACAATAAAATATTATTGTACAATAAAACATTATTGTACAATAAAATATTATTGTAAATAATGAAAATGGTACGAGAAAATATTACTATATGATGAATACAATAAACTGGATGCGTTATCCAGTGTTGTTCGGTTTATAAACTTTTTAGTTTTTCTTTAGCTTCACATGTCCGTTGAATATCGTGACAAAGTTTGTAATTACATTTTGATCCGCTTCCCAGTATGCTTTTGATCTGAATTTGGACTTTAGTCGTATCTGGACACCTTAATAATATTAATTTAAAAAATTAATAATTACACTTTAAATTAGTATACTCGATATGCTTCGCTAACAAAGGTTTTCATCACAATCGCAAGAGAGGCAATCTTCATAATAACCAGTCGAAAATCATAAGTATTAAAATTAATTATTAATTTACTCAAAATAACAACAGTAAAATTAAAAAAAAAACAAATAAAAAAGTAGAAATAAATAATATTTAAAGAAAGTTTAAACATAAAATCGTGGGTGCTTTCTTTCCCACTACTACGATCGCATCAACTGCCCCGCACGATGTTTATAATTTATTTTGTAGTTTTTTGATCATTTTATAAAACAGTGTTTTGATTTGTTTTAAATCACTAGCGGGGTTACCCGGCAATGCCCAGGATTTTTAGAGGTTTTTCTATCGTTTTTCTCTCTCGATCCCGTTTCCTTCCCCGCTTGCTTTCCTGCTCCCAATTGCTTTCCCGTTCCCGGTCGCTTTCCCGTTCCGGTCGCTTTCCTGTTCCCGTTCTCACTCGCGTTTATTTTCTTTCTTCCACTCTCTCCTAACTTCTTTAAATTCATAAAACGTAAAATAGATTTGGTAGAAGTTGCTTGAAACCTTCAAACGTTGTTACGTAAACTAAATTTGAATTTTATTAAGCAATAACCTTTGATGATCGTACATAGGCACTTTCGACCAGGAAAGTTTTTTGGTCGTAAAAAAATTTAAAAAACTTAAAAATACCCTATCACCGTCTACTCTTCGGGCTATACCTCCATGCCTAATTTCGTTAAACGTACCTTATAGCGTCTGTAATACACTAAAACCAAAAATAGATAATTAAAGTCACTTTTGTTTGGCGAATTAATTTTGCAAGATTTACAAGAAAATAATAATTTTAGACTCACATTCACTCATGTCCGCAAGTATGAATTTAAAAAAAGGTTTTTACATTAAGAAGTCCACACATAGGTGTCGCCATGATGTCACAGTTTTGAAAAAAAGATTCAGTTTCAGTTTCAGTTTAAGTAACTGAAACTTTATAAAGATTGAATTTCAGTTAACTGAATTTTCAAAGATTCAGTTTAAAGTTTCAGTTACAGTTTAACTCAGTTTTTGTTTTACAAAAATTTAGGTAAACTACTAAGAAGAAAAAGACAATAAACATTACTTTGCAATACAAACATATTTAGCAAATTTATTCAACTCAAGAATTCATTGTCGAATTTATAGAAAACTTAAGTGTCCAGCTTGTCATCACCGAAATTGTGCCAGAATTTGTTAAGACCCTCCGACACAACTGCAAACATATTCTTAATAGAAGGATCTTCGATCAAAAGATACCGCAAACTGTTTGCAGCAAACGCTTAGGCAACAGGGTGGACAGCCTTTTTATACGTATTTGAGCCTTTTTTTGTCATTTTTGCGTTCCGTTTCATGAAAACAGTTTTCAATTGATGCCTGGTTCTTTAAATCCGAAAAGGGCCGTTTCGTACTCTTACTTTGTATTTTCGATTTGTTTTCTCTATAAATACTCTGCGTATTCTTTTCAATGCTTCTTAAAGTCAGCCTCAAACTTTGTCTCATTCTTATCTTTTAAGAGTACAGAACAAATGTGGCACTTACTATCTGCTCCAAATTCTGTAAACCTTTTATGTACGGAGATCGTAATAGGTTTTGTTTGAAAGAATCTAGCTTTTTCGTCGGAAGTTCTAATGCCGAATCAGATTCATTTTGTTGAATAAACGATACTTTTTTGTAAATTCGTGGATGACAATATTGTTACTAATACAAGAATCTTCCATTTCGATACTTCTAAGAACTTTAAAATTTTCGAAAAACAACGCAGTCAACACAACACTAACTTGATACAATAACAAAGAACAATCCATAACTTCGGTTGAAGTTATTGTCGTCCGTTCCATAAAACAAATTTTTTTAACCGTAAACATAAAAATAATATAAACAATGGCCTAAATATCAATTAAAAAATTAATTTTAAAAAGATTAAGTTAGATGCAGTTTTCTCATTAGATTCTGTTTCAGTTACAGTTTGTTTTAAAGATTCAGTTAAAGTTTCAGTTAAAGTAACTGAATTTAAAAAGATTAAGTTAACTGAATGTTTCAGTTTTCAGATTCAGTAACTGTAACAAGCCTACTTCAGATTGGATATTTTTATGACGTCTATACAAAACTACAATTTCAAAACTACATTCATTCTTGTTCACAGCAAAATTATACTAGTAAAATGAATGTAAAAGTAAGAGTATGCAAAAGAAAGAAATTTATTTAATTCATTCGATAAATATTTATTTCTTCGGACGATTAAATTCTTATTTACTTCCATGTATTAATATATTTTTATAAAACATTCAACGGTTTAATCGACAGTTGTATTCTGAAAATTAAGTTTCCATTGTGAAAAATTATCCATGGTGAATTTTTCCACTGTCTTCACGATGAATTGTTTACAATGAATTGTCCACGAAGAAATTTTCACGATGAAATGTCTTACGATGAATCGTTTCACGATGAATTTGGCGTAAAAAGCATACGAATTTGTTATTTGCATGAGGTTTTGTTATGTACATGAGGATGTGTTATGTGCATCAAGATTTGTTATGTGCATGAAAATGTGTTATGTGCATGAAGATTTGTTATGTGCCCTATCTTAGCCAGCCAACTCCACAAAAGAAAAACTGTTTAAGTCACTGGATGGTCGTCTGATCATATATCAGCACAGCTAAAAATGGTTCCTTTGCGTCGGCATGTGTACAGACGGAGCTGCTGCCATGACAAGACGACTGTCAGTCGCATCAACTTGTCCTTGTTTGAGCAGCTTTGTGAGGAGATGGATGCAGAACACAAATGCATTTTCTTACACAAAAATAAAAATAAGCTGCTAAATGTGTTGGTAAGTGCTAAACTCGAAAACGGCTGGACCAAATGCTACAAAATTTTGATAGAACTTGGTACTCATTAAGAAGAAAGTTTTTGTTTATTTAAAAAAACGGTTAATTATTTTATTTTTTATGAGCAAAAAACCTCATAGACCAAAAGTGCCTATATGCGAAGATCAAAAGTTATTGCGTAACAAAATTTAAACTTCATTTACGTAAGAAAGCTAAAAGAAAGTTTCAAGCATCTTTTACCAAATCTATTTTACATTTTATGGGCAAAAAAGAAGTTAGGATGAAAAAAAGAACGGGAAAGACAGCGTGTGAACGAGCAAGAGCGGAAAAGCGAGCGAGGTCGGGATAGCGAGTGGGAACTTGAAAACGAGCGAGAACGGTAACGGGAGAGAGAGCGGGAAAGCGATCGGGAGAACGAACGGGGAGAAGAAGTGTGAGAGCGAGAAGGAACAGGAAAGTAAAGAGGAGATCAAGCGGGGATAGAAACTGTAGCGAATAAGAGAAAAAACAATAGAAAAACCTATAAAAATCTGGTCAACGCCGGGTAACACCGCTAGTATACAATAAGAAGATGGTTATTCAGAGAAAAAGTATTTGAATTACTGGCGCCATTGCAGAGATTTTTCTAAAAAATTCACCGCTGGTAGTACATTTCATAAAAAAAGGTGAGGCTTGCAAAACTGGCTTACCTGTGTGACCAATGAGCTCAATCTGTTTTTTTTCAAGAGAAAATGACTGCTGTTTTCAAGTTGGTCGATAAAGTTGCTGTAATTAAAGTCAAACTGGAATTGTAGCGACGCCTTATGAACAGTGATGGGCACTTTAACTACTGTAGTTGTAACTACTGTAGTTATAACTACATTTATAGTAGTTACATGGTAGTTATAACTACTTTTGTTTTTGAGTAGTTGCCATGTAGTTATAACTACTTTTATGATCTAGTTTGGTAGTTATAACTAGTCTAACTACTTTGACTTAGCGCTGTAACAAAATTATTAAAAAGCCAGATAATTTAAAAATATAATCTAAAGCATCGAATATTCAAGCACTGAAGGATTATCCATTTGTAGAATGAGCTTTCATAAAAGCCAATTCTACTCTTCCAAGCATGGCTGGTATGATTTTGACACCTCGAAGGTGCAAAATGAGTGACACTTTATTTGGCCGTATGGTTTTTCTGAAAAGCCGTTCCAGTTTTAACAAATTTTGAACTTTGTCATTCAACCTTTATGTATCAATAAACACTTTGTTTTTCTAAAATTTGCTTAAAAATACTTTGTTTTTATTATATTTGCTTACAAATACTTTGTTTTTATTATATTTGTTTAAAAATACTTTGTTTTTATTATATTTGCTTAAAAATACTTTGTTTTTATTATATTTAGTTAACAATCTTTAAAAAAATTATTAAATGCAAATTTATTTTTTGTTGTTGTGTTTTTATATCTTACAGTACATGTTTTATAAATATACGAGTAGTTAAAAAGTAGTTGGAAAGTAGTTAACTACTTTAGTAGTAGTTAACAAACTAGTTATAACTACCTCTCTTCTAAAGTAGATAACATGTAGTTATAACTACTTCTGTCATGAGGTAGTTGGCATGTAGTTGTAACTACAATTGAAGTAGTTGGTGCCCATCACTGCTTATGAACACAAGCATTTTGGTTATATTATATACGTTGTCGGGGATCTTATGCGAGAGTAGTCCTGAGAATTTATTCTACCAGTTGGCGCACCTGTCTTTGTTTTTAAAAACGTTTGAGCACTTCTGTAATCCACAATGAATCCACAACCCATTTTGTTCCATACAAATAAAATCATAGTTGTTGTGTCGTTTATTATGTATATATATATATATATATATATATATATATATACCTGTATCTATAAAAATGAATGTTTGTATATATGAATGTATATATGTATGTATGTATATAGGTATGTTATTTATGCATTGCTACACCATTCATCCGATCGTAATGAAATTTTCTCACAACCTTGAGACTCAAGGGGAATCAAATATAGAAATTTTTTTTTGAAATCCGTCACAAAATGAGCGGAGCGGGTGAGCGAGCGGGAACTATATATATATATATATATATATATATATATATATATATATATATATATATATATATATATATATATATATATATATATATATTATATATATATATATATATATGTGTATGTGTGTATGTATGTATGTGTATGTGCATGTATGTGTGTCTGTGTGTGTGTTTATGTATGTATGTATGTATGTATGTATGTATGTATGTATGTATGTATGTATGTAGGTATGTATGTATGTGTTTTTTACAATATTTTGGCAATAAATGCTCATTCAAAGTATGTATGTATGTATGTATGTATGTATGTATGTATGTATGTATGTATGTGTTTTTTACAATATTTTGGCACTAAATGCTCATTCAAAGTATGTATGTATGTATGTATGTATGTATGTATGTATGTATGTATGTATGTATGTATGTATGTATGTATGTATGTATGTATGTATGTATGTATGTATGTATGTATGTATGTATGTATGTGTGTGTGTGTGTGTGTGTGTGTGTGTATGTATGTATGTATGTATGTATGTATGTATGTATGTATGTATGTATGTATGTATGTATGTATGTATGTATGTATGTATGTATGTATGCATGTATGTATGTATGTATGTATGTATGTATGTATGTATGTATGTTTGTATGTATGTATGTATGTATGTATGTATGTATGTATGTATGTATGTATGTATGTATGTATGTATGTATGTATGTATGTATGTATGTATGTATGTATGTATGTATGTATGTATGTATGTATGTATGTATGTATGTATGTATGTATGTATGTATGTATGTATGTATGTATGTATGTATGTATGTATGTATGTATGTATGTATGTATGTATGTATGTATGTATGTATGTATGTAAGTATGTATGTATGTATGTATGTATGTATGTATGTATGTATGTATGTATGTATGTATGTATGTATGTATGTATGTATGTATGTATGTATGTATGTATGTATGTATGTATGTATGTATGTATGTATGTATGTATGTTTGTGTTTTTTACTTTGGGGAAAGTCAGGAATGTATGTATGTGTATGTGCATGTATGTGTGTCTGTGTGTGTGTTTATGTATGTATGTATGTATGTGTTTCTAACAATATTTCGGCACTAATTGCTCATTCAGAGTATGTATGTGTATGTATGTATGTATGTATGTAGAATCGGATCTAGGGTGGTCAACTGAGAGCGAAAGAATTAGCAGGAAAGCGATAGGGAACGGATAACGACCGGGAGCGGGAGTGTGTATGTATGTATGTATGTATGTATGTATGTATGTATGTATGTATGTATGTATGTATGTATGTATGTATGTATGTATGTATGTATGTATGTATGTATGTATGTATGTATGTATGTATGTATGTATGTATGTATGTTCTATATACTTGTATGTATGTATGTATGTATGTATGTATGTATGTATGTATGTATGTATGTATGTATGTATGTATGAATGTATGTATGTATGTATGTATGTATGTATATAGAATCGGATCTAGGGGGGGAACTGATAACGACCGGGAGCGGTAGCGCAAGCGGGAAGGAAACGGGAGCGAAAAAGAAACGCATTAGGTAAGCCTCTAAAAACCCCGGGCAACGCCGGGTGCCCCCGCTAGTATATATATATATATAAATGACTGTCTGTAAGTATGTGTGTCTGTTCTTTATGCACTCCTATACCATTCATTCGATCGTAATGAAATTTTTACACAGCCTTGAAAGTCAATGGGAAACTTTTATTTAGGTTACAATCTCTGTTTGTGTGTGGCTTTTTCTGTACACAAATCTTGCAAGTAAAATTTAACCAGCTTTTTGACTAGCTAGGAAGCTGAAATTTTTAGCATAGCTTTATATTGGATGACGTCCAGTTTCGCTTTTAGGCTATAAACGCTCGCGGATTCGACGTCGAATAACTCCGGAACCACGTGACCTTGAAAAACCAAACTTGAAACAAGTAAATTAAAAACGAATTTTTAAAACCCAATGCTTTTATATGTAATTAAAACACAAATTTTGCAATCAATTTTTTCTTATATTACTCTTTTATTTTATACTAGTAGTGCCCGTAGCGGCTTCGCTCGCATGAAATTAGAGAATTTGAACCGTGCATACATAGTAGAGTACCCACTGCACGGATCAATTTTTTAGGTCTCGGCTCCGCCCGTCGACAACTTGGCCCAGCCCGATTCAAAAACCGAAATTCCTGGCCCGGCGCGGCCCGTCTAATATGGGCCCGGCCCGTTTTTACAGGCCTAGAAGTTCTATATACTTGATGTAAAAATTTCGGCCCGTCTCACCTTGACTTCAGGTTTAGCCCGGCCCGTCTGAACACCCTAAAATCACTCAAATGTCTATATACTTGTTTAAAAATATCGGCCCGTTCCACCTTGATTTAAGGTTTGGGCAGGGCCGTATGAAAACCCTAAAATAACGGCTTGGCCCGTCCGTCCGGTGATAAACTGAACTCATCTACTTTTAACCGGCCCAAAACCTCAAAATACTAATTTTCACATCTGTAGCATTTACAGTTTTTGAGTAGCAGTTATTTTAAAATCAAATAACCCCTTTTCCACTTCACATTTGAGGTCCTGGAAACCAAATTTTCAAAAAATGGTAAAACACGTATATCTTTATTTTTAGAATAGAAACTAAATACTAATTTTTACATCTGTGGTATTTACAGTTTTTGAGTAGCAGTTACTTTAAAAAACAATTAACCCTATTTTCCACCCCACATTTGAAGTCCTGGAAACCAAATTTTCAAAAAATGCTAAGACACGTATTTCATTATTTATGAAGTATAAACTAAATACTAATTTTTACTTCTGTAGCATTCACAGTTTTTAAGTAGCAGCTACTTTAAAAACCAAATAACCCAATTTTCCAACCCACATTTGAGGTTCGGTAAACCGAATTTTCAAAAAATGGTGAAACACGTATCTTTTTATTTTTCAAAAAGAATCCATCTACCAAATTTCAAGTTCTCCTCATTTTTGGTTTTCGAGATAAACATTGTTTTTGAAAAAGTTTGTTTTCCAGTTTCTTCCCCTCAGGAGCAAAATTTTCCCAAATCCTTTCTTAGTGGATGCTTACGCAATAAATGTAATATAAATTCCAAATTTCACGTTCCTAGAATGAGGCGTTTGAGCTCGGCGTTGATTATCAGTCAGTATGTCAGTGATTAAGTGAGTCAGTCAGTCAAGACATGTTCTTTTATATATATAGATATATATATTACCACTTACAGTTTTTGAGTAGCAGTAATTTTTAAAATCAAATAACTCTATTTTCAACCTTACATTTGAGGTCCTGAAAACCAAATTTTCAAAAAATGCTAAAACATGTATTTCATTATTTTTGGAGTAGAAACTAAATACTAATTTTTACTTCTGTAGCATTAACAGTTTTTAAGTAGCAGCTACTTTAAAAACCAAATAACCCAAAAAATGATGAAACACGTATATCTTTTTTTTGAGTTGATACTAAGTATTAATTTTTACATCTGTGGCAATTACAGTTGTTGAGTAGCAGTTACTTTAAAAACCAAATAACCCTATTTTCCACCCCACATTTGAAGTCCTGGAAACCAAATTTTCAAAAAATTGTGAAACCCGTATATCATTATTTTTAGAGTAGAAACTAAATACTAATTTTTACTTTTGTAGCATTAACAGTTTTTGAGTAGAAGCTACTTTAAAAAGCAAATAATCCAATTTTCCAACCCACATTTGAGGTCCGGGAAACCAAATTTGTACAAAATGGTGAAACACGTATATCTTTATTTTTAGAAAAGAAACTTAATAATAATTTTTACATCTGTGGTATTTACAGTTTTTGAGTAGCAGTTACTATAAAAGACAATTAGCCCTATTTTCCACCCCACATTTGAAGTCCTGGAAACCAAATTTTCAAAAAATGCTAAAACACGTATTTTATTATTTTTGAAGTAGAAACTAAATACTAATTTTTACTCCTGTAGCATTAACAGTTTTTGAGTAGAAGCTACTTTAAAAACCAAATTACCCAATTTTCCAACCCACATTTGAGGTCCGGGAAACCGAATTTTCAAAAAATGGTGAAACACGTATCTTTTTATTTTTTAAAAAGAATCTCATTTTTGGTTTTCGAGATATACATTGTTTTAGAAAAAAGTTTGTTTTCCAGTTTTTTCCCCTCAGGAGCAAAATTTTTAAAAGTCCTTTCTTAGCGGATGTTTACGCTATAAAAGTAATATAAGTTCCAAATTTCACGTTCCTAGGATGAGGCGTTTGAGCTCGGCGTTGATTATCAGTCAGTCAGGACATGTTCTTTTATATATATAGATTAAAGTCGAAATATCTTAATTATATCGAAATATCGAAATTAATTAAAATTAACTAAATTAATTGACTTATTGTAAAACTAACAATTGAATATTGCATTGTCTTCTATTTTGAGCATGTATGCAAAATTTGAAAAAAATCTATCATCAGGAAGTGACTCAAAAATTGATTGCAAGATTTGAAACAGACAGAGAAACAAACAGACAGACAGAGAAACAAACAGACAGACAGAGAAACAGAGACGACGAGTTAATAAAAGCATTGGTAAAAAGCATAGGGGTTTATGAGCTCTAACTCGAGTTTAAATCGCAAGGTCACGTAACTTCCGTTTTCGGAGTTATGAGCGCTTGAAAATCGGTACCCCGACCTGCACTCTACATGAGAAGACGACCCCTGAATGGGACCATCTGATGGGTAAAGAATTTTTTGAATTTGTATTCCGGATATGGATTTATGGGCGTTCAAAGATGGCGGCTTGTTTCGCTTTTGGGCTATAAACGCTTGCGGAGTCGACGTCGAATATCTCCGGAACCACGTGATCTTGAAAAAACCAAACTTAAAAGGAACATAGGTGTCCATGAGCCCTAACTCGAGTTTGAATCGCTGGGTCACGTGACTTCCGGCTCCGGAGTTATAAGAGCTCAAAAATTGGTACCCCGGATTCGGCACTATTTCTTGACCCACGCTGCAGCCACCTGATCAGGCGAAACGAAGCTGCACTCTACACAATAAAACTACCCCTGAATGGGACCATCTGATGGGTAAAGAATACTTTGAATTTGTATTCCGGATATTGATTTATGAGCGTTCATAGATGGCGTTTTTTTTTCAATTTTGGATAAGTATAGTAAAATGGTCTGTAAGTTTTCATTTTGATTTATTCGTGCATGGAATCGAGTCCGAATACGTTTAGTGTACTCATCCTGTCAATCAGGCTACAAAACAACGAAACAAATGAGTTTATAGGCCTTCCCGGAAAGCAGTTAGTGACACCGAAGTTTTAAAGGAAAATAGAAGACGGTCCCATAAATATGAATCACTGAAAGAAAAAACGCTTAACTATAGTTTGCTATTTGTGTTAATTTTATTATGATTTTCAATTTTTTGATTAACTTCATTTTAATAAGTTTTTCGATGCAAACAAAATCAAACAGTAATATTTATTTATCAATTTGTTTTTTTTCCATTTTATGACCATAAATGTTTTAATTCTAGGTTTTTTAAATTTTATTTTTTTTTATTTTTTTTTATTTTTTTATTTTTATTTTTTTTAGTCCCCAGCCCATAAAACCCTGACTACACCCCCGTAACTAAACCCTTACAAAGCGTTCAATATGGTTCGGTCCATTAATGCTACATAACAATGTTGCATTTAAACAAGCACTCATTCGTTGTCGCAGACGCCAAATCAATCTAATACATAGCATGACCTCTGCAATGCTTTATTATTGATGCTATTTAGCAGTTACGTTGCATAGAAACGGAAATGCTGTCGCAGATGGAAAATTGTTAAGGAAATGCGCCATCTATTGAAGAAGAAAATAGAGCAATTAGAGAGGAAGATGGGAAATGATTGATGTTCTCCTACTTTTGGAGGCAAAAGACAAAAGAAGCGTCATTTGTTGAAATAAATCAGAAATACATTTTGTAAACAGATGTAATTATATACCACTATCAGTTGACGGTACAGAACCAATAAAAAATGACCATTTTTAAATCAAATACCTTTTTTGTTTAATTTGAAAAATAAGTAAAACCTTAAAACATAACAGCACCTTTCGAAGTAAAAATTAATCAAACACATCATAGCATAAACATAATGCAACGCACCTCAGCACAACACAATATCAGCAAACACAACACAAAACCACACAGATTAACAACTTCCGATGAGCTTTTAAATAAACCAACCACGGGCGAGAGAAAAGAAACTAAACCCAAAGGTTTTATGACATAAAACAAAAATGACTGCTTTTAAAACAAAAACGCTTTTAAACTAACTAAACTATTTTCGCACTATCATGAACTGTATTTTTAAATTTTAACTTTCAGCGTATATAAACAACTTGAGACATATAACATTTGGCCTTTCATGATATAATCACCAGGTAACAATAATATTACAGTCGAAATGACAAATAGCCCGTCTTACTGTGGTCTGTTTGTGAACACGGACATTATAGCATTGGCATGCAAAGCAGATGTGTGAGATGGAAGTGCTAGGAAGACTGAATATTTTTTCTCGCTTTTTTCTTCATTTTACACATCCTTGTTTATGACTCTTCGCAGCTCATGAAAGAAAGTAATTTTATGTAATTTGAGGTTATATTATAATTAGATATTATAAGAAGCTATATCGTAATTATATTATAATTTGAGATAATGTGACGTAGCATTAAAATTTAATTTATGACTTATTGGTGCACCATATTATAATTTAATATGTGACTTATAAGTGCGTCATTTCATAATTTAATATGTAACTTATAGGTGCGTCATTTCATAATTGAATATGTGACTTATAGGTGCATCATATTTTAATTTAATATGTGACTCATAGGTGCGTCATAATTTTGATGTAATGACATTACTTTTTAACACCCCGTGAAGTAGTATTGCAAATTAACATTCATTTGAATGTAATACACTTTTTTATAATACAATACAAATCATTCAAAGAATCAAATTCAAAGGTTTAAAAAAGCAGTAAGTGGAAACTTTAATTGATATAATAATTCTAATAATAATTGCTGAACATTTCAAGTGCTTTCATCACATTAATTTCTATTTTTTGAAAACGTCATTGTGGGGGTTTAATATAATTTTGATTCATCTGTCTCAGTTAAATTGGTGAAAAAAAATGAAGAAATGAAATGTTAAAGGAGAAAAAGAGAAATAAGATATTGAAGTAAAGATAAAGAGAAAAAAGAGAGATAAATGAAAGAAAGTGAAAAATGATAGAAAAAGAGAAAATGTCCAAAAATGGAGCAAATAATATAAATGATTTCAATTGAAAAAGCCTTTTAAGTTTCAACTATTCCACTATTAAAACTAATTTCCAAGAAAGCAAAATTAGTTTTGGTTTCACATTCACAATTTTTCTAGTTTTTGATAAACAATTATACAATTTTATAGTACATTAATCTTCTAATTAAACAATAATATAATTTTATAATAATCTTTTAATTAAATAATTATATAATTTTATAGTAATTAAACAATTGAAGAAATTTTCTTTATAAATATTCAGTACGTCAGTATGTAATTTTACTTCAATCAAGCAAGATGACAAATTTAAACAAAAAACTTAGAACGTATTGTTCAATTTTATGGAAACGAGAACTTTAGTACGGGTCATCTTGTTCACAGGTATAGTTTTGCTAACAGCTGTCAGCGGGTGTTCCCAGCTTTGGACGATTTTTCCAAATGCGCGGAACAAATTCTCATATATGTAAATAACAGTGCAAACAATGATAAGCCGTATTTAAAGCATCATTTGTATTTAATTAGCACATTAAACATATTAAATACAAATCAGCATTTGTCGAATGCGAATTAAATTAAAAATATTTCTTTACAACTGATAAATTTTGTGAATAAGTTTTTTATTCTATATAAACACAAATGAGGATGAATTTGAATGTTAACAAAATTATTTTTACAGCAAATTCATCCATTTCAACAAAGAACTCAACTATATTTTCTGCTTCTCCCCCGATGATATGTTTGGCCTTTTTTCATTATACTTTCGTGCAAAAGACTAATTCTTGTCACGTGGGAGAAGTTTTATTAACGTCATTACAGTGGTCATCAATACCACCATCAACAACAACACTTCCTCCATCACAGTATCTATCTATATATTTTTATATTTATACCCTGAAGATTTTCTGGGAAATTTATTGTGGTAGAAATGTTCTCCAATAAAACGACAGTACCACACATCATCGTCACATCATCAGTCAGCTCCAACGCAACGATCAGCATATCAAATTGTAGTCTCGACGGTGTCGAAGAAGTCAATGATGACAGATTCAACATGACATCTGACTGCGCCCTTTATGACTTCATAGTGTACACAGTTTTCATGGGATCTTTTACGTTTCTCGGCATCATCGGGAACCTTGTTTCCTTTGCCGTATTGTCCCGGGACCGTGGAAGCAGATCAGTAACCTCGTTTCTTCTACGGAGCCTGGCAGTGGTTGACATCCTTGTACTTGTAACTGCCATTCCACTTTACGTTCTTCCACCTGTCTACCAATACACTGGACAGACAAAGACCTACTTCAGTTTGTATCTCAGTGCGGTTCCATATCTCTGGGGCGTATATCAGGTAATTTTAAACTAATATATTTTTTAATTTAATTTTAATGCAAGAATAATTTGTAACTAGCATCCAAATCTGTCGGACAACAGGCATAAAAATCACACAATATTTACATTTGAAGCCTTTATGGTACAAATGATTTTGATTTTTCAAATTAGCGTTAAAAACTGAGGAATTAAGTTAAATTTTATTAAAATCGGTTTAGTTGTATCAAAAATTATATTAAGTTACAGACAGACAAACGTAGCTAAATAATGTAATAGATTGTTGTTATTGTTGCCAAATGTGAACAATAACAAACCGATGGTTTTGACTTCCAGGAATTACAATTTTGAATTTCAGATCCCTTACACCGGTACAGTTTACGTGACAGTATTAGTATCAATGCATCGCTACTGCACTGTTTGCAGGCCATCGTGTGCTAAATTTTCGAGATTAACTCCTTCCGGAGTGACATCATCAATTTTAGGATCTTACTCACTCAGACAGGCTCGTTTGAGAATTGCTGGCATTGCTCTGTTTTCTCTTCTTTACAACATTCCACGATTTTTTGAGTACAGAAGGTCTTTGGTCTGCTATAAAGGTAGGGACGTAGAACCGCAAGAGGTTTTCAGAATGACTCCACTTGCCACTAACCGATTATATAGGATCGTTTACGGCAACCTTTTGTACTTTGTGGTTATTCACGGTGGACCGCTGTTACTCATTACTTACTTTAATTTCGGCCTTATTGGAGCTCTCAAGAAAAGACAGAGAAGAAGGGCTGAAATGGGAAAAGTAAGTTTCAACTGCCGTTTTCTTATGTTTAAGAAATGTCAAAAAAGTATACCATTGCGTTGTTTTACAATCGTTTAAAATGATATTTTTACGTTTTTCTATCTAGGGCTGGTTTCAGCAAGACGTTTCTCTGGTTCTTGTAGCAGTCATGTGTGTATTCATCGTCTGTCAAACTCCTACTTTCATTGACCATGTTCTGCTGACGCTGACCAACGAAGCAGAACGCTCGTGTGGACACTGGCCATATTACTACACCGCATTTGGAGACCTACTTGCCATTTTGAATTCTTCTGTAAACTTCGTTGTTTATATATTGACCAGTCGTAACTTCAGACACGGTCTCTTGCTCTTCGATTTTACAGCGGGTCTGCGCACCACCCCCACAACGGCCGCTGCCCCGGCACCACAACTTGCTCCACCGGGGAACTCGAGATCTGAATATCAAGGGATTATTACCATGCCATTGAATTCTCACAGTAGACATCATCATCATCATCACAATAACAACAGCAACTCAGAAAATTATATTCATCAGGACCAGCAAGAATGATAAGGAACTGAAGTTGGCCTGTTGTGACGGTTATCATTGTACCAAGTTTTCAAATTTAAAAAAAAACCCACAATATTATTTATTTTGTATGATTACATTTATTTTTAAACAATTTAAATGGCAATAAGCTCAAACTTGAAAAAATTTTTAATAAATTAATAAATTAGGAATTTTTTAGCAGCTGATATGCGTGAAACTGTCATTGAAAACAGAAAAAGACATCAGAACAATCATGAATTAACATTTTAAATAACCTTTATTTAAAAATATATACAAATTATCATCTCATTGCATGATTACTTATAAAAAATTTATATAAATCTGATATCTTTATAACATTAACCTAGTCTGTTGGGCCAAGAGCTCTTTAGGCTTTGAAATTTGAGTTTTTGAAAGTTTTTAATTTTTCACTCGAAACACTTTCATTTTTTTAAATTAAATTTTCAACATTTAAATATAGCAACTTTCAAGATAAAAATGTGATTTATTATGAAAAATTATTCTTATGTTGTCATTGTTTTTGTTACTGCATATTTATTTAAATTGATGTAAAATTATTTTGTATAAAAGTTTACTTGAATGTATTGTAAAGTTTGAAGCATTAATTTACTGTTTACTTAAAATTGTTTCAGAATAATTAATTTTAATCGAAATAAAAAATTTAAAAACATTGTAATTTCTTAAATTCTTTTATTTATAACAACTGAAAACAACAATTTGGCAACAACGGAAAAACTACGTATATAAAGCTAGACATGACCTTGGTGATTTATCAACATCAATAGAAAGCTTGTAGCCGTATTTTTACATAATGCAACAAACCGAGTTTTGGGGGATGCATCGTGAAACTGAAATCAGAAAAATAATAACATGCATAAGACATCTTTTAACAAAAATGATATTTATTCATTTTAAAACTTTTGTTTTAAAAGTTAAGTTTATTTAAATTGAAAATGGTGATCAAATGCAGAAAAGAATTTTTTCATTTCAGTTTTTGAGTCGTCACGGGAGGATGAGTTTGATGAATTGTTGTGAAAAATAATGCAAAACATTACAATGAGATGTACATGTGAATGCAATTTGAATATTTGTACATTTATCTTTCATGTAATACAAATAGCTGTGCAATTTAAGTGTTATATAACAGACAAATTTAAAGTTATACATTACAAATATTTACACCGAACAGTGTTAAAGTTTACAACACATATGACATATATAGATCACCTCCTACAAAACTCAGTAGCACTCAACTTTAACGTGTTTTATTAAAAATAATTTCAATCTATCATATCTGTAAGGTGAAGTGAAGATCTCAAATTGCACAGCAAATTTCCTCACTGGGCGTCAATTTCATCTGATTGCTTCTTTACTAACTGTGTGGCAAGGTACTAATTATTTTCGATTCAATTTACTCGTGAGAAGAGCAAAAACTGTTTCCTGTCTTTTAAAAAAATCATAAAATGAAAAAAAAACTCAAGTTTCTTTCCTCAATCGAACCAGAATATTTTTTTTTAATTTATGACCAATGGGATGACATAAAATTCTCATCGATATCGAAGCTGACGAGGACGGATTTGGTGGAAAAAAGTTTAAAAAATTCTTTCTAAGAGCTTTTTCGAAGGATTTAAAAATGTATTTAAAGGTTTAAAAAAACGGTATTTTCAAAGAACATTATAAGTAGATGGATGGGATAGAAGGAATGTCGGCTGTA